>JAFJYI010000269.1:0-600000 GCA_019022655.1 Acacia acuminata | reverse complement strand
ATGGGTCATTTTGTTGTTATCTGTTTTGTGTTTCGCTCATTAGTCATGAACTAAATTTCTTATGGCTGAGCGAGAATGATTTCTTAAGTTTGGAATGAACCTAGTTGCTAGTTCTTAATTCAATAAATTCAGTTTGCTTATCAATGAATTAAATTCTTGTCAATTAGCGGAAGTTAAAGGCTAGATTAGTGGCCTCGACTTATTGGAAGGGAGTTGGAGTTAGACCTCTGAGACACAGTGATTGCTAGGTAGGCTGGTGCAAGGCTTGACCTATTATTGTAGGTTTCAGGAATGGGTCTACCACTCATAACCATAACACCTTGCTTTGTAATCTTGATCTAACTAGAAAATTTCCATAGGCATATAGGAGAAGTAAAGTTAGGATTACATGTATCGGACGCGGAAGTTTCGATAGACTCTAGTGGTTGGTTAACTGAATGGCATCGTAAATAGTATCTATCTTTGCGATGCGTAAAAGCTCGAAGATAAATGCTATAGCAATGTGTGAAGCAACTAGGGGATTAATATACTTAAGAATGATTCCAAGTTCAGCCTAATTCCCTACTGATATCTTCTTACAACTATAATAATCTGTTTACTTTCTTGTTATTTAGCATAACCACAAAAACCTCCCTAAATCAATCAGATTTTACTTTCTGTTCACACAACTATTACACTAGTTGAGCGTCACTTCTCGGTATCTCAATCTCTGTGGGACGATACTCTACTTACACTTTATTACTTGTTCGACTGGTTCACTCGCCATCAAGGAAATCGACCAACAGCTTCGCAAAGTAACTAGCTACGCGAATTATTTTTAGAGGATTAAGATTGGTTATTAACCCCTAAAATAATAATACCCTTTTTAATATATAATAATATTATTTATTTATCTATCTTATTATTTATTCCCTTTCGTAGTAGTAATAATAATAATAATAATAATAATAATAATATTTATCTTATTATTATTATCTTACTACTTATTTTTATTTCTCTACAATTATTTTAAACTCTCATAGGCTATCCTAACACTTTAAATTAGGAGTGGTTCTGGGTGAGGGGTTTGGGATCCGAGTTGAGGTGTGAGGGGTTCGGGATCTGAGGTGAATGGTGAGTGGTTAAGGGTCCGGGATTCGGGGTGAGTGGTGAGTGGTTGTGGATCCGGATAAGGGGGTGAATGGTTGTGGATTCCAGGTAAAGGGGTAAGGGGATGAGGGGTTCGAGGTGAGTGGTGAGTGGTGAGTGGTTGAGGGTCCAGGATCCAGGGTGAAGGTTAGTGGTTGAGGGTTGAGGGGTCCGGGATCCAAGGTGAAAGTTGAGTGGTTCGGGATCCGAGGTGAGTGGTGAGTGGTTGTGGATTCCGGGTAGTAGGGGTGAGGGTGAGGGGGGGTGAGTGGTGAGTGGTTGAGGGTTGAGGGGTCGAGGATCCAAGGTGAGGGGTGAGTGGTTGAATGGTTGAGGGTTGAGGGGTTTGGGATCCAAGGTTAAAGGTGAGTGGTCCAGGATCCGGGGTGAGGGGGTGAACGGTCCAGGTATAACAGTGAATCTATTTATATAACATATAACAACAACTTCCCTTATTGCTTTTCCTTCCATGATCACGGCAATATCAACATATATATGACAGTCAAGTTTTTACTCTTTCTTATACAAAGCAGTGATGCATTTATATATAAGCTTATGGCAACAGCTTTCTCATTCCTTTTTCCCAAAGTAGCAACGAACATATGTATATCGATATAGCGACTTTTCCTCTCCTTTGTTTTTAGACATACATCAATATATATATACATTGGTAGCATCAGATATATTTAGCTTAATGGCTTACCTTTTTAGTCTTTCAAATATGACAAAGCTTCCTGCTCCTCAACTCCACACCAACCATTGTTTTCCAAAGCAAGAACAAGGGAACAAATAGTTGGACTCTCTCTCTTTCTCTTTCAGTTCTCACTCTCAGTTTCCCTCTTATTCTCTGTTTCACTTGGGCCGATCAAAGTGAATGAATGAAGATCAAGGAACAATGTTTAAATAAGGACTCATGGTCCAGTCTAAGAGGCATGAGTAGGAAGAGGAGAAAACATGTTTCCGTTTGTGAGGTTCAAGAAGCATGGCTCTTTGCTGTTGCGTGACCTAGAAAGTCATTGTGCTCTCTGATACTTTTATGTGTTTCAGTTTAGTAGATATTAGAGGAATATGATTATATATATTTTTCTACCTTCTCCATTGTCACGTGTTGGGCTGAAGAGAGGAGAATGAAGAATAAGATGGACATTGTGTCTAATTGCTTATGGACCAACTGAATATATGGATTTTAGGTGGTTGAGCCACGTATAAAAATTATCCAACTTGATCCTCTTCTAAACTCATATTTGCAAGTATTGGATAATTATCAAAATTAAATTCTTAATCCTATTTAAAGATTTTCTTTCTCAATTAAATTTCTTTTTGGATTTGAAATATTATCTCTAAAATATTTATGCCAAAATTTCATAATAAATCTCCCTATATTATTCAAACTTTAGAAATCCCAAAATTTGGGATGTTACATTTCTCCCCCCTTAATTTAAACTTCGACCCCAAAATTTTCTACACATTTTGTAAACTCTAAGCCATAAATTCTGGGCACTTCTCCTTCATGATTTCCTATGTTTCCCATGTTGCCTCTTCAGGAGATAAACCCCTCCAAACCACTTTCACAAATGGGATACTCTTGTGCCTGAGCTACTTTTCCTGATGACCAATGATCCGTACCGAGTCTACCATGAAAGTATATTTCGTATCGGAGTCAACATCCTCTTGCTCTATGACATGCTTAGGGTCTGACTGATACTTCTTCAGCTAAGAAACATGGAATATATCATGAAGTTTACCCATGTTTAGGGGTAGGGTTAGTTGGTAGGCTACTGGTCCTCGTTTCGCCAATATTTCAATTGTACCATCATATCGAGGACTTAGTTTTTTCCTCTTTAATGTTCTACAAACTCCTGTAACTGGAGATATTTTCAAAAAAAAACATGCTCTCCCACTTCAAACTCCAGAGGTCTTCTCCTTTTATCTGCATAGCTTTTCTGCTTGCCTTGCACTGCAGGAGCCTCTTCTTGATTAGCTCAATACCTTCGGAGGTTTTGTCTACCACATCTGGCCCAATTAGCTTCCTCTTTGACAACTCTGTCCAGCAAATGGGTGATTGACATTTTATACCATATAGTGCTTCAAACGAGCCATCTAAATGTTTGAATGATAACTGTTATTATATGCTAACTCTGCTAATGGTAGATATTGATGCCAATTCCCTTTGAAATCCAATATACATGCTCTCAATATATCTTCCAACGTCTATATGGTCCTTTCAGATTGACCATCAATCTGGGGATGATAAGTTGTGTTGAATTTTAACTTTGACCCTAGAGCTTCATGTAAAACTTGCGAGAATCGAGATGTGAATCAAGGATCTTTATCAGAAATAATACTCTTTGGTATACAATGGAGTCTTACTATCTGCTTGATGTAGACCTCAACCAATATCTCAGGAGAATAACTAGCATTAATGGGAATAAAGTGTGTTGTCTTAGTAAAATGATTGACAATTACCCAGATTGCATCAAAATGCTTAATGATGGGCAATCCTACCACTAGGTTCACCTTTTGACAAGTTAAACATTTGGCCACATACTAGGTTACATCTTTCTTCAACGCTGGCCACCAGACCTCAGATCTCAGATTCTGGTACATTTTGACCATCCTTGGATGCAAGGTGTATTTACTCTTGTGAGCTTCATCCAGTATTTTTTGCCTTAACTCATTATTTGGTGGTACACATATTCTTTTCTTATACCTAACCAATTCGTTACAAGACAAATAGTAATCTCGAGTCTCATTCCGAGATATTAACTCTTGTATAGCACTTTCTTATTCATTTTGCTTCTGCGCTTCTTCAATTTCATCCCTGAGATCATACTCTCCTTGGCTAACAAGAAGACTTGCAAGATAAACCTCATAGGGTTCTTTCAGTTCTATAGGAATTTGGTTAGACAGATTCAGATCTCTGAAATCTTCCAGCAATTTCTGCTCGTGGATCATCATGAATGCTGTCTTTACTACTTTTTGCTCAAAGCATCTATGACAACATTGGCTTTCCCTGGGTGATATTTAATTTCCAAGTCATAATCCTTCAGCAACTCCATACATCTACACTGTCTCATATTCAGCTCTTTCTGGTCAAAGAGGTATTTGAGACTCTTGTGGTCACAATATAGTTCCACAGTAATACTCATACAAATAATTCCGCCATATTTTCAATGCGAAAACAACAACCACGAGCTCCAAATCATGAGTTGGATATTTTGACTCGTGAGGCTTTAGCTATTAAGAGGCATAAGCCACCATTCTACTATGCTGCATTAGGACATATCCCAATCCATACTTACTAGCATCATTATAGACAATGTATGTCTCACTCGGATCTGGGATAATCAACACTGGTGTTGTAGTCAACCTTCCCCTTAGTTCTCTGAAGTTACCCTCACAATGCTCATCTAAAAAAATTGGTTCTTTCGCATCAACTTCATTAATGACAAGGCAAGTCTGGAGAAATCCTTTATGAATCTGCAGTAATATCCTGGCGACCCAAGAAACCCCATATTTTAGTTACCGTTTCTAGCTTCTTAGAGTCTAATATTGCTTCCATTTTACTAGGATTGATAGCAACCCCATCTCGTGATATCACATGCCCCAGTAATTTAACTTCTGCAAGCCAAAAGTCACACCTGCTCAACTTGGCATAGAGTTCCTTCCTTTTCAGTACATTTAGTACTTGTTGCAGATAGTGCTCATGTTCCTCGTTATTCTTGGAGTAGATCAGAATATCATCAATGAAGACCACTACAAACCGATCCATATACTCACGAAAGGTTCGATTCATATAGTCCATCAACACTGCGGGTGCATTAGTCAAACCAAAGGGCATTACCATAAACTCATAGTGCTCATATCTAGTTCTAAAGGCTGTCTTCAGAACATCCATAACTCTTACATGCAACTGATGGTATCCCGAGCGCAGATCAATCTTCGAGTAAATGCAAGAACCAGATAATTGGTCTAACATATTATCTATTTTAGGGAGTGGATATTTGTTTTTGATTGTCACCTTGTTCAACTCCCTGTAATCAATGCAGGGTCAAAGACTCCCATCTATTCTTTCTAAATTCAAGAACTAATTCCTGAATTGCACAAATAAAAAAAATGCTTCACAAATAATACCGGAACTCCCCATAATAATACATTGGGTTGGATGAATTCTTTCTCCAGTACATCCTCTATTTTTTTTTCAATTATGCCATTTCACTAGGTACCATTCTGTAGGGTGCTTTAGATATGGGTCCCATGCCAAGCATCAGCTCAATAGTAAACTCAACTTCCCCTTCCAATGACAATCCACTAATGTCTTCTGGGAATACTTCAGGAAACTAATTCAATATTGGTATATCTAACAATGATGATTTAGTCTTTGCCTGTATTGAGAAAAACACCATGTACCATAAGCAACCTTGATTAAGACATTTCTTTGCTTCTTGGGTAGTGAGAAGATTCAAACTATTTACTATAGTATCTACTGTTGACTGTGAGTATAGGATTTGCTTGTTACCATAGTCGATCAAAGCATTGTTGGTTGTTAGCTAGCTCAATCCCAATATGACATCAATATCCACCAACGATAAACAAATTAAATCTAATATGGACTCATGTCCATTTACTATGAATACACAATTCAAGCATTCATCAGATACTACAATCTTAACAATCCCTAGCCTTTTAGCACAATTATAAGAAATTAAAGAATGACTAGTACTCGAATCAAATAATGCTTGCAAAGATTTACCATTTAATAAGATTTTAGCTTGGATTATGTCAAGACTTCTACCTCTTCCAGGGTCAATGCAAAGATCCATCCTTGATTTTGTGGCCTCTTCTCCCTAGTATTCTGTGGGTAGTTAAAACTAAAGCGTCCTGGCTGGTTACACTTAGAGCAGATTAGCTTTCCATCATCTCACCCTCGGTGACTTTTCCCATACTTCTCACAAGATCGAAGAGCTGGTGGTGTTGAATCGTCCTGCTTGAAGTGATTGGGCTTCTTGTTCTCGCCCTTGTAACCAAACCAGTTACCTTTTCTCTTCTGATTACTTGTGGGATTCCCACGGCTATTCCTCAGCTTGATGGAATATAAGAAATCGTTAGGAGATTAGTCTAACTCTCATCTCAAATTTTCGTCCCTTGATGAGCATGTCTACCTTCCACCTCTCATCTTCATTCTTCTTTAGGTAAAAGGAGTAGCAAGACAGATTGATGAACCTTGATAAATACTTGTTAAAAGACTCTCTGGTTTCTGTTTGATGGTTATGAACTCAAACTCCATCTCTACTTGAACTGAGTGAGGAAAGTACTTCTCATTGAACTTCTCTTGGAACAATTCCCAAGTAATCGGTATATATTGGGTATGCAAAGCCTTGGCCACGCTCTTCCACCAATGATCTACGTCACCTTTCAGCTTGTATATGGCTAGTTGTGCCTTTTGGTCTCCAGGGTACTCTATGACCTTGAAGATTTTCTCCAGCCTAAGTAGCCAATTCTTAACAGCTTCCGCATTAAGCTCACCAATAAATGATGGTGGTTTGTGCTTATAGAATTTAATAGTCCAGAATTGAGACTACCTAACAAATCTATGTTGTTGCAATTGGACAGGAGGTGGAGCCTCTACCTGTGAAGGGTTATCCTCTTAGTTTTCCTCTTCTTCTATCTCCACCTCTCGAGCTAGCTGTGCTTCTGCAATTTCAGCATGCTGCCTTTCTTCGTTTCGCTCAGTTCTCAACAGAAATACCTCCTCCCTAAGTTCTCTTAATAAATCTTGATGTTCATCCAATATCCCTAGTACTAGTTGCATGGGATCCTGAGGTGGAGGTTCTTGTTGATGGGCCTTCCCCTACCTTGACCTTGGTCTCTACCTCGATCTCGACCTTATACAGCTGGATTTAGGTTTTGTTGTGGTGCTTGTTCAGGAATTGGCCTTCATTTGGCTCTTGTGTTGGTCATTATACTAATTTAGTACTTTATGTCAAAAAGAAATTTGTTGTTAATAACAGAGGTATAACAATCATTCCTGATATTCATATGCATTTAAAACATACATCATACTTGTTACTAACATTCCATAATCTTGTCAAAACATGAAGTATTTCTATTACAAAATGCCATTCTTTAATATAACTTCCTAGGACTTTAGGGATAGTTGATACAGGCCTACTAAGTTGGGTTTCCTTCTTCTCCTAACCCTTAGCTACATGTGATTAGCTACAAAGGTTTTCATAAAATCTATAAAGATCTCAAAATCATTAAAAGCATACTCCTTAAAGATTTCCCCTATCTTATCACACCAAGCTTCGATGTGGGGAAAGAAGAATAAGGTTGTCCATATCCATGTGTAAGATCATTATCCTTATAACTATGCCTTTTCTTGTTAGCATACAGGTTGTTGACCTTCTCTAGGTATAGCTTATATAGGTCAGTTTGGATCTCTAGGTATGATGCATATAGGTCAGCTTGCTTGATTATTTCCCAATAACCCCATGTATGAAGGTCACTAATTTGACCCCACAAATCAGTGTTTATGATCTCAAACAATGTAGGCTTCTCGGTATTGGAAGGTCTAGCATCGGGGTCTCCTACGGATTGAGGATCCGTAAGTATATCGACTTTATGTTTTTGGTGTAGTTTTATGGGTTCAAGTACGGTTGGGACTCACTTCCTAGCGGTTCATGTGCTCAACGTTCCCGCATACAGTAGAATCCGTAACGTACATCACGGGGTAATTCTCCCTTGTAAATCCTTATCCTGTTTTCAAAATAACTAAGTTTTGTTAATTCCTTTTTCCAAATCGATGCTTTGTTACCAAACTGTGACGCCCTTACTGTATATGCCTTTATTTATCAGAGTTATAGCACACAGTCATCGAAGTAGTTTGCACGACTTAATCGCGGAATTAAAACTTTTTTAAAAGAGTAAATATCCTATTTGTTCCCTGGAAAAAAACACGGACCCCCTTTTTAAAATAACATTTTTATGGACTAAAAAGGGGTTTTTGGGAATTTTCGAAAACCAAAATGGGGTCCTTTTTTGGAAATTCGTCCTTTTCAAGGACTAAAAGGGGTTTTTCCAAAATGGGGTCCGTGTTTTTTTAGGGACCAAATAGGGTATTTACTCTTTTTAAAATAACTTAGTTGAAAAAATGATGATACATTTTTCACGAACGCTATCTATCCCATAGTGGGATCTTAATACAATTATCAAAAAATAGACAAATGATAAAAAAATTAATACAGTCCAACTACTTATACTATCACAAAATTCTCTTCTACTGTAATTCTTACAGCTCCATCTTTCTTCTTGATCCCGATCCACTACCTGTTTCTTTCATGCGATCTAGAGTTCAAATGAACGAACCCCAGGGGTAATAGTTAATCTTATATGGAAGTATGAAATATAAATGTCAACATATCACATGTTAAGCATAGAATAATTCGCAATAAATAAGTCGCACCATAACCGCAGTTATTGGCCAAAAGCTGTAGCCCCAATCCATAGCTAGGATACACATATGCAAAATTAACTAGCAAACATGGTGAGTCATACATGAATATATACATAGATAAAGTTACCCAACTTGAGCTTGAATCCTTAATTCGTTTGAATCTATGGGGATCAGTAGAGGTGTCAAAGTATGCCTATAAATATTTATCATTGTCACTAGCCACTTATTGTGTCGCAAAGTAACTAACTATGCAAATTGTTTTTAGAGGATTAAGAGTGGTTATTAACCTCTAAAATAATAATACCCTTTTCCATAAATAAGAATATTATTTATTATTATTTATGTATCTATTTTATTATTTATTCCCTTTCCTAATAATAATAATAATAATAATATTTATTTTACTATTATTATTATCTTACGATTATTATTATTTCTCAACAATTATTTTAAACTCATAGAGGCTATCCTAACACTTTAAATTAGGAGTGGTTTCGGGGTGAAGGGTCTGATCCGGGTTGAGGTGTAAGGGGTCGAGATTCTGGGTGAGTGGTGAGTGGTTGACGGTTGAAGGGTCCGGATCCGGGGTGAGGAGTGAGTGGTTCGGGATCCGAGGTGAGTGGTAAGTGGTTAAGGGTTGAGGTTGAGGGGTCCGGGATCCGGGGTGAGGAGTGAGTCGTCTGGGATCCGGGTTAAGGGTTGAGTGGTCCGGGATCCGGGGTGAGTGGTGAGTGGTTTAGGGTTTAAGGGTCCGAGATCCAAGGTAAAGGGTGAGTTGTCCGGGATTCAGGGTGAGGCGGTAAGTGGTTGAGGTATAACAGCGAATCTATTTATATAACATATATATAACAACAACTTCCCTCATTCCTTTTTCTTCCATGATCACAGCAATATCAGCATATATATGACAGTCAAGTTTTTACGCTTTCTTATAAAAAGCAGTGATGCATTTATAGATAAGCTTATGACAACAGCTTTCTCATTCCTTTTTCCCAAAATAGCAACACACATATGTATATCGATATAGTGACTTTTTCTCTCCTTTGTTTTCATACATACATCAATATATATACACATAAGTAACAGTAGATATATTTAGCTTAATGGCATACCTTGTTAGTCTTTCAAATATGCTAAACCTTGCTGCTTCTCAACTCCACACCAACCTCTGTTTTCTGAAGCAAGAACAGGGCAACAAATGGTTGGACTCTCTCTCTTTCTCCCCTTTAGTTCTCACTCTCAGTTTCCCTCTTACTCTTTGTTTCACTTGGGTTAATCAAAGTGAATGAATGAAGATCAAGGAACAATGTTTAAATAAGGACTTATGGTTCAGTCCGAGAGGCATGAGAAGGCAGAGGAGAAAACACGTTTCTCTTTGTGAGGTTCAAGAAGCAAGGGTCCCTGCTATTGCGTGACCCGTGAAAGTCGCTATGCTCTCTGCTGCTTTTACCTGTTTTAGTTTAATAGATATTAAAGGAATAGGATTATATATATTTTTCTGCCTTCTCCATTATCACGTGTTGGGCTGAAGAGAGAAGAATGAAGAATGAGATGGAATTTGTGTCTAATAGCTTATGGACCAAATTTTTAATATAAAATATTTAGCCACGTAATTTTCCGTGGCAAATGTTTTTGTCACGGAAATATTCTGTGGTTGATTTTAAGGCAAAAATATTCGCCACGAAATTTGTCATGGAATTTAGTGGCTAAATTATGGCAAGACTTTTGTACTTGTTGTTCGGAATAATGTATAAAGTATAACAAGTGACAATTTAATAATTAAATTGTGTTATAAAACTCAAAAAATCTAAAATTAAAGAACAAGAGATAAATGAAGGGAGAGAAAGTGTATAACAATTTTCATTCAGTTTTTTGTATGATCACGATACAATCTCTTCGGTGTACATTTGAGTGGGGATGAGAGAATTTATAGTGGTTGGAGAGTATAGAAGTTTTATGTAACTTCTACCCACCCCATCATAAACGTAGTGGGCAACCTTAATGCCCTTAATGAGCGATTTTAATGGCCACTACATAATAATATAATATAATATAATATAATATAATATACCAATTGTTTTTCATGAATTGTGATAGAATGTGGAAAGTTAAGGGTCAATAGACATACTATTCATTAGAAAACTTTTAGTTGGGTGGTTACTTCTAGGGCAAAATTGCACCTTAACTTTTTAAGGATTCAAATTTTTTTAATCAAAAAATATATTAAATCTTTTAATATAATATTTTTATAGTTTTCAAATTAAAATAAATCTACACATTGATTTTTTTATTTTATTTTTAAACCTTTAATATAAGAGTAAAATACTTTAACTACCTTTGTATTTTTCCTTAATTACACTTACCTCCCTTCTATTTTGAAAATATACACCTTGGTCCAAACCGTTAACTCTATTAAGAATATTTCAACAAGTTTGAAGAATATAATTTTAATTGAAATTTATATTAAAGTAATTTTTTTTTACTAATTAGCCTTTATCATAACAAATCCCTACTTTATTTTTGAACGTTTTCAAAATTATAAATTAAAATTATTTTCAAGACAAAAAATAAAATTATTTACATAATTTCTTAAAGTTATTGTTATTATTTTTTTGTTTACAAAGGGGATAATCAAAAGAGATTAAGAAGCAGTGCAGCACATTCGCATAGCCTCTTAATGTAAGATCCGTTGAAGCCCATCGATACTCAAAGAAAAGTTTTCCAAAAAGTTAGAACTTCTGTTGACATGCATCATATCACCCCTTGTTCTTTGGCTTAACTGGTAAAGGGGTCGACACTCTCACCAAAGGAAGGGGGTTCGATCCTGGAGTTGGTCAATGCGCTGGGGGAGGCATCCTATCTCCTAGGTGTCTAGGTAAATGCCTGAAAGTAATAGACGGCTTACCTTGCCCAACATCAATATAACCTAGGAGAAAGAGAGATTTCGCCCTGCCCTTGTGAATATTGGGTGAACTCAACCCCTTTCCTAAAAAATTTATGTATAAAAAAAAAGACATGCATCATATCCACCTGCCATTCCAGTGACAGAAGCCGTTGAACGCAAGCATGCAATCTATTACACCCACTTTTGTTTTCCAGTAACCCTTCGCCCATGCTAATTCTAAGCCATCCATTATATTAAAAGCCCATAACTCTCAGCTTGGAATGTGCTCCGTCTACTTCGACCATGGCATTAAGTTACCTGTTTTTTCAAGTAATCTTGTTGAAAAAAGGCACCTAGTTGGTTAGACGGTACTAACCTTCTCCATACGTTCCGGGCTAGATCACAATGTCGTAAAACATGATTAATATTTTCTATTGCTTGGCCCCATTCCACGAACAAATCATTTTCAGTCATATGTCGTTGACAACATTCGCAGATTGTGAGTAAGCATCTATGAAGTGCCATCCATAAGATTTCCAATTCTAGACTACTTCCTACATGATAAATAATTTACTCATTTGTGGCAGTCAAAATGACGGATTTATAGCTTTTACAATCGTTATAAACGCTAGTAGTAGCGGCTATAGAAACTGTAACAAAACACACGGTTGCAAATAGATTTGTAGAGATTCATAGGAATCGGTAAGCATGTCAAGCAAACGACTAATATCTTTGTACCGGTTTCTATAAACCATTACAAGATGCATATGTAGATTAGACATTCTAGAATATCTTGTAGTGGTTTCTATAAATCACTATAGTTTGATTATGTGTAGCTTCTAGGTATATATATCTATCCTAGACGCAAATTAAATTAAATTTTAATTCCAAATTATTTAATCCTAAGGTCAATTTAAGATTCCCTTTGTCAAATTCAATCCTAAATCCCCAAACATGCTCAATGGTGGCCAATCATTAAACAATAACAATAAAAACAAGATTAAATAAACTGAATTAATATTAAACAAAATTAATCAGTAGGAATAATCTCTAAAACCCAAACAAATTAATAGGTCCTCTAGGTTGAAAATAAAATCTAGCCATTCATGGTTTTAATTAACATCACAGCAATATCAAATTCAGAGTTCAAAACCATAATAAAAATCAAACTAAGGCAGTAAAATAAAGAACGAACAAGCTTCTTCTAGTTCAACAATGATGAACAATTCGATGAAACAATAGAAGAAGGTGACGGTAGATGGAGATGAGACAGAATAGTGGAATAATCAGCTGCCTTCTCTGGCTCGATGAAGATATTTTCTGAATAGTGAAGCCGTGCCTCCTTTCTCTATCTAACTCCTCTTTCTGTTCCCGTCGTTCACAATTCGGAAGAGAAGGATGAATAGTGTATTCGCCTCTGCTCCTATGTTTCTAGGCTTTCCCTTTCTTAGCAACGAAGACCATCTACGTAACCAACAGCTACTAGCTCCTTTGCTTTCGTTCTTTATCCCATTGCACCTGTTATGCCCTGAAAAGTAAAGAGGTGACTGGCACGGAATATGAATGGACTCACTTCTTTAGGTCTTAAACTTATAATTCAAGATACATGGATCATACCTATAAATTATATAGAGCATCTAACTTTAAATAATAATATAAAAGTCTTGGGCTATGATTACATCAACTAATAGCACTATAAAATAGATCAATAAACTTTGAATCATTAAGGAGGCTCTTCATTGCTTTGTAGAAAGTTCAAGGTCAACAATATCATCTGAACCAAAGAAAATTTTTCGGTGAATAATGTCCCATTCTTATCATTTAATAAAATACAAAAGTAAAAAATTTAAACATTTTTATCTTTTAATAATAACAATATTGCAATAAATTTCAAATTCTAAATCATATGATCATGAATAAAAAGAATTCTACATAAAATATCATTAATAAAATAAATTCAAGTACATAACCTTTGATTTAATATAATCAATTTTAACCATAATTCTCAAACCTCATCTTTCTGTAGAACTTCTTGCATAACGAATGACAAGCGTGACCACATAGTTCACAAGGGTAATTAACCAAGCATAGCTCAAGTCCACAAAAACAAGTATGAACACACCGTCTATAAGGGTAAGTAACCAAGTATGGCTTGAAACCAGAAACAAGCATGGACACACATTCCATGAAACAAGCGCAGCACGAAGCTATGAAAATCGGGTATTCTATTTTATTCAGTCCTTTCCATAGAGATAACCCCTCAGTTGTATCTGCTCTCTGTCTCCTACTTTTTAATACCTCTAATTCTGCAGGTATTCTATTTTATGTAGTCTAATGGTTTGTAGAGTGAACTAATGGTGCATTTTTCTGAAACAATTTGAAAAGTTCAAATTTTATATTCTGGTACCAACTTATGTTAGCAGGAAGTTTGTTCCCCCAGTGTCACTGTTGGTCACTATTGCTGCATGATTTTGGGAACAATTGTTGGGGATATTTGATTTGAATGGGCCGAACTGAATCCAAACCCCTTCGTTTCCTTATTTGATTTCTGTTTTATGAGGCTTAATTTTTCATTCACGTGTCATGCTTGTTTAGTCTGGCTGAAATTCTGCAGCCATTGTTTTTTCCCTTTCCAAGAAAGAGTGAATTTGTGTCTTTAGAATTAGGACGTTGAGAACATTATATTATTCTATTGATGCCACCATCGGTATTTTCTGATGCAAACTACTAGGATTCGATAGTGTTCAAGATGATTGTAGTTTCATATTTGCTTTGTTATTTATACATCTGGACTCGTACTTAACGTCTATTGTTTCTGTAGTGGGGAAAACTGAGTTATTGCAAGACTACGATCCTCTGATATCATCGCTCTGTTCAAGAATATTGTGTCCTCCAGAAGCTAATCCTGCTTGGAGATGGTAATTTTTCTTGTTTTATTTCTTTTTAATTTATTTACCTGTAATGCATTTGATTATCATTATTGGGTCCATTAATCCCCGCTCTTATTATCATTTTATTTATTTATTTGATTAATTTTCCCCATATATTCCCTTTCATCATGTTTCTCACTATTACTTTCTCATTTACTTGCTTATAAATATGGGTACTTTTGATAGACAAGTATATTTCCTATATGTTATTACCGTTAACTAATTTTAATTGTTTTATTTAACGACGTAAATTCGGTTAATAGGACATTGTAAATAAGGACAGAGGGAGTACATAATAGTAGTGTGCTGTATGATCAACAAAACAGTCAGATTCTTGGCACATTTGATCTCAAACAAAAGCTTCTTGAATACCAATATACAATTTATAGTTTTGTTTTTTTGCTTTTTGGCACCTAATTTGGAGTTGTTTTTATTGAAAGAAACACTTGATGTGAAGGCATATTCGGCTTACTGATGATACAGGTCATTTTACCACCCATGGAAGGTGTTACGGACCTACATTAGGCCCAACACTTGGATGGCCCAATAGGAAATATATTGCATATCAAGATCTACCTATAATAAAGGGTGATCCTATCTTATCTACAATCCAGGTATATTTAAACGTATATCTGGTAGTTAGGATATCGGGGCCTCGAATCACAGGGTCCAAGCGACTCAACCTAAGGTAAACTCTATAAATACAGAGGTCAAACCTTAATGTACACACGTTCTAACTCTGAACTATTTACATACAGTCACACAGAGCACACACCCCACCCCTTTGGCTAAACGCCTGTGTGTGTCTCGAACTACGTGAACTTTGTGTTGGCTTGTGTGTTTTGATGATTACAATTTCCAAGTGTTTAAACAAAAACAAGCGAAGAATATTTAATAAAATGATCTGATAAAAGCATTTTATAAAAGCTTACTCGAGCATAACTTTTGTATGCTCGAGCAACATCGTGTGCAAGGCTAAACCAGATGCATCTTAAGGAAGTCTTGCTCGAGCAACTTCGAGCAGTGTAGAGGAATAAGCAAAGCAGGATTCTGGTCTTGGAACCTTGCTCGAGCAGAACTTGCAGGTTGCTCGAGCAACATCGAACTGAGCAAAGAATCAGTAAGGCAAAAGCATACTCGAGCATAAGGTAAAAGCATGCTCGAGCAGGCTTAAAAGGTTGCTCGAGCAAAGTCGGGCAATTAGTGTTCTCAAAATGTTCAGAATCCTTACTCGAGCAAAATATGAAAGGTTGCTCGAGCATAATGCTCGAGCAAGCATAGAAGTGTGCTCGAGCAGAATCAAACAACGCTGAACCTCATTGAGTAAATGAATCTTGCCCGAGCATGAATTTATTAATGCTCGAGCACCATGCTTGAGCAGACTAAAAACTTTGCTCGAGCATCAACAAAATAAGTGTATTCAGCCTGATACTTTGGTTTAAGTGGAAGCTTTGCCCGAGCATGATTAAATCATGCTCGAGCAACATGCTCGAGCAACCAGAAAAGTATGCTCGAGCATTAGCGACAAAGAGTATTTTCTTGAGTAATCTAAAGGAACTTGCTCGAGCAAGCTTAGACTGTTGCTCGAGCAATATCATCTCTGTTTTTCAAATCACCGTATACAAGATTCATGAATCATTGAATGGATTAATATCTCTTATGATTATTACTTATGGTGATTACCAAATGCTTTTAACCAATTTGTTCATGAGTTTCAGATTATTCAGACATAGATTACCGGCGGATTTGAATAAAGCAATCTTGCTTGTCAGAGACATTAAATGTTGCTACCTAAACTGTGATACTCTCGGAAACCGATATTCTGAACGAAGTAAAGCCAACTCTGATATTCTCCGACTTCACATTTAATGCCATTTCACAACGGGCATAACAAAAAGAATGAAAGAGAATGTCCACTCTGTGCATTCCACCTAAGTACTCAGACGAAGAAATCCTCAATGAATGCATCATCTGTCTAATGGACATATTCAAGAGACTCAACGGCTACTTCATGAGCTTCAACAACGGTCATTAATGGAAACAACTATAAATACAAGAAGCATTCAATTAGCCAACAACCAAAAAAATGCTGCGCAATCAATTTGAGTTTAATATTTATTCGCTGTTTCAACTATTTCATTACCTGTACTTCAGTGTTCAATATTTCATCAACTTGTGAGGAGTACTTGATGATTGAATATTATTACACTTATTTGTATCTCTTGGTGAATAAATTTAGGATTGTTTAGTTAATAAATAATGGATTTTATTACTTAATTGGGCTTTGAGCTTTTAATTGGATTTGATTCATTCTTTATGATTAAATTCCAGATTTAATGTGATTTAGTATTTTCGCCATAACTTTTGATCTAGATATCCGATTAGCCTGATTCTTCTTTCCTTTTTTAGATGATTCAGAGAGCTACAATTGTTATGAAGACTCGGAAGGCTGATTCGGACAAGAAGATGGACGAAATTGGAGCTAAAGGAAGACCCATTTTTCTGGATTTTTATTCTGCTCGAATTTTGTAATAAAAGACCATTTATTAGAGGTTTCCTATTATTAGAGGTTTCCTATTATTAGAGGTTTCCTATTTTTGGGCCAATCTTGTAGCCCTAGTGTTTCCTATTTATAGGTTATATTAGATGGCTAAAAACATATTCTCAATTACGTTGAATAGGATTTCTTTTTGGTTTTCTTCTTCATCTTTTCTTCGTGTTTTGCTTAGCCATGCTTGTTAACCCAATGTGAGGATTCCATGATTCATCTAGAGAACTTGTGCTTTATCGGTGATTTAACTCGTTTCTATTTTCATCTTATCGGATCCGATTTCTGAAATAGTTCGAATATTAGATTTAATATTCGGTTTGGTTTATCCCAAGGACTGAATTCGAACTAGGTTTTAAGTTTTACTGTGCGATCGCATAGTGGGACGCCGTTGTTCAGACATATTCTAGACGATCGTCTAGTCGAGGGATTTTCTGGCCGAATGCAGAGATTTCGGTTCGTCCCGAGCCAAACGTGGGTTATTTATATTTTGTTCAATGATGGAAGTCTCTCGGAATCCGAATGTTGGGTTGATCAATTTTAATCTTCTTCTTCTCATTTTCTTTTCTTTTTTTTGCTTCATTTAAATTGCATTTCTATTTTAGTTTATTAATTTAAAAATCCAAAACCCAATCCCCCTTGTTTTCATTGCATTTGCATGACATTTAGATTACTTAGGATTCAATAAAAGGCTCCTCGAGAAGAGAGAACGATCCTAAGTTTGCCTATACGCAATCCTTGGTTAATTGTTGATTGTGGACCCCAAGGCTAATGACAAAAGGTCTTCATCAAATGGCGCCGTTGCCGGGGAGCTAAGTAATTGGCTCCCTAGGTGATTTAATTGTCAAATTCACTTTTGACAAGGGGTTTCTCGTGTGAAGCTTGTTAGTTTTGCATTTTTGATTTTTCATTGCATATAGTTTAGGATTTTTGCATTTAGGTAGCTTGCATAGCACTCATTGCATTATTGCATTGTCTTGACTTGGTAGCTTCTGTGGTGTGTTTGTATAAAATTTGATATGATTTTGAGCTTATTTGTTTGATTTCACCATGTCTCCAAGTTAATTCATAGCATACTTGCATATTTCATCATTTTTGGCCAAAAAAAAAAAAAAAAAAAAAAATCTTCTTTTCTTTTTCACTTGCATTTGTATTTTATTAGATTCATTTTCTTAATTTTTATAGTTAGATAGTTATCTTGTGATTCACTGGAATTAATTGCATTGAACTTTCATGGCTTGGTTTTATGGCAATCATAATCTACCTTTCAGTTCTCACTCTTTTGTAGGCAATCAAGAATGTCATGGTCCTTTTCACCACCCATTACATGAACCATACCACCAACCTCCATTTCAACAATATCATCAACCCTCTCACTTACCATACTATCCTTCATTCCATCCCACTTCAGGACCATGTCATCCATCTCATGAATCCCAATACCCATTTGACCCACCTTATGATCCTCATTCTCAACCATGTATGCCCAACCAAGATCCTTCATTTTGTGAAGTCATTGGAGATCGCCAAAATCAAACGGCTTGGGCTGTAAACGAGGAGTGGTCACTTAAGGACAACTTTCATCAACTAAGGGACTCTCGCTTTAGAATGATGGAACAACAAGCGAAATCGTATGAGAGATTAGGAGAAGAAATTGAGCAGCTAACACAAGTGTTGAAAATGAAATTTCAAGGAAATCCTTCTCTCATGGTCACACATGCACAAGAAGTGAAGCAAGTACAAAAGTGCATTGAAGAGTCATCTCTCCCATTTGGTAATGATTCTATCCTTATAGAAGTAGACTCTCCTACTACTTTGGCTAATGAAGCAAGTCATGATTTGAGTGATAATGAGGTGGACGAGGAAATCATTGTTGAATCCCCTCAATTGTTTGGAAATGTAATTGCTCAACCAATTGGCTTTAGTAGTAGTGATTCGACTGTACTTGTTGATGAGTGTGTTCCTATTTCTTCATGTGATGCTCTAACGATGAAAATGCTTCCCTTCATAGTACTATGGATGAATGCGATAAATTGAATGACATATTTGCATGCTCTTGTGAGGAATATCAAATGTGTGTCGATTGTTATCATGAAAAATGTCATTTACTTGTTGAGCTTCAAAAGAAAGCATTTAGTGAAGTGGTTGATTCTACCATTGATCAAAATGCACCCTCTTGTACTATTGATGATAGTAAGCATGTCAATTTTGAAAAGATTGAATCAAGCATGGATGCCAATGTTGATGATGATGTTCTTCCGAATGGTATGCTGATTGTCTAGATTTTTCATCTGAGTGAATCTGTTGTATGTGATTGTTCGATTATGAATGGTGCCCCGTTGGCACCGAGATTACTTGCATCGATTTTGACTTGCTTGAGGAATCGATGTTGATTCTGAATTTGATCTGCATTCTAATCGATGTGCATCCCGAATACATACTTACTTCGATTTTGCTAATCATTGTGAGACCATTGTGAGTGAGAAAGATCATAGCCTAGAATACCAAATGCATAGAATTCCCATTGGATTACCTCCTTATAGTCTTGTTGGTGACAAAGATTCTGAAATTTTGATTGATAAAATCTTGCATGTTGATGAATCTTTTCAACAATTACTTTCTTGTGATTTGCCACCTGATTTAGAAAAACAAGATAATTGTTTTGAATCTTTACACATTCCAGGTGGTGATGATTTGAAAAATTCGCTTCATTCTTCCACTCTTTTCCCTTCCATCTCTTATGATTGCAACGATGATGTGGTGTACTCCAACACTAAGTTGGATTCCACACCTTCCATTTTGCAAGCACAAGAGAATGTTCACAATATGATTGGTTGCTTGACTCCTCTACCGATGGGAGTATCATTGATTTCCTTGGATGTAATACTTACTTGGAGAGTTTGGAACTTAACATGCCCTTAATTCACTCAAAATCTCTCCATGTCTCTATTTTTGGATGGATACTTTATTTGCTTGTCTTATTTGCAAGAACATTCTTGGAAAGGTTGTCGATGGAACCAACATCCGCCGTACATTCTTGAACCTCTTCCAATCGATCCTGAGCCACCTCCACCAAGGAAATTCAATGTGGGAGAAGACGTTTCAAGGGAAAAATTCATGATTCTCATCAGAGATGAGAACTTCTCCTTCAAGCGACTCAAGATACTCTAACAAAGGTTGTCTCTTTCCTTACTTTCTTCTGAATTCATATGATTACTTGGGCTTAATTGTTGTACGAGGAAGATAAGTGTGGGGGAGGGACACAATTCGATAGAAAAAAGTAGAAATAATTTATTTTAGTAGGTAAAAAAAAAAAAAGAGTTTTTATGAATAACACACTCTCTTTCTATAATTGCTCTACCTCGTGAACTTTGACATCTTGGTTTTGATGGATCCTTATGTTTGAGGCTGAATTTCTGGACTCTTGGATTATATTTCTTGGTAGTTAATTTTGGGATGCTGATTGCATGATTCGATATTCACCTTTGTGAGATTTTGGGCCTACATGAATGGAATTCATATTTTACCATTCTTTCTTTCATGTGTGCATCTGCTCATGATTTGTGTTCTCTAGAACTTGCTCATTTTCTTTTTGAAGCTAAATTTTTCACTTACGTGCATAAGTATGATGGAAGCTTGTTTTCTTTCTTTCATTTTCCCACTTTGGCCAAATAGCCTTCCCCTTACATTATATTCCCTTTGCTAGCCCCTTTGTGCCTTCTTGACTCATTCTTTTCTAAGCCACATTACAAGCCTAAGCGTAAAACCATTTTATTCCGTACCTTGAAAATTTATTGAGCATTGGTTTCACCTTAGTTTTGTGTTTCAGTGTGGGGGTTGCCCAGGTGTGCAACATTTTAAGTGTGGGGGGAGTATGAGTATTTGATTTTGATTTTGTGTCATTCATCATTTGGCATTAATGTTGGACATTGTGATTCTATACCCAAAAAAAAGGTTAAAAAAAAAGGCAAAAAAAAAGAAAAGAAAAAAAGAAAAGAAAAAAGTACAAAAAGAAAAAAAAAAAAAAAAAAAAGGAGAAAAGAAAAGAAAGAAAGAGAGAGGGGGAAGCAATGTAAAGAAGGAGAAATAAAAAGAAATGATATTGAGATGATTTGTTATTATTAATTGATGTTCTTTGAGTTTCTTGGGTGCTTAGCCTATCATATCCATACTCATTCACACCTATACCCTAGCCCCATTACAACCTTCAATAACAAGCTCTCTTGATTTTTGCATGCATGTGTTATAAGTAGTGGAGAAGTAGAAATTGAGCAAGCTTATGGTAGAACAATTTTCTTGAGTAGAATTTGAGCGATACACTTGTTTACCCTATACACTTGAAAGATTGATTGAGGGCATCCTTGAGAGACCATCTTGTGTGATTAGTATCATTGATTGAGATTACCAGGATTTGTAATTGGAGATGAAAGGATTTTGGTCTTGATTGATTGGTCTTTTGAAGCTTGTGTCACTTGCTAAATTTTTGCATTGTTAGCAATTGTTAGAAAGGAAGAGTTTTTCATTTTAGTTTTTTCTTTGAATTTTGCTCAGGAGTGCAAAAAGATAAGTGTGGAGGAATTTGATGATTGAATATTATTACACTTATTTGTATCTCTTGGTGAATAAATTTAGGATTGTTTAGTTAATAAATAATAGATTTTATTACTTAATTGGGCTTTGAGCTTTTAATTGGATTTGATTCATTCTTTATGATTAAATTCCAGATTTAATGTGATTTAGTATTTTCGCCATAACTTTTGATCTAGATATCCGATTAGCCTGATTCTTCTTTCCTTTTTTAGATGATTCAAAGAGCTACAATTATTATGAAGACTCAGAAGGCTGATTCGGACAAGAAGATGGACGAAATTGGCGCTAACGGAAGACCCATTTTTCTGGATTTTTATTCTGCTCGAATTTTGTAATAAAAGACCATTTATTAGAGGTTTCCTATTATTAGAGGTTTCCTATTTTTGGGCCAATCTTGTAGCCCTAGTGTTTCCTATTTATAGGTTATATTAGATGGCTAAAAACATATTCTCAATTACGTTGAATAGGATTTCTTTTTGGTTTTCTTCTTCATCTTTTCTTCGTGTTTTGCTTAGCCATGCTTGGCTAAGCTTCGTGTTAACCCAATGTGAGGATTCCATGATTCATCTAGAGAACTTGTGCTTTATCGGTGATTTAACTTGTTTCTATTTTCATCTTATCGGATCCGATTTTTGAAATAGTTCGAATATTAGATTTAATATTCGGTTTGGTTTATCCCAAGGACCGAATTCGAACTAGGTTTTAAGTTTTACTGTGCGATCGCACAGTGGGACGCCGTTGTTCGGACATATTCTAGGCGATCGTCTAGTCGAGGGATTTTCTGGCCGAATGCAGAGATCTCGGTTCGTCCAGAGCCAAACGTGGTTATTTATATTTTGTTCAATGATGGAAGTCTCGGAATCCGAATGTTGGGTTGATCAATTTTAATCTTCTTCTTCTCATTTTCTTTTCTTTGCTTCATTTAAATTGCATTTCTATTTTAGTTTATTAATTTAAAAATCCAAAACCCAATCCCCCTTGTTTTCATTGCATTTGCATGACATTTAGATTACTTAGGATTCAATAAAAGGCTCCTCGAGAAGAGAGAACGATCCTAGGTTTGCCTATACGCAATCCTTGGTTAATTGTTGATTGTGGACCCCAAGGCTAATGACAAAAGGTCTTCATCAGTACTTAAACATTTATTACATTGTTAAATTGTATCTTAAGGTTGTGGAACCTTAAGAGAGGGTGTATCAATTACAACTAGTAAGGAGGAGTGGAGTCTGTGAGTGAAAGGACCATCCTTCATTTACTAAGTGTGTAATCGTTCTTGAGAAATAGTGAAATCCCAGGTGTTCTGGGGACTGGACGTAGGTCAGAGTATTAGACCAAACTAGTATAAATAGTCTTGTGTTCTTTCATCTTATTGGTCTATATTTCGTTCATACACGAGAAAAGATTTTAATTTTTAAAGATTACCTATTCACCCCCCTCTAGGTGATATTCCATCTTCATTTGGTATCAGAGCTCTGGTTTCTCAGTTGGGCTTAACATCCCGAGAAAGATCATGGAAAGAATATTACCTGATGGTGCTTCAATCAACTGACCCCCAGGATTCAACGCGAACAGTATTCCTTTTGGAAAGCTAAATTTAGAGTGTTCGTGATGGCTACTGAATATGGTCTTTGGAGAGTGATAGAAACTTGAAACTATGTACCTGTGAAAACTGAAGGAGGAATTACTGTTCCGAAGATAGAGGCTGAATTCGATGAGAATGATAAGAAGAATATCACTCTCAACAGTAAGGCTATTCTGATGCTTCATAGTGCTCTCGATCAAAAGGAGTACTTTCGAATATGTAATCATCAACCGCGAAAGAAATGTGGAAGGCTCTAGAGATTGCATATGAAGGTACTTTCGGCATCAAGGAGAATCGTATCAATACTCTAACCACCGAGTATGACTTACTGTGGATGAAGTCAGGAGAAACCATTGCCGAGTTCCAATTCAGATACACTCATTTAACAAATCAGTTGGCGGCCTTGGGTAAAATATATGAACAAGGTCCTTAAGTCAGGAAAACTCTCAATGTTCTGACAAAAGACTAGGAAGCAAAGGTCACTGCAATAGAGGAGGCTCGTGGAGAATCAATGGCCTCAGTTGCTGCCTTACTCGGAAGTTTGTCTGAATATGAAAGCAAACTGAGATTCAAAAAGGACCTGGATGATGTCAATAGTAGCCGAAAACAAGGGAATCGCTCTTAATGCCTTGAAGGAAAAAGAAGAAAAGGATGAGGATGATGAAGATGATGACGAGATGGCCATGTTTGTACAGAGATTCAAAAAGTTCTATATAAAGGATCATGGCTTCAGAAATAGATTTCAAAGAAGGAATCCAAGTAACAAACGTGATTTCAGAGACAAAGATCAAATCATTTGTTACGAATGTGAGAAGCCTTGCCATTACAAGTCGAATGCCCTCAACCGAAAGACGGTGAGAAAGAAAAGAAGAAGAAGTCTTATCGGTTTAAGAAGAAGGCATATGTGTCGGGAATGCGGGGAGATGACTCCTCAGGAGAAGAAAGCGAAGAAGAGAAAGAGACGACCAACATTTGTCTGGTGGCAAAAGAAGAAGAGCAAACTGAAAACGACAGTGAGGTACATGATACACAACCAACCTATGATGAATTATTTGATGAATACAATGAAATCCACTCTGAATACATAAAAGTTTGTAATGAATATATAGATTTGAAATCCACTCTGAATACATAAAAGTTTGTAAAGCTGTCAGTGATATAAGCAAAAGCGATTCGTTCCTTTTCAAGATAATTCGGATTGGGGGAATTCGATGTTGCAGCAAACAAACCTGGAAACCCGGATGATTAAAGAAGAAGAGATTCCGGCGATCATGAAAAGAAACAGACGAAGTTTCAAACTTCAATTAACCCGGACTACATGTCCGGGGCAATTCAATCGAATACAAGTAAATCCAGGGTTCGTTGAAACTCGGATAGAAACTTCATCAAAATCCAACAAGTTGTAGCAACTCGGATACGATTTTCGGGTTCAATAACAGATCCACCCCGGCAGCCTAGAGCCTTGACTACCAGGCTGGGGGGCAACTACTATACAGTTGTCAATGATGTGAGAAGAACTAACGGAAGCCCTCAAGGGGTTATTTGAATTTTCAAATGCCGACCCGGTTGCTTGAACGTTGCTAGTGAAAAAGCATGTTCACCATCAATCGAGATCGAGGCAAGCGAAAACAAAGGACGAGGGAAAGACAAATAGATTTCGCCTTGGGAAAAACCTATCGCCTAAATAGGCAAATCGGTAGCAGAACACGAATGAATCCGTATTTTTCAAGACTTGGACAAAAGCAAATCAAGATGGAACAATTCGGATACGAAATCCGGGTTAACCAATAAACGTACCCCGGCAGGGTCAAACAATAAATGCACCTCGGTAGCCTAGAGACCTCTAAGCCCAAAAAGTAGGGCTGATGTACATGACGTGATGGCTGCATTAAATGCGTACATAAATTGCAGGTGGCTAGGTGTGGTGGTTGAAACCCTTCGCCAATCCAGGGAAGCCAGGTGTCAGTTGGCAATGATGGCGAATGCATAAGGATCCCGACCTCTAAGTCGAGCAAACTCCTTGATATTACCTCGGATCCTTGAGACATTACCTCGGATCTTTGGGCAAATGACATCGGTAACCGGGGTCAATATGACATAATTTGGCAATGCGCGGTAGATAGGCAAGAGGGTAAGATTCACAGCAATCTATCTCGGATAACCTGAAAAAAGATCCCAACCTCAAAGTCAGGCAAACCGCCTCGGCATTATCCCGGATCCTGGAGACATTACCTCGGATCTTTGGGGTAGACGACTTCGATAGCCGGGATCAACGCTTGGATTCAAATGCAGGCGAACCATCTCGACATTACTCAGGATCTTTGAGACAAGACCTCGGATCTTCGAAGTAAGCCGCCTTGATAGCCAGGATCAACGTTATTCAGCTTGGCAACGTAAGGCCCACGACAGCAAAGCTCAGCTAGTAAATGTAACCCGGTAAAATCGACTGGGGGCAAAATACATCCCGGTAGCTCAAAAGCTTGAACTATCGGGCTGAGGGGAAACTGTTATGGACCTACATTAGGCCCAACACCTGGATGGCCCAATAGGAAATATATTGCATATCAGGATCTACCTATAATAAATGGGGATCCTATCTTATCTACAATCCAGGTATATCTAAACGTATATCTGGTAGTTAGGATATCGGGGCCTCGAATCATAGGGCCTAAGCGACTCAACCTAAGATAAACTCTATAAATACAGAGGTCAAACCTTAAGGTACACACGTTCTAACTCTGAACTATTTACATACAGTCACACAGAGCACACACCCCACCCATTTAGCTAAATGCCTGTGTGTGTCTCGAACTACGTGGACTTTGATCCCTCTACAAGGTATGTAGGCCCTAGGCATTGCTCCTAGGTCAAGTCCGATAAATCTTGTTCTTGAACAGAATAGAAGGATCCTTCACTGGAGCAAACTGATGCACAGATGATGGAGCAATATCATGCTTGCCAAAATTTGTTATTGATCATCTCAAATGTTCTAAGTGGAAGGAAGTTAGAATCAGCTAATCTATCTCATATAGATATAGAGAGATCTTATGTATTTAAATGGGAAAGAAGTTTGCTTGTAATTGAATCTTCAAGTTAACATTGTTGATATTTTATTGTACATTGATTTTGTATTCATTAGGGCATTACATTCTTGCACTATACAAACTCATGTTTAAATGAATATATATAACAAATTTTGATCTCAATTCTGCTATCCGCCTGTCCCGTTTTTTTGTGCTTTTTGTTAGATTTTTCTTTCTAAATTCTATCAACTCTAATCGTATATAAGATTAGAAAAAGGAAATGAAAGTTTTAAATGATTTCATAATAAATGTGAAATTGGAAATATATCATCCCTCGAACCATTGGACTTATGACCAAAAGTTAGCTGGCTAATTGACCCAATGTTGGTTCTAGTTGTGTATTTGAATTTTCCGTGAGATTTTGCAGGTTTAGTTTTTTTGAAAGCGTTCGTTTTGTTAAATATTTTTTGTTTGTGAGGTGGCTTTGTTTACGATTCCGGATCTAGTTTCGCTCACCGGAGAGAGATTTTATCGATGTTGAAAACTAATTTCCCCAGCGAGATATAGGTGGAAGAAAAAGATTCAGCATTGGTTTTTTTTGAACTAGCAAAGGGAGAGAGGGAAAGTGAAGGATGAGGTGGAATATTTTTTGGGCTAGAATATATTGATTGGTTAGAATAAGGATTATGTGGCATTTCAAAATAAACTTTTTTAATTGTCGGGCACATTTTTTTACTTCCACCATTGTTCATTAGAAAACTCATTTGGTGGCGGTTACTTCCCGACAGTGTGGTAAAAACGCCGTCTAGAAACATAGAAACGTCCGTTTCTACGTTTTTTGGCCGGAAATCGTGTCGGAACGGAGTTAGGGACGGATTTTGAGTTGAAACGGTTGAAATGCTGTGTCAACTCGGTAAAATCAGTTGACATGGCGTGTCAACTCGAGGCGCTGTGGTCGTTGGATTTTGCAGTTCTCCCCCCTTTATTCAAGTTGCTGGCGGCGATGGCTAATGGTGGTGAGGGTGGAGGCCGGCGACGACTTAGAGGAATGTGGAGGAAGGAAGGATCGAAGGTCGAAGCTTGCCCCTCTCTTGCCTCTCACCTCACAGTTCTGTGGTCTTCGAAATTGTCTCAGCCAGGTCCCCTCGAATAGTCGAATGAAGATGAAGATGATGACCTAATTAATCCCTTGGTCAAAACGTGCGTTTTGACCAAGGGACTAAAATGCAAAAATTTAAAGTTTTGAGGAGGGATTAAACTGAAATAGTTTGAAATATTTTTGGGACATAACTACACTTTCCAAGAAAATGCATTAAGAATCCTAATTTAATTATAAAAAATCACATTAAATTATGAACTTAATTATTTCCTTGAGTGTTTGGACTTAAATTTGTGATGACTTTAATATATTGATGTGTTTTGGTTTTATATATGTTGGGTTTTTTTTTTTTTTTTTTTTTTTTTTTTGTAGTATGTAGTAAACTCTTACGCTTCGTTTACGTTTTCCGATTTTACATTTTTGCTCACCCATACCGTTTCTACATAGACTCTACGTTTTAACAACACTGCTTCCGGAGCCATAATTGCACCCTAAACTAAAAATAAATTAAATCCACGGGTTAGAGTGCAATTATATTTAACAAAAATAAGTGCACCCTAAACTAAATTAAACCGGAAAATATTAGTTTAGGGAAAGCGTCCGTTTTGCTAAAAAATAAATTAAATCTTTTAATATAATATTTTTATATTTTTCAAATTAAAATAAATCTACTCATTAATTTGTTTATTTTAATTTTAAACCTTTAATATAAAAGTAAAATAGTCTGACCACCCTTATATTTTTCCTTAATTATACTTACCTCCCCTCTATTTTAAAAATATACACTTAGGTTTTAGCCATTAACTTCGTTAAAAAATTTTCCAAAAAATGTATTTTAAATTAAAATAAGTTTTTATACTAATTTTCCTTTACCATAACAAATCCCTAATTTATTTTTGAACGGTTTCAAAATTATTAATTATAAATTCAAATTATTTTCAAGCCAAAAAGTTAAATTCTTTACGTAATTTCTTAAACTTATATTTTTTCGTTTTCAAAGGGGATAATCAAAAAGAGAATAAGCAGCAGTGTAGCACATTCGCATAGCCTCTTCATGTAAAAGATCCGTCGGAGCCCATCAATACTCAAAGCATAGTTTGCCAAAAAGTCAGAACTTTTGTTTCCCTCTCCAGTGACAGAAGCCGTTGAATCTTCCTAGTTAAAGTCACGTTGGCATTAATGCCATTCTCATCTCTTTGTAGTAGCTTTAACATAAGCATGCAATCTATTACACTCACTTTTATTTTCCAATAACCCTTCGCACTTTTTAATTCTAAGCCATCCATTATATTAAAGCCCATAACTCTCAGCTTGAAGAGTACAACAAAACCCTATGTTACGTCAACAACCAGCAAGCCAACGACCCTCATGATCACGAATCACACTTCCTGAACCTGCATTCCCAGGACCATGGGCGGACCCAGGTTATGAACAAGGGGCACCCCCTTGAATTTGATATTTTCTTTTAAAAATATATATATATATATTTAAATGATTGCTATCTTTAAATTAAATGCCCACCCTTAATATATCAAGACTGACTTCATAATCAGATGGGGGATGAATGGTTGAATGATTGTTTACTGTCTTATATTGAAAAAGATGTATTTAATAGCATTGATAATAAGACAATTATGATGAAATTCCAAAAAATAAGGCATAAAATGATGACATTGTAATTATTTTTATTGTAATATACTTTTGTCATTCAAATATATGTACTTGAACTTATTGAGTGCCCACTCTTCATTGTAATTTATGTAAATGCATTTCTAACAGCACTTAGCCTTGGTTTTCTAAATGATAGGTTTGTAAAATAATTGCTTCTCTTATTACATCATTAGTGTTCATTTGATTTCATGAATATTTTTTTTTATATTCTTTTCAATTCTTCTTGTTTATATTCTTTTATTTTTTGATCATTTAAAAATTTCCTTAAAAAATATTTTTAGAGGGCAGCCCCAAATCCCCCCATCAATGGTGCTTCATTGAGTAATTTTTGGGTCCGCCTCTGCCCAGAACTCCCCTTCTTTAAAGCAAAAAAACTCCACCAGAGGTTTTAACCATGAGATAAGGCTCTCTTGCTTCGCAGCTGCAATCCTATTTGCTGTTCTAAGTAGCACACTTGCCATATCGCTACACTTCGCCAACGCCCTCACCTCATGAGCTCAATGTTCTGTCTGCAAGTTTTCTTCCGAGCATCCCACAATTTCTAATGTAATTGCAAAGAATGTGCTCCATCGCCTATTTCGGCCATGGCATTGATCATGAGTTACCTGTTTTTTCAAGTAATCTTGTTGAAAAAGGCACCTAGTTGGTTAGACGGTAAAAACCTTCTCCATACGTTCCAGGCTAGATCACAATGTCGTAAAACATTATTAATATTTTCTACTGCTTGGCCGCATTTCATGGATACAAATCATTTTCAGTCAAATGTCGTTGGCAACGTTCGAGTTTGTGAGTAAGCATCTATGAAGTGCCATCCATAAGAAAACTCGACCACCAAAAATTCTAGACTACTTCCTACACGACAAAAAATTTGCTCATTTGTAGCAGTTAAAATGATGGATTTGTAGCCGTTACAATTATTATAAACGCTAGTAGTAATAAAACACACTATTACAAACATATTTGTAGCGGTTCATACCGCTACACATTTAAGCAAACCACTACTATCTTTGCAGCGCTTTCTATAAACCACTACAAGATATGTCTGTAGATTACACGTTCTAGGGAACTTCTTTTAGTGTTTTATATAAATCACTCTAATTTGATTATTCGGGGCTTCTAGGTATATATCTATCTTAGAAGCAAATTAGATTAAAATCTAATTCCAAATTATTTAATACCAAGGTCAATTTAAGATTCTCTTTGTCAAGTTCAATCTTAAATCTCCAAACATGCTCAATGGTGGCCAATCACTAAAAAATAATAATCACTAGTGCAAAAAAGGGCTTTAAGACCGGATGAAAGAGGTATCGAAAGACCGGATCTGCAACCAATCTTATTCCAGCGGTCTTAACGGTCTTAAAAATTTAGACCGAACTTTTGAAATATCCGGTCTTAAAAATGTTTCAAAAAAAAAAAAAAAAAAGACCCAAATGAAACAACCGGTCCCAAATCACCAAATCGGCAACATTTTCATTGTCCCTCCGTCATCAGTGACGGAGAACCAAGAGAAGATTGGAAGCAACATCAACAAGAAAAACAACAAAGAAGAGAAGATTGGAAGCAACACCAACAAGAAAAACAAAAAAGATGAATACAAAGTCCGAAATAAGAAAACATAACAAGAAATAGAAATCATTCACCATGGAAATCGAATTTGAATCAATATAAAATCGAGGTGAAATTGAAGTCCAGATCTACAAGAAAATCACAAGCTTAAAGCAACCAAATCGAAGCAGGATCCTCTTGTCGATGCTAGCAAAGCTTCAAGCAACCAAAATCAAAGTCCAGATCTGAGCAGGAGTGGTCAAGGTAGGAGCAAACAGACTTAAGCAAGAAGAGATATGGGTTTGATTTTAAGCCGGATCTGTGCGAAGGCGGTGTGGGAGGAGCTATAGATCGAAGAGGAAGGAGCCATCGTCGTCTAGAATCCTCGAAGCGATGCGCTTGCGCCGTTCTTGAGGATTGGAGTTGATGCGTCGCAAAACCCTCGAAGCTTCTAACGCCAACGTTGCCAAGGATTTGATTGTGTGGCTCTTAGGATGACTTACTTAAGATTGCGAGTAGGTTAGAGGAAGATGATGTCATTCTTGCTGAGGATTTGACCCATGAGGCTCTTGGGACACTCGCTGAATCTATAACTAAGCAAATGTTATATCACCAAGAAGACAAGCACGCTAACGGACTTAACGAGTTTAGCGAATTTAGTTTTTTAAAACACTTTTAAGACCGGTTGTTTGTAAAAACAGATCTTAAAAGTATATTTTTAAGACCCGATCCTTTATAGTCCGGTCTTAAAAGTGTTCTATATATTTACGAAATTGCCACCGGTCATACTTTTAAGACCGGATCTTTTATAATCCGATCTTAAAAGTCTTCTATGTATTTGTTGGAAATTCAGATTTAATTAGTTAGCATATACGATTATATTTTGCAATTATCTTAATTAAGTTGTTAGAAATATTTTAGGAATTAAGTTAGCGAGATCATGGTTTTTTAAATTTCGTAATTATATTCCTAATTTTAATAATCTTAATTAAGTTGTTAGAGAGATTTTAGGAATTAAGTTAGTAGGTCATGGTTTTTTGAATTTCGTAATTATATTCCCGATTATAATAATCTTAATTAAGTTGTTCGAGAGATTTTAGGAATTAAGTTAGTAGATCATGTTTTTTTGAATTTCGTAATCATATTCCTGATTGTAATCCCTAGATTATAGGAATTGCCCAGGTCAGAAGATTATTTACTTATTAGCATCTGTATATAATTCCAATTAAGCGAAGGAACAAATCATCCCATTCTTGGACTCATCTCTGATCAGCGTCTTCTCACAATATTTACGAAATTGCCCTAGTCATACTTTTAAGATCAGATATTTTATAATCAAGTCTTAAAAGTGTTATATATATTTACGAAATTGCCACCGGTCATACTTTTAAGACCGGATCTTTTATAATCCGGTCTTAAAAGTGTTCTATATATTTACGAAAGTGCCACTGGTCATATTTTTAAGACCGGATCCTTTATAATCCGGTCCAAAAAGTTCTTTATATTTACGAAACTACCACCGGTCATACTTTTAAGACCTGATCTCTATAATCTGGTCTAAGTGAGGCAGTCTTAAAGCTCTTTTTTGCAGTAGTGAATAAAATCAAGATTAAATAAACTTAATTAATATTAAGCAAAACTAATTAGTGGGAATAATCTCTAAAACCCAAACAAATTAATAGGTCCTCTAGGTTGAAAATAAAATCTAGCCACTCATGGTTTTAATTGACATCACAGCAAAATCAAATTCAGTGTTCAAAACCATAACAAAAATCAAACTAAGGCAGTAAAATAAAGAACGAACAAGCTTCTTCTGGTTCAACAATGATGAACAATCCGATGAAACAATAGAAGAAGGTGATGGTAGATGGAGATGAGACAAAATAGTGAAATAAACGACTGCCTTCTCTGGCTCAATGAAGATATTTTCTAAATAGTGAAGTCAAGCCTCCTTTCTCTATCTAACTCCTCTCTCTTCCCGTCGTTCACAGTTCAAATAAGAGAAGGATGAACAGTGTATTCGCCATTACTCCTCTGTTTCGAGGCTCTCCTTTTCTTAGCAACGAAGACCATCTACTTCACCAACAACTGCTCCTCTACTTTCATTCTTTATCCTATTGCCCTTGTCACTCTCTGAAAACTAAAGGGGTGACTGGCATGGAATATGAGCGGATTCATATTCTTTAAGCCTTAAACTTATAAACATGTGATTCAAGATACATGGATCCTACCTATAATTAAATTACACGGAGCATTTAGCTTTAAATGATGGATCTATGAAGTGCCATCCATAAGAAAACTAGACCACAAAAAATTCTAGACTACTTCCTACACGACAAAAAATTTGCTCATTTGTAGCAGTTAAAATGATGGATTTGTAGTCGTTACAATTATTATAAACGCTAGTAGTAATAAAACACACTATTACAAATAGATTTGTAGCAGTTCATATAGGAACTGCTACGCATTTAAGTAAACCACTACTATCTTTGTAGCGGTTTCTATAAACCACTACAAGATATGTCTGTAGATTACACATTCTAGGGAACTTCTTTTAGTGTTTTTTATAAATCACTCTAATTTGATTATTCGGAACATCTAGGTATATATCTATCTTAGAAGCAAATTAGATTAAAATCTAATTCCAAATTATTTAATACCAAGGTCAATTTAAGATTCTCTTTGTCAAGTTCAATCCTAAATCTCCAAACATGCTCAATGATGGCCAATCCTTAAACAATAACAATAAAATCAAGATTAAATAAACTTAATTAATATTAAGCAAAACTAATTAGTGGGAATAATATCTAAAACCCAAACAAATTAATAGGTCCTCTAGGTTGAAAATAAAATCTAGCCACTTATGGTTTTAATTGACATCACATCAAAATCAAATTCATACTAGTGCAAAAAAGGGCTTTAAGACCGCCTCATTTAGACCAGAGATGCGACGCCCCGGTCTTAAAGGAATGACCGTGGCGTTCCATAAATATAAAGAACTTTTTGACCGGATCATATTTTCATTGGTCTTAAATATATTATTCAAACCGAACAAACAAACAACCAGTCTTAAAAATGTTATTAAAAAAAATTCAAATTTCAATTACTGTATAGAGAAATTTCATACAGCCATACTTATATTTTCTGTGGTCCAACATAATAAGGAAAAATTTAAATATAAAAATGTAAAATTTTTAAGACTGCACATATATAATAGGCAGTCTTACAAGTTATCCTTTTAAGACCGGACATATAATACGGCTGGTCACAAAAAATTAATTAATTTTAAGATCGGACGTTTATAAGGACAGGTCTTAAAGGTTAACTTTTAAGACCGTCTTATAATTTGTCCATTTGTAAAGTTAAATATTTTAAGCTCGGACTTAAATTGTGGCGACCAAGACCTCGATATTGAAGAAAATTAAACAAATAATTAATTACTTTTAAGACCGGACTTCAATATGAACGGTCTTGATTTTAATATTAAGACTGGACGTTATTTTTGGTCCATTCTTAAAAATGAAGCGCCAACAAAACATTTCTTCGCGTGAAATCTTTTGTTACTCTCACTGAAGAACCTTTGTTCCCATTGCAAAACCCTTCCTGTTGCATTACCTCTTTTCCTCGCCCACGTATGATAGCCTCTCGTTAGTCTCTCATTTGCTCAGGCATTCCTCTCTTCCTGTCTCAAAAATGAACGGTGAAAACGATTCTATTCGTGTTCCGAGAACGCCAGTTACTGATGTGACTGGTGTGAGTCAGAACGAACCCTCTTCATCTCACAATGAGCCTCGTAACCGCCCTGCACGCCGTGGTAGAAGAGGCACATGAATGATGGATGTAACCCTAAGTCAGACTTCTGGGTCAAGGCTCGAGATTCAGTTTGATGAAAAGTTGGAACCTTTCGGTCCTAATAAAAGCAAATATACTAGTTTTGTTGGCTATCTAGCACACAACAAGGTTAGCATCTTGAAAGATGAGTGGAAAAATGTGGACTCTGGTGTAGTAAAGGATCCTATTTGGGATACTATCTGGCTTACATACATTGTCCCTGACTCTCAGAAGTTGAAAGACAAGACATTGTCTTATTGTGCTGATTGGTGGAGGAAGTTTAAGACCTTTCTAGCTAACAAGTATATTTTTGCCGAGGTTCAGCCTGACGAAAATCCTTGGGACAAGTACACATTTATTGATGAACAAACTTGGCAACAATTTGTTCAGCTGCGGACCACTCCTGAAGCTCTGGTGAGTTTATATTTAGTTTTGTTTGCCCTTTTGTTTGCTTATTAACCTGTGCGGATATGTGAATGTTATTGTGTTCATCTAATCATGTTAGTTAAATGGTTTGGTGTGTGAATAGAAGTATACATTTCCTACCTTTGTCTATGCAAGTCTAAGAAGGTAATTGTGTAATGGTTTGTCTTGCAAAGGAGGAAATGAATAGTCTTAAAAGGGGGAAACTTTATATACCTAATTGTTACTATCTAATGGGGACTGCTGATCCCACTGGATGCCTTAAAAAGGATCAAGTTTGTATTATTCTGTAAGCATAATTCTCTTTTGTTTCTTAACCTATCTATCTAGCAGTACAATACATAGCTCCAATTTATGTTCAAACTCCCTATGGTTGGAGGTATGTGATATTTTTTTTCCTGAATTCAATATGCAGCCTATGCTAATTTTTCTTGCTATAGTTTCTTTTGTTTTTTTTAACTAAGAGAAATAGTCTATCAAACTCCCTATGGTTGAACGGAATCCCTAGCGAAGACGCTTTCCTTTTTGCCTATTGATAATTAGCATAATTAAATAGTTGTTTTCAATTATGATAATTAGAAGTTCTCTAATTTCGTTAGTGACATGGCTTGAATTCAAAATTAATAGTTGTTTTCAATTCGATTCACAAAAAGAAGGGAACAAGCACAGAGATAGGGAGAAAGAATGATTGCCCGCATAGGGCTTCTCGCGGATATGAAAAGAAAAGAATTGATGGAGGCCAAGCGGAAGAGATTGGAAGATGAAGCTGAATCCAATCCTTCTGATAGTTGATCGACCATCTCCAATACGTCGAGAGGAGTTGTGGTTGCATATTCGGCAAAAGCCAAGTGGCGCCTACACGAGTGAACAAACTCGTGTAATTACTGAAAGAATTGTAAGTATTGTTATTGTTATTTTTTAGTTACTAAACAAGTTTCATTACTAAGCTTCTCGTTATCCGTATCTTACAGGGAAGATCTTAAAAAAAGAAAGAAGAGGATCTTTTGTGTCGGACGGGAGGAATGATGTTCTGACCGTTGTGACCAGAAAACCGGATCACCTGGGGCGTGTAAGGGGGATTGGAGGACGGGTAGGCATAAAGCAATTCTTTGGTAAGTCCAAACACCATAAACAAAGTATGGTTACCTGGAAGGAGATGGACTACACGCTGGCCAAATTAAGTGAGGAAGCAGCGGCTAAAGAAGCAATGTTTCAATCCCAGATGAGCCAGATGAAGGAGGAATTGAATCAGATGAGGCTGCTTTTGAGCTCTCGTCCAGAGACCAGTGTTCCCTTCACACATTCACCTGCACCTATGTAGTAGAGCACTAGAGGGAGCTCATTGTTGGACAGTCAGAGCAACCCTGTGACTTGTATGTGGAGGATCGTGATAGTCATAGACGATTAGTTGCAAAAGGGGCTGTCCACAACTTGGGATCAACTGTACACCACCAACAAATGGCTGATGATGAAGTCAGAGTGTCAGTTGAAAAGGTGATCAGTGATGCACCTCTCCCTCTCCCAATTGATCAGCTGAAGCTTGTGAGTCATGTCAAGGGAACCTTCATCTCTTGGCCAATGAAGCTTGTACATGTCTCTACTCCTCCTGAAGCTTCATCCCCTCCTCCTCAAGTTCCATCCCCTCGTCAAGCTCCATCCCCTCCTCAAGCTCTATCCCCTCCTCAAGCTTTATCCCCTCGTCAAGCTCCATCCCCTCCTCAAGCTCTATCCCCTACTGCTAATACTGCTAAGTTGACTGCCAAGGAAAAAATATCCGATCTGGTGAAGAGTGGATATTTTAAAGATAAATCGTGGCCTATCAATGAAGTAGTAGGCCTCCATCAACCTCTACCGGTTTACATTGACACCGATGATGTAACGTCCCTGCTGCTTCCTCGACAAGAGCTTACTAATGCAATTGTTCAAATGTGGATGAAGTAAGTATCTTCTTCTATGAGTACATAATTTAAATGCATCGTTTAGACACACATACATATATACTAATTCCCTGATCGATGTCATTATTGTAGGTTCATGCATCAAGTATTGGATCAACAGGGCAAAATCAATGATTTTGGATTCTTGTGCCTAGTCTATGCAAGTACAACATCCAAGGAGGAGAGACAGAGTACATATCAACGAGGTTGTGTGAAGTGAGAAGAAAGGTGTACATGTTTCCATACTTTCACAGGTACATATCACAATTCTTGTCTGCAATTCACTTAATTCTGCTACATATATCACTGAGTACTTTACTGCTGTGAATTTTCAGCCGCCACTGGCAGTTGGTCCTCATGTGCATGGAGGAGCATAAAGTTATCTTCTTATGCTCCACTCACAGCGATCCAGGGACTACGTTGGTGCAGACCATCAACGAGTAAGCATGTCATTTTGATTCTCTTGTCTGAAATCTCTGCTGTGAATTCTCAGTGAACATTATTGATAAATTTGTGATTTTGATGATAGTGCCATGAGGACCTTCCAAATCGAGGTAAAAAAAATCGTTCGTATCAGGCCACTAATCCTACATGGCACACACCAAAGGTTGGTACATATTTGGACACCGCCACACGCCTTGTGAACTTGGTCGAAGCTAAGCTATATATGCTCTTATATATATTTCTTGTTCTTTTTAGACCCGTCGGCAACCAACCAACGGAGTCCAACTTATGTGGCCAAGTACGTCATGAAACACATATATGATATTATCACGGAAGGAAGGACTAAATTAAATTAACTGTAAAGGTAAATGTATTTGATGTTACGAGGTTTGGCTGAATTCAGTTTCTGGCTTAATGTTACATATGAAATATGCACGCAAGTTAATTCAGTTTTTGTCTTTGATGTTACAGAGGTTTGCCCATCCTGATCCCTTTCCTGATGATGAATTGGAGCACATACGCAATTTGTTTTGTGAATATCTGTATGACCTGATTAACAGTCAGGACAATAATTAATGTCCTAAATTCATTTGTAAATATATGTTGTAGCAACAATAATTTTCTATAAATTTGTTTATTTTTTCGAACAATTCATTCATTTGTAAATATACATACGCAATGTGTAATTCAATAATAAATTTGTTTATTTTTTCGAAGAATTCATTCATTCATTCTAGCTATTTAGTGCTTGAAATTTGAGGTACAAGATGTTGTGAATGAGCAATAAGACTATCACCTCAAATTAATCGCGACTTTTAGGACCGCATATTTTTTAAAGATCCGGTCCTAAAAGTCCTCGTTTTTCTAAAAATTTGGCTAGACTTTTAGGTCCGTATATTTGTTAAAAGTCCGGTCCTAAAAGTCTTTAGGACCGTAGGTTTGTTTAAAGTCCGGTCTTAAAAGTGTATTATAGTCCGGTCCTAAAAGTCTCTAAAGACTAGAGACTTTTAGGGCCGCATATTTATTAGAGGTCCGGTCCTAAAAGTAATTTATTTTTATGTCCGCTCCTAAAAGTCCGACTTCATGTATTTTCAACTCAACATTTAGGACCGTGTATTTGTTAAATCTCCTCGGTCTTAATAGTCTTCCTATAAATAGTAAATGTTGTCTCTTTTCGGACAAACCATTAGGGTTCAAGACAACCGAGGTTTTGGCGTTACGCTCAAGCTAGGTCCTTCGTTGTCGTCGTTTTTTTACCTCTCCCGATTTTGAGCAACATTATCGGTGTCCCTTTTCTTTTGTCTTTTTTTTTTTGTCGGAAAAAAAAGAAGGAAGATAATGAAAAGGACACTTTGTTTCAAATCGGGCGAGGTAAAACCGACGACAACGATGGTCCAACCTTGAGAAGAATTGTCACTTTGTGTTTGTTTTTATTCGAATAAGGTAAACGATGTTTTTTGTTTTGTATGGTCTGATCTTAACTGTATTGTGCGAGTTTTTAATGTTGATCACACACGAGGACAATGTTTTGTTTGTTTCCTTTTTGTTGGAAAAAGAAAGAATCTAATGAGAAGGACAAGGCGATCGAAATAGGAAAGAAAAAAAATTTCTTATAATTTTTTATGCTTCCCCGAGGGGGCAAAAACGACGATGGTCCAAAAAAAAAAAAAAAAAACAAAACAAAAATATTTACTCCTCCCCATCGTTGTCGGAGGGGAAGGAGTCGTCGGAGAGGTCGGAGACGTCGTCGTCTGAAGGATGGTACTCAATGTCCTGGGCGTCGAGTACCGTAGTCAGCTTGTTGTTGACGGCGTGATAGACCTGAAACAACTAGCCCAAGCGTCGGTCTATATGATCGACGCGGGGCCGAAAAGTGCTTGCAAATCGGTAGCGGTCGGGTTCGGAGGCAGCGGCGGAGGGTACGGAGGTGGAAGAGGATTAATCGGAAAAGGAGGACCTGGGGGTGGTTGAGGACCTCGTGGTGGTGGTGGAGCAACCATTACTGTGGAGGAAAAAGAAGTGATGGAGAAGAATGTTATGTGAAGGAAGTAAAGTAACATCGGGTTTAAATAGAGAACCCTTCCTGAACAATGTGAAACGCCGGAAACTTTAATGAGGAGATGCATAGTTCATCACAATACGAGGAGACGCCTAGTTGGGAAGTTTATCTGGAAGCCGAAGAGACTCTGAATCATTCATTTGAATTGAGTGTAAGGATACTCTGATTTAATACCGGATATTGTAAAAGATCCGTTCTTAAAACTAATATTTTTTAAGACAAAATTCTTACTTTAAAAAAAATTGAATTGTAAAAAATAAATGAATTTTAGGACCGGATGAAAGATATAAGGTCGGTCTTAAAAGTAATTGAATTGATTAAAAAAATAAATAATGGACTTTTAGGACCGGATATTGTATAAAAGGTCGGTCTTGAAATCAATTGAATTGAAAAAAATTAAATAATAGAAATTTCCGCTCTTAAAGTAGATTCTAATTAACCGGTTGCGTTCTCTAGATTCTCTTTATTAACTCCTCATAACCTCGATCTCTCGTCCTTTTTAACTCCTCATAACCTCGATCTCTTATTAACTCCTCATAACCTCGATCTCTCTCCTTATTAACTTACTACCTTGTAACTCCACATTTTAGACCGCATATTTATAAAATCCACTTCCTCTCTCGCCTTTATTAACTCCTCACCATTCTCCAACGCTCAAACCATGGTTAGATACAAGAGAACCGCTCGTAGGGGTAGACTTTCTGGTGATGCTCGTGCCTTCCATAGATCATTATACAGTGCGCCTCCTCCAGCGAGAGTGCGTTCTATTGAGACAGAAGAGTCTCGGGTTGTTGGACCCATTGTTATTTCGGATGATAAAGAGATTGCTGCCCCCAGCCTTCGACCATGACCATGATGCGCGATGCGAATAAGACAGAACTTGCTTATCTCCGGTGGGAAGTTAATCTTGCTCACGCCGATATCGCCAAGGCTTTGGAGGATAATAAGCTTTAGGATGTATATATAGTCGATTCTTGTTTTTGATAATTTTATTGCTTGTTTTTCTTTTATATTTTTTCTTGTGTACGTGCATATTCAAGTAATATATGTAGCATTAAGAACTAAGCTTGTGTCTTTTTTTTTTTTCATATTCTCCAGTAATTAAAGAAATTAAACTCCAGTTTTCCTTTAATTTTTATTCATTCAGTTGCTGCGCTCGCCAAAGCCAATCCTTTTTTTTTTTTAAAAAATGAGAATTTAGGACCGGAGTTTTAGGAGACTCCGGTCTTAAAAAGTTATATATTTAGGACCGGCTACTTTATAATTAACCAGTCTTAATAAAATCTACGCGAGTAATAATTAATTGAATAATAAAAATTTAGGTCTAGAGTCTTCTAAAACTCCGGTCTTAAAAATTTCATATATATTTAATACCGGATACAGGATAAGAATTTGGTCCTAAAAGTAATTGAATTAATTGTAGACTTTTAGGACTAGATATATTATAAAAGGAAGATCTTAAAAGTAATTGAATAAAATGTAATAAACCTACGGTCTTAAAAATTAAATTAATAAAAAATATTTAGGACCGGATACGTTATAATTTATCGGTCTTAATAAAATCCAAGATACTAAAACATGTCTCTGTCGCGCGGAAAATTAATTTTCCCTCTCTGAACTTCTCTTGTCGCACCGAAAGTGATTACTGAGGTTCTGTCTCCAGTGTTTGTGTGTTGCTTTGTCGCTGCTTCGCGTTGCTCTCTCGACAATCACTTTCTGGTTACTTAGCTAAACGTCTATAGACCAAGCTGTAAGAGGTGTTTCGATTATATAACTTCATGATTTTCCTGCTTATCGTTTTGGGTTTTTTATGGGTTGAACGAAATTGATGAAATGTTCTTGTGGGTTTCTCTGTTGTTAATGAATATTGTATTTTGAAGATTATATTTGCACTTTAGACCTACCTAACTGACCAACAAATGTTTTTAGGGTACTCTTGTTGTCTGCAACATCAACGTTCATGGTGGGAGAAGAAAGACTCAGGAAACGCATTTGATTTTATATGCTACATGTGAGTCCACAAGACCTTCATGCGATGCATTTAATTTCCTCGTCATGCATTTATTTTGTTTCTTGGATTCACTGTGATACATTTATGACCAAAAGTGATTCTTCATTATGCATTTAATGGGCAAGTTTCTCCGTTAAAAAAAAAGACATAACCGACATTGAGAATAAATATGCATTAGGTGTTGCCTTATTTTATATGCAAGTGTCAATTTTTTAGGATTACATATGTTAAATCTTTCTGTCTATAGGAATTCTACTATGGATCACAGTTGGATAAATGCTTTACGGATGAGTGTTGAATATCATAATGGGGTGAGGGACTTTATAGAATTTGCTAAACAAAATGCCCATGATGATAGTGAGAAGTTTTATTGCCCTTGTGTAAAATGTTTGAATGAGAGGCGACTAAGTCCTCAAGTTATACACACACATTTAATTTGTGAAGGATTTTGTAAGACTTATACAAGATGTGTATGGCATGGTGAAAAAATACCAAGTGGGTCTCAACATGGGGAAGTGGCCTTTGATGATAATGACACGGATATGGATGATCGCATAGAGGACATTATTTGTGATGTAGGAGAAGAAGCTTTTCATCAATCACATGCATATGGTAATATGTGCAGTGATGCAAAGACCCCGCTATACCATGGGTGTAAAAAATACCAATTGTTGAACGCTGTATTGAAATTGGTAAGCTTGAAGGCACGTCATGGATGGAGCGACAAGAGTTTTTCTGAAATGCTTGAGGCTTTTAAGGACATGCTTCCGGATGATAATGTGTTGCCGCATCGATACTATGATGCTAAGAAAATACTTTGTCCACTGGGGATGGAGTACAAAAAGATCCATGCATGCCCGAATGATTGCGTGTTGTATAGAAAAGAGTTTGAAGAGAAGCAGAATTGTCCGATATGTGAAACCCCAAGGTACAAGTCAGATAAGGGGCCTGCAAAAGTGTTGTGGTATCTTCCAATCATTCCAAGGTTCAAGCGGTTGTTTGCGAATGACATTGATGCAAAAAAATTTGCGGTGGCATGCAGATGAGAGGATTTTTGATGGAAAGCTTCGTCATCCGGTCGATTCTTCTCAATGGAAGAAAATCGATCAATTATTTCCGAACTTCGACGAAGAACCTAGGAACCTTAGGCTTGCCCTTAGCACGAATGGCATGAATCCATATGAAAGCCTTAGCAGCATACATAGTTCATGCACGTACTCCTGATTATTTACAACTTATCTCTTTTGTTATGCATGAAACGAAAGTACATCATACTGTCTATGTTGATTTCCGGACCAAAACAACCCGGAAATGACAATGATGTTTACCTTGAGCCCTTGATCGAAGACTTGAAGGAGTTGTGGGAAGAAGGTGTCGACATTTATGACTCTTTCAAGAAGGAGGTGTTTAAAATGCGAGCCATGATATTTTGTACTATCAACGACTTCCCAAAGATATGGGAACTTGTCGATGGTATAGTGTAAAAGGCCATAAAGCATGTCCGGTTTGTGAAGAAGGCACATGCTACCATCAACTTCAACATGGAAGAAAGACGGTTTATCTTGGACATAGGAGATTTCTTAGACGGGGCCACCCATATCGTCGATTAAAGAAAGCCTTTTTTGGTGGCCAAGAGTATGAAGATGCTCCGGTGGCATTGACTAGGGAGCAAGTTTATGAAAAGGTGAAAAATATCAATGTCATCTTTGGTAAGACTGCAAAGAGTAGAAAAGAAACAAATATATGGAAAAAGAGATCTGTATTCTTCGATCTTCCCTATTGGCACAATCTTGATGTGAGACACTGTATTGATGTCATGCATGTGGAGAAAAACGTATGTGATAGTATTGTTGGCACGCTTCTCAACATACAAGGTAGTTCCAAGGATGGTGTGAAGGCAAGATTGGATCTGATAGCAATGGGAATACGCGAAGAGTTACATCCAAGGCCACATGGTAACAGAACTTATTGTCCCCCGACTTCTCATACTTTGTCTAAGGATGAGAAACGAAGTTTTTGTGAGTGTTTACATGGCACAAAAGTTCCCTCGGGGTATTCTTCAAATTTTAAGAGGCTTGTATCGATGAAGGACTTGAAATTAGTAGGCAAAAGTCTCATGATTGTCATGTCTTGATGCAACAGCTACTCCCAATAGCTATTCAAGGCATCGCGAATATGATCTTCGGGTCATTTTGACTAGACTTTGTTTCTTTTTCAATGCGGTTTGTAGTAAAGTTTTCGAGATTGAAAAGTTGGATGAATTGGAGAATGAAGGATATCTTATCTTGTGCCACCTTGAGAAGCTTTTTGTTCCTACATTTTTTGACATCATGGTTCATCTAATTGTTCATCTAGTGAGGGAGATAAAGTTGTGCGGCCCTATCCATTTACGGTGGATGTACCCAATTGAAAGATCTATGAAATTCCTAAAAGGGTACGTGAAGAACGCATACCGGCCAGAAGCATCAATTGTTCATAAATATGTTTCTAAAGAAGCCATGGAATTTTGTCAAAATTATTTGGCCAAAGTAAGACATATTGGGCTTCCAAAACGTCAACATGCTGAAGGGGGTAGACGAGGGGCTTCAATAAAGAGTGTGGATCCTGATGAATTGTCACAAGTCCACTTATACATCTTGAATAATGTTGATGAAGTTCAAGCCAACATAATTGCACATAAAGAAGTTGTAAGGAAAGAAAATCATCGAATGACTGAACAAAGGTTGATTAGGGAGCATAACATAACTTTTGCACAATAGTTGAAACAAAAGGTTGAGGGAGAGGAATGTGTTTATGATACAATCAAATGGTTAGCACGTGGTCCTGAGGTGGATGTCATAAGTTGGAATTCGTATGTGATCAATGGTTTTACATTTTACACGAAGTCCCTAGATGATACGAGCACAGTCCAGAACAGTGGTGTTATGTTAGAGGCTGAATCTATGCACTTCTCCAGTTCGAAAGACAAGAGGCCTTTATTGGCAGTCATGCCATATTATGGGGTTATTGAAGAGATTTGGGAGGTGGACTATGTGAAAATTAGATTTCCCATTTTCAAATGCAAATGGGTTAATGTCAATAATGGTGTTCAGATCGATCGGCTAAGATTTACATTAGTCGATGTCAATGGTAGAAGTTTTGGAGATGAACCTTTTATTATGGCAGACCAGGCAAAACAAGTGTTCTATATCACCGATCAAGAAAATAAAATGTGGTCTGTAGCTCTCCAAGGAAAAAGGGTCATTGATATTGATGAGGAAAGTCATTCAAATTATGGTCTTCCTGAGAGTACTCCTTTTTCAAGGGGTCTACTGAACATGAACGAAGAAGATGAAGCGGATAATGAACCCAGCATAAGAAATGATCATCAAGAAGGGATATGGGAGGATATCACTTTATAAAAGAGTCAATTCATAAGGTAATATTCATATGCAGAATTCTTTGAAAACTTTAAGGTTTTACCTATATTATATTCCTTCTATGTTCATAAACAATGTCACTACTATGAAGTTTGTTCTTGTTTTATTTTTGTGGTAGGATCCGATCCAAAGGGGCATGTTATAAAAGAGGATGTTATTACGTTGTTGGGTGGGAATTAGATGAAGGCATGGTGAATATTATTTTGGGCATGTATGTTGTATTTGTAACTTATTGTATTTGTAAGTAAGTTATCTTATTGTATTAATTAATTTAGGTGTTGTAGTCATAGTATAATCATTAATTAAAGGCCACATAACTCGTGGTGAATAATATTTGTATTCTTTTTCCCAATTCAATTTATTCATAATTGTTCATAGCTTGTAGCTTAAAGTATCGACTTTTATGTCTTTGGATTGGGTGGTGGATTTGTGTGTAATATAATCGGGAAGAACGAAACGGGGAAAAATTCGGAAAATTTATTCCGAAAATAAATACACCGGTCTTAAATGTTCAACTCTTAAGATCGGATGTATTTATATGTCCAGTCTTAAAGGTCTGCACATTTCATATTAAGCCCGGTCTTAAAAGTTGGTCTTTTAAGACCGGTATATTTATACGTCCAGTCTAAAAAGTTCAATTTTTAAGACCGGATTTTTTTATCATCCAGTCTTGAAAGTCAGTCTTTTAAGACCGCGTATAATTAGTCATCGGTCTTAGAAGCCGCTATTTTTTAGACCGTATTTAGTTTTGTCCGGTCTTAAAATTCCGATCTTTTAAGAGCGGCCTAGTTGTTAGCCGGTCTTAAAAGTTGAGTTTTAGGACCGAACAAAAAATATTTCAGGTTTATTTAGTACGACTTTTAAGACCCAATATTTTAAATGTCCAGTCTAAAAGAGTTTCTTTAAGACCGATCCGAGTCCGGTCTTAAATGTTAGACTTTTAATACCAGTTGGAACAAGACCGGTCGCTGGTCCGGTCTTACGATGCCTCTTTTGTCTGGTTTTAAAAGCCTTTTTTGCACTAGTGTGAAGAGAAGGATGAACAGTGTATTCGCCATTACTCCTCTGTTTCCAGGCTCTCCCTTTCTTAGCAATGAAGACCATCTACGTCACCAACAACTGCTCCTTTGCTTCCGTTCTTTATCCTATCGCCCTTGTCACCCTCTGAAAACTAAAGGGGTGATTGGCACGGAATATGAGTGGATTCATATTCTTTAAGCCTTAAACTTATAAACATGTGATTCAAGATACATGGATCCTACCTATAATTAAATTACATGGAGCATTTAGCTTTAAATAATAATATAGAAGTCTTGGGTTATGATTACATCAACTAATAGTACTACAAAACGGATCAGCAAACTTTGAATCATTGAGGAGGCTCTTCATTGCTCAACAGGAAGCTCAAGGTCAGCAATATCATCTGAACCAAAGCAAATTTTCTAGTGAATAACGTCTTATTTTTATCATTTAATAAAATACAAAAGTAAATAATTTTAATTTTTTTATATCTTTTAATAATAACAATATTGCAATAAATTTCAATTTCTAAATCATATGATCATGAATAAAATAGAATTCTACATAAAATACCGTTAATCAAATAAATTTAAGTATGTAGTAAAACCTTTTATTTAATATAATCAATTTAAACTATAATTCTCAAACCTTATCTTCCCATAGAACTTCTTACAGAACGGATGACAAGCGTGACCACATAGTCCAAGAGGATAACTAACCAAGTGTAGCTCAAGGCCATGAAAACAAGCATGGACATAGACTCAATAAGGGTAAGTAAACCAAGTATGACTCAAAACCATGAAACAATCATGAACCCACATCCCATAAAACAAGCACAACACGAAGCTACGAAACAAGCGTAGGTACAAAACCTACGAATAACAAGCATGAGAACAAATCCCATGAATATCAAGCAAGCTCGAGGTTAACCATGGTGCACCAAGAACTAATAGTACTGATGTTAGTAACTAGCATTCTATATTCAGTCCTCTCCAAAAAATATTTTCAAGCATGCTTGGGGCCAATTTATCAAAACAATAAAAATTCGTCTTTCAAGATAATAACAACTTGTATATAATACTTTGTAATCGAATTCCCCAGCATGAATGTTCATAAACAATATTTCAAAACTTTTCTTCAAATTCAATATGACACCATAAATCCTTTTTAAATAATAAATTCTAGCTTATAAACTTTCCAAAATGCAAGATCATTCCAATATAAAATTTATGAAAAATATCTCAAGAGTTTCCTTACCATTTAAGTGCATAATCATGAATTATGCTTTGAAACAACTGGAAGAAAATACATAATAATGAATAAAATTATCAATCTTTGCTCATGTAATATCTAATAAGAAAAAATGAAACAAATATTATAAACTTTTCATTACAAAATCATGCTTTTAAATATGATAATTAATATAAAAGTACAACAATTAGTAAAAATATCATTTATAAAAATTATAATGGGACACTATTCACTCAATTGTTGCTTTCACAAATATACAATATACCCCTGCTTCACATGTATCGCCACTCATCAATATCTTGTTGACTTTTCCAAAACTGTACCCTTACGATAATCTTTTTTGATTCGCTTTTCTTTTAGGCCTTGGCAATTGTCAGTTCCTATTTGAAATTCATATAGAGATAGGCCATCATTAATAATATTTTATCCTTATATATTATATACTCACTAAGACATAATTGAATGCCTATTATCCTACCCAAAACTCTCAACTCATGGCTGTAAGTGGAGCTATATACCCAAGAGGGGGGGTGAATTGGGTATTTTAAGACTTTTCAGAAAATGCTCTGTTTTGAAGCTATAAAAACAAAGAGGTAAACGAGTGAGGGAAGAAGAAGCTGGACACAAGGATTTATACTTGGTTCGGTCCAACTCTTTGACCTACGTCCGATCCCGAAACACTCGGGATTTTCCACTATCACTCAATTACAATTACACACTCGTACTCGGGATGATCCTCTCCCTAGGACTCACTCCCCCTTACAAGGTAATTGTATACAATCGATACACACTCCCTACTCAAGAGTTATCCTCTCCCTAGGACTAACTCCCCTTACAAGTTGTACTTCGATTACAATCGATACCCACTCGTAAACGAAGAATGCTCCTCAACCTAGGACACACTCCCTTTACAAGTTGTACTCGATTTTCCCAATCTCCAAGATACCCGACTTGAGATTGTTACAATGAATGATATACACAGAAATAAACTCTCTCTAAGAGTAGATATGATAAGCACTGAAGCTCAATGTATCACAAGATACTACACAGATAAAAACTGAAGGAATAAATATAAGACTTGAATGATTTTCGTCTTCAGTAAGTGTGTTGTTTTGAAAGGCTTGAATGCTACTCCATTTATACTCAGAGATCATTAAATGACCGTTTCTTTCCAAATAGATCCGTTGGAGAAGTTCTCCCAGTGTTAGGAGGTGGCTTAGGCACTTTCTCTCTCCAATATTCTCTTCAACCACCGGCCAAGTAATCTGTGTGTTGACCTTCGCGAATTAATCCGTTGGAGATGCAGTTGCTTGTTGTAGAAAACATTCTTAAATGCTTTGCAGACGCGTGCAGGTGGATTAGCCAAAGTTATGCAACTTTCTAATCAGTGCATTTAATGTTCTCAACCACTTTTTGCTTTTTGCTTTTTGCTTCAACACTTCAAAATCTTTCTCTAAATCATCTGAGACTCAATAATAAACTCATTAAACATAGCTAAGAATAGTAGAGAATAATCCCGGGAAGTATTAAGATTAAACAAGAATGATTTGAAAAATCGTGTAAATCAAATTTCAAAATCGATCAAAACTCGAGTTTTGTTCTTCGAAACTTGTTTTCAATCACAGACAAGACCAAACTCGAAGTTTCCAAATCCAAACTCGAGTTTGCTTCTTCCGAGAAGCAACATCGTGATTTATGCTTCAAACTAGGTTTTCGATGGAAAACTCAAAACTCGAAAAACTCGAGTTTTGGACTATTGATATGAAAATGTAGTTTTAGTCCAAAACATCAAAACCGGAGGTTTTCATCCAAAACTCGGAGGTTTTCAAATCAAGAGAATACGATGCTCTCGGGTTGCTCAAAACTCGAGTTTGCCTTACCAAACTCGAGTTTTCACTTAAAGCATGAAAACACGAAAACTTAACATATCAAAACTGGCTATTTTACTTCAAAACGCGCGGTTTTTGTATTTGTGAAAACTTGAGTGCTCTGCGCATCAAAACTCGAGTTTTACTTCCAAAACTCGATCTTGAAAAAAATCCGTCGATATTAAACCGGCATTTTCAAACCAAAACTAGCGGTGTTCATATGTTCAAAAATCATCTCTCCGAGTAACATACAAAACTCGAGTTTTGACCCCAAAACTCGAGTTTTGAACTATTTCAAAAATTTTCTTTGAATAGTTCAAAAATATGAGAAATTCGAAAACTTTTTGAGACTTGGAAAATTCAAAGGCTCTCGGCCAAACCAAAACTCGAGTTTTGCCCCCAAAACTTGAGTTTTCATATGTTCACATGAAAACTCAAAAAACGCAGTTTTTGTCAAACTCGGTTTTTTGTCAAAACCGGCGCTTTTGTCAAAAACGGCGCTTTGCCTTTGATCATATTTTTCCTCGAAACCCAAAACTTTTTCCCTCGAAATTTTTGTAAGAGAAAACTGAACAATTTGGCTTTCATGGTTTTACAATTGTTCCAATCATCATCAAAACACATTGAGAACTAACAATGGCTAATATTAATTGCATTTATCTAAAATATTATCATTTTCAAACTTAACAGAAAATTTGACTATAATTTTTCAAGGAACTTAGAAAAATCATAACTTCGTCTAGGAAACTTTAAATGGGGTGATTTCAGTTTTTATTTAAAGCTTTGTTAGTCTACTTTAATGTAAACATAATTACTATAACACTTAACATTTGTATTAGTACAGAATCCACAAAGATTGTTACCACCCAATTCTGGAAAACATAATTCGCCCAGATTTTCCTGTCCAACTTGTAAAAATCATAACTTTCTCTCTAAACCTTCTATTAAGATGTTCTACAACTCATTTTAAAGCTTAAGAGGTGTACTATTTTCTCACAAAATTTCACAGACATCCAAAATATTTTACTCGATCGAAACCTCAAATGAAACTGAGACTCAAATATATGATCTAGGACTCATTTTAAAACATAGAATGTGTACTATCTTCTGACAAAATTTCAATGTAAACCTCGAACTTTAGCTCCTGAAATTGACATGTATATGACCTCTATTTTTTAGATCAGAAACAGAGATAAAATTGGGGACATGCAACCTCAAACCAAGGCTTAAAACTCTAGAAATTTGACACCATTTAACTTTACATTGCATGCACGGTTTTGGTGCTTCATTATAGAGCTAAAGAATCTCAAAAACAACCTCAAATCCGACATGCAATGACACACTATGAAAGAACATGGTAATATAAGCTTTCACTGAAAATATCTCTACTTCCAGCCACCCAATGACCTCAAGAACCACATTAGTCTACCAAAATGAAATTTGAAAAGGTATTAGAAGACTCACCTAAACCTAAAAACCGGTTTACATGTGAGTTCCAAGATCTCTTCTTCCATTCTCTTCTTCTCTGACAACTTCATGCTTCCTTCCCCTTCGATTCTCTCTCTCACTCTATTTCTTTCTGTATTTTCATTCTCTGCTTTCTACTCCCTCTCTTTCTCTCTTCTGTGTTTGCAAAAAGGGAAAATCAGAAAATGAGGGAGTGTGTGTGTGTGTGGGTATTAAGCTGAATGAGCAAATGAGAAGGAGAGAGGGTGTGTGGTGCGTATGTGTGTATGTGTTGTGAGAAGGAGGAGGGAGTGTGCGTGAGAATTTATCTATCGAACAATGAAATAAGACAGCTTATGGGTCTTATTTAATGGGGGATAAATTGACTAGTTTATCCCTTCAGCTTTTATTCTAAATTTCACAATTTTTCTATTATGCCAAAATAATAGATAAGGATCCCCCTTCAATTAGTTTCTTTAGAACATAAAATATCACCTCTAAAATTTTTAGGCCACAATCTATCCTCTAACTATTTTTCCTTACTGTTTTGGGAAAATAAGCCCTAAATTTTAAATAATAGCTTTAAAACTATTTAGGCTATTTTTTTTAATTAATCCCTAATAATAATTCTAGATCCTCAAAATAATATTTTATAATTTTTCCCTAATTTTTCAATATCCAGAATAATATTAAATAATTATCTTAAATTTTTCCTCATGATAAGTTTAAGACTTTTGACTCCTACTAACTTAGCAGCTATCTTATCTCATTCTTATCGCTAAACTCCTTGTCCCGAAATTTGCTACACCTCCTTTTCTCTGGTTCTACAATGAAAACCGAATATGGTGATGGTGCTTCAGTAAAACTCGACGCTCTATCTCGGGCTTTAGTTCTCGCTTCAAATAAATGATGAACAGTGCTCCCAACCAGACACCCTGTTCTCGCTCTTGTTCTTGCCTTTTAAGCCCCAAAACGAAGATAATGGTGGTGATTCAAGTCACTACTCCGTATAGCATTCCTTTTCTCTTTCTTCTTTTAGGTCTCCCGTTGGTTCCCCACCAAAACGTTGCCCTTTCTGTACATGAAAGGGGAATAAAAGAAACTGAAAATTAAAACTTCAAACAAATAAAAAATAAACATAAACCCCTCTCTATTTTTTTTCAAAGAAAACTTTATCTTATTCATATTTATTTTTATACTAAACTAAACTATTTCTATTTTGATTCAAATCTAATTAATATATCATAAAATCTCAGTAAAATTCTTTTCCTTTAGCATTGATAACTGCCCAATCATATCTCAAATAATATAATAAAAATGATAGAGGCTAGAATGTATATTTTCATTAATAATTTTCAAAATCAACCTGTGTTAAGTAACACCAGTGAGTTCTTACACATCAAGTACGACAACACTGTTCAGGAAAGCAACAAATTAACAACTACACTTTGATAGGAATAGCTCTTAGAGGTTGAGCCTTATGCAATGTAAACCCATAGTTTTGACTCATATCCATGTCTTCTGGCTTTATCCCATTAGGGACAGTCCAATCAAATTGATATATAAGAGAGGCCAATGTAAGGCCGAGTACCCTGGAAGCCATGGGGAAGCCAGGGCAAATCCTCCTTCCAGCACCAAACGGAATAAATTCAAAATCTGTACCCTTAAAATCAATCTCACTTTCCAAGAACCTTTCAGGAAGAAATGAATTATGGTCATCCCATATGCTCGGGTCTCTTCCCATTGCCCACACATTTGCTAAAATCTGTGCATTTTTGGGCACTAAGAAACCACATAACTGTACATCACAATTTGCCTTGTGGGGTACTAGAAGTGGTATTGGTGGATGCAGCCGTAGCGTCTCTTTTATTATAGCTTGTATGAAAGGTAAGTTTGAGACCATAGACTCTTCAAGTTTAACACTACTCTTGCCAAGAACTTGTTGGAGTTCTGTTCTTGATTTTTCCATTTTATTTGGATTCCGTATTAGTTCTGCCATTGCCCACTCTAGTGTGCTTGATGTTGTGTCTATCCCGGCCAAAAATAAATCCTGAAATATCATGCAATGATGATGAAGTTATGTTGATGTCACCTACAAAAGCACAACAAAATATATAGTTCGAAGACACTATCTTAAGAGATATTCTGCAACTACTTAGAATATTTGGAAGTGTCACTCCTCAAGATTAACAAACTCTTCCTACATCCAGAACATAACATGGTAACTTTGGAGAAGAGAGAGAAGTGGAGCTTGGGATACAGCTCGATGTCATTTGACTTCGGACTCTTTACCCTCTATTCTACAAAGCTTACATTGTAGATTGCCTTTTATAGGCAGAAAACATTTGACTGTTAAGCAACGATATGGCGATTGAGGACAGCTTAATGATAATGAAAATAATAGGTACAAAACCTGCATTGTTGGTGGTTTAATTTAATAAAGATATTTAAAGCTCCAACAGTCAGTTCAAAGACTCATCTTCTTAACAATATTACTAGCTTAAACTCATATTTTATTGTACTCTTAAGCAATATTAGACTTTTTACCTTTGACACATTCATACACATTTTTACAAGTTAATTATTAAATATGTGAAATTTACATAAAAGAAGTAATTTATACCAAGTGAATTATTTTCAAAGTGAGTTAAAAAAAGAAAACCAGAGAGTTTTAAGTCAATTTATTTTGAAGAAGAAATATTCAAATTAAATTTAAACAATAATACTCACTAGGAATAAATGAAGAACATCAGCGCGGCTCAATTGCGAAGATTCGTCTTGGATGATATCGAGAAATGAATCCAACACGTCATTGTAATCTTTAGACTTCATGTTCGAACCTCTGAAACTCAATCTCTCTTCCAAAATATCGTTAAAAAGCTCAAATAACTTTTTATAGTAACCTCTCAACCTTGTTCGAATGCCTTGCGGATCCGAGAAAACTCAAAACGGAAAAAGATCGAAACATTAGCCTTTCCAGTTTCATCGGCTACCCCAAGCACCAACTTCTTAAACTCCTGAGTCTTATCAGAACCATAACAAGCAAAATCCCTAGAGAAAAGCATGTTGGATATTGTATTGAGAATTGTGGTAAAGGCAGCCTCGGCGAGATCTACAACGTCACCTTTAATGGAATACTCATGGACGTGATTGATCAGGTCCTCAACCTTTCTTTGGCGTAGAAACGGGTGGAATCAAGCTTCACGGTGGAGAATAGTTGTATAACACAAGCTCGTCTAAGGGCTCTCCACGAGGCGAAATAGGAAGACATCCACGGAGAATTTGTGGTGGTCGAGGGCTCGAGCACCGTCGGGGAAGGCTCGACTGGAGAAGTCTAGTCATGTTTGTGAAAAGCTTCTTTGGCTATTTTTGGAGAAGAGATAACTATGGTGGTTCTTGTGCCTAGCTGGAGTGACATAATGGGTCCATAAGATCTGGAGAGGTCAGTTATAGACAAGAGAGGGATGGAGCCGAGTTGTAAGATGTTTCCAATGATAGGGTAGGGACGAGGCCCTGGTGGGAAGTTGAGCTTATGGGATTTGTTAGAAACTGCACGTTTGAAGAATATGAGGAAGATGAGAAAGGATGCAAAGAGAACACAAGTTAGAATGAGGATTTGAGTTGGGTTTTCCATGGTTTCTTTCGTTCTTTCCCTTTGGCTATGACTTCTCTATTTAAACAAGTAATAATCGGAGTCTTTCTTGATCACTCGGAAATTTCATTTTGCTTTCTAGAATGATGGGCATGCCTAGTTTAATCTGGGCCCACCAGATTAAATAATTTGATGGAGTCGTTGAAATTTAATGGGAAAATTTCTTTCTAGTCCTAAGGGACCAAAAAAATATCAAAAAATCCTAAGAGAAAATTCAGATATCGGAATAGTCTCAAAGAGTTGTTAATCCCGTAGTTAAAGTTCTTAATCCCACAGATGTGAGTTGTTAATCCCATAGAAGGAATTTTAAAGCGATTTTTTTGACATCTAATTTTTTCTTGAGACTTTTTTAATAATTTATTGATTTCTTGGGTTTGAAATGAATTTTCTCAAATTTAATTTGATTTGATTTTTTTTTGGAAATATGAATAATTTAATACTGTATCAAAAAAATAAAATAATAATATATCATTTTAAAGGTGCCACATTTTCAAACACAATTACTTTTAAAAGTTAGTATAAAATAAAAAATTTAAATCTAATCCATTAATAAAATCCACAGAGATCTCACCGAACATAGAGTTGTCACTCATAAGTGAAGAAACCACATGCACACGGTTTGACATCCAATCCTCGCAATTTGTGTGTATGTATCAATAATGATCTGTTTTGACTGTTCTACTTGCTATCTGCAAAATGGATTACTCCATTCAATCCAAAATATAAGCCTCTATCAACTACCATATTAGAACGAAAAAAATAGCGGTTAAATAATTAAATGTGTTAAATTAATTTTTTTTCCCAATTTTATCCCTATTAATAAAGTTTTGAAGGAGGGTGAAATACAAAGAATCACACTTAGTATTAATTTTAGGGGCAAATAGGTAAATAAGCATGTATTACTCTAAACAAAAAAAGTCCTTCTGGAGCCCATAAATTGCCAGCTTTACTATGAGTTTGACTGTTGTAGAATTGTCATCTTTCATGACCATACAATACAACACTGCTTCCGTTCCAATTTATTAGATGTCTTTTAAAAGTTATTCTCGATATAAGATTTTTGATAGTTTAAAAGAGCATTATATATATGTTTTAAAACGTGTGTATATATATAACTATTATTTGGTTGATATATTTATATATATAAAAAATAATGTTTCTCGTTGGCATCCACTTTGGTACTTAACCTTTATATATATATTTGGTTGATATGTCAAACATGTGTATGTGGAAAAATATGGTGTTTGTCTTTGGCGTCGACTTTGGTCCCATATAAACAAAAAAAGTCTTTATCAAAAGGATAAGGCAAGCTTGCGGGCATGGATATGAAACATGTGTTTGCGGTCATGTCTTTATCAAAAGAAAACATGGTCACAAACAAAATCATAACAATTGACAAATTTTTCTACTATTGGAAGCCAGATGGTAAAATTAATTACCTAAAAATTTTGGAATATATGAAAGATACGAAATAAGGAAGGGAAAAGGAGAGAAATTAAAAAGACGGAGGAAGCTGAAAAATAAGGACTCAATCAGTCAAATTTACCTACATACAATGAGAAATCCTATGACTATTTATAGAATTTTAGAAATATTTAAATAATAAATAAAAACCCCAACCCTAATATTAAAAGATAAAATAATAAAGACAATTCCCTGATAGTAATGTAATATATCCTATTTATTTTGATAATGAAAAATACTAAACAATAAATTGATAAAACCAATTATTTTTTTAAAGAAAATCTAAATCAAGTATATAATATTCCATTTTTTGATTATAGAATACTTTTATAATAAATTTTCAATAAAAATATTTTCGTTTCTAATATATTTAATTTGGAATTATTCCATTTTTTTTAAAAAAATAATATTGTATTAGTAACACTTTATCCTTCGATTGTATTTTTGAAACTTCAATCATGAATACATTATTCAGTGAAAATATTTCCCAAAAGTCATTCTAAATTGATTTCATTTAATTTGGAATTATTCCATTGCATCTTTTTATTCAAATTTAATTAAGCCCGAGTCTTTGCCAGTTGAGCTGAAATGCATCTGCGTTTTTATTACAAGATTATATATATAATACTGTCATACATAATCCATTTTATATAAATATATATTTTTCTATATATATAATATTATAAAAGTCATGAATAATTTTTATATATGTATTATAATTTTTAATACAAATTAATTTCAAATTAAATGAATTTTAAATCTTAAATAAATTTCTTAGAAATACATTTTTAGAAAATTTTGGAAATTGAATTTTATTTTTAATAAAAATTAATTAATAAATTATAATTTAATATTATAAATATTATATTAAATATAAAATTATCAATTTTAAAATAATAATTTTTTAATTAACATTAATTAATAAATAATATTATAAATATTTATTTTTAATTTAGCCACGTAATTTTAACGTGGCAAATCTGTGATTGATTCTAAGGCAAAAATATTTGCCACGAAATTTGTCATGGAATTTAGTGGCTAAATTATCCATAGAAAAGTTCTATAAGAAATTGAGTGTTTTCTTTTCTATTGCCTCAAAACCATTAAACAACCACAAAAATACCAACTCATATGTATTAGTGCAAATAGACTTTTTTACAGCAAGACTTTTATACCTGTTTGGGGATAATGTAGAAAGTATGATCGTGACAATTTAATAATAGTTATAAAACTAAAAGAAATCTAGGATTAAAGGGCAAGGGATAAATGAAGAGTGAAATCAAAAGAGAGAGAAAGTGTATAATAATTCTTATTCAGTTTCTTGTATGATCACAATATAATCTTTTTGGTAGACATTTGTATGGGGGGAGGATAGAATTTATAATGATTTGAAAGTAGGGAAGTTTTATGTAACTTCTACCCACTCCCCAATATAAACGTAATGAGCGACCTTAATGCCCATCAATACAAAAAAATGACGTATTTGTAGCGGTTAAAATGAAATATTTGTAGTAGTTAAAGAAACCACTACAAAATACACCGTTGCAAGCCATTTTGTAGCAGTTATAATAACCCGCTACTACATATACCTTAACTGCTACTGGAATCGTAGCAGTTTTACACTACCGCTACTATATGAGGCTGGGATGACGTAGTGTGTGAAGAATTTGTAGCGGTTAGTAAACAGCTACAATAAGAACTTAACAAATTTTGTAGTGGTTACATAACTACTACTACATAACAATTAGTAGCAGTTATACTAACTGCTACCATATTTGACAAAATTTCAAAAGAGGTTTCAATGTTTCAAATTATAGTGGAGTGGTTATATAATTGCTACAACATATCCTTGCCATTTTGTTTTTTCGGGAAAAATTTTCCCAACTTTTTAAATTTTTTTCCTCAAATTTGTAGCGGTTTACATAGTGGTTTTAAAGCTCCACTAACTTATGGATAAATTATTATGTTAGATTTTGTAGCGGTTATGGAACCGCTACAAAGGAATAAAATTTATTTAAAAAAAAGTTGTTTGAGATTATTTTATTAATTAACTAATAGTTGTAATATAAATAATTTATATTTTTAGTAAAAATAATTAATATTAAAATATGATATTTGATTATATATGGTTATCATATATAGATGTACAAAAATGAGACTATGTAGATATAATATCAACTAATTATGATTCCATTTAAATAATATTTAATTCTTCAAATAATGTATGTGAAAGTTGAAAAAACATTCGTAAAATTATGAATTACAAAAAATTAATATCACAAAGCTAGCTAATAAAAAGAAATATTTCGATTATTTTCATATTTGATCTGATTGAGCAGCACTTACCCTCTTCAAACACTTAACCTCCTTGAGAAAATATAAAAGGATGAGAGAAACTGAGAAAAAATGTGTAGAGAACGAAACTGATGCATATAAAATGACGTGTGATGGGGTATTTATATTTATGTCTGTGTAACACTTGTAGCGGTTGAGATGACGTTTGTTATAGTGGTCAAGGCGACAGTGTTTGTAGCGGTTTTGTATTTGTAGTGGTTTGTTTTATTTTGTAGTGGTTATGGAACCGCTACCATGTCTATTTTTTTTTTTAAATAAAAAATAGAAGATTATAGATTAAATCATAAGCATAATTTTTTTTTATCTCAATCTTCGTCGTTATCCCTACAAAAAAAGTATGAAGAAAATGTTACTTGTGAGTTTAATATGTTTGAACACAAATTAAACTTTAGTTAAAAGTTATTATTTCATAAAGCATATCTTAAAAAACGTACCAAACAAGAGGTAAATTATCATCGCCATATGGGAAGAAGTTTTAAAAACTGGCGGGCTGGAATGGCTCACTCTCGTAAGCGACGTTATCACTATCGCCCATGTCGTAAAGGTCCCGAGGCTTTAAGTGAACCACCATATTCCAATCCTTGTGCCTCTCATTGGTGACATAATAAACTTGATGTGCTTCTGAGGCAAGAATAGATGGCCCATTATCTTCAGACTGACCAGTGTGAATAGGCTGGGAGAAATTCACTGATGTGATGCCTAAGTCGTCAGTCATGAGTCTTTAGGATGTTTTCGTATTTGCCCACAAACACTGGAGCAGCGTCACGGTGAAATGGCCTTGTTAATTTATTTTGACCATATCAAGAAGCTTTCCATAAACGGGATGTCATCGAACTGCATGTTTTTGTCATTGCTGCTCACATAACTCCTTGTCCCAAACATGCCATAAACACCTTAGTTTTGGGTTAGAAATCCATGATCTCATGAAACAGTGAAAAACTTGAAACCATTGACATTGTTTACTGTAAATCTTTGGGCGTGGTCAAGCGAGCTTAGTGCGAGAGCTCTGAATTCTTATGAGTGCGGGTTGTGGTCATTTACTACTCTCCTCGTAAACCAACCCAAGAATTCTCTGTGGACCTTTCTATCAATTTCGGAGAATGTATGTGAACGGATCCTCAGTTGATGCTTCACATGACTCCTAAATTCCTTGCAATTAACTATGCGTGATGATCATGAAATTTAAGTATAAAATGTAAGGAAATATATAGGATAACATATATCTATGTGCAATCCATACTGAAGGTACGATTCAAATTTAATGCAATTAATCAAGACATATTTATGTGCTTGAAACTTTTCAAGTGCTGTCAGTTTGAAGTTCTCACTTCTGCCAACTAGTTTACCAACACTAGGGATTTACAACTTTGTGGATGATGGCTCAGGCTCAGGCTCAAGACAATCGTCTACATGAGGCGATCGGTTGAAAGACGTCTCAATGTCATAAAAGTGCCTTGAATAGAAATATAAACCTCATCCCCTATATAACCTTCTGCTATTGAACCTTCTGGCCATGCCTTATTTCTCACGTAAGATTTCAGTTTTCGAAGAAACCTATAAAGTAAAGAAGGAAAAATGTCGATATATCAATGTTGAAATGTGCGACTAGGAAGTAATGCTGAAGTAATTAATTTTAAATGAGTAACTCTCAATAGGATACATCCATCAATGGTGAACCGGGCTAGCAAGCTTTGTTTCGTGAACAAGGTTTACTATCGGTGAACCATCACCATGAAAAAGGATGGAGGACAGATAATCTCCAAATGACACAGCATAATAATGATTTTCTGTTACAGCTAGTCGAGCTCATCCATGATCAAAACCTTGAACACAACTTTTACAAGAAAGAACAAAGCTCTACCAAAATGATCGACACATTGAGAGGCAAAGATATTTTTGATGGCCGGCGAAGTAACTCGCATAAGCACATGTGAGTTGTGACTCTTTATCCTAGCAACCTTTCGAGCTTGCACGTCAACATATCATGAAATGTTGCTAGAATACCTGTTGAGAACTTTTATTTTTTTCAACATCGCGAGGAAGATTTCCTTATTCGGTTTTGTTAGGGTGAATTTTGCCAGTTGAAATCTGTCATACTCATCTGGCTACGCATCTCCACGAACTCCCATGTCCCTTAAATCTTTTCTCGCTTGAAGATGATCTTTTGACTTGCTTGGTTCGTTTAGAATTGTGTACAACACATTGTCACACACATTTTTTTTCAATGTGCATGACTTCTAGACTATGTCGGAGCAAATTATCTTTCTATTATGTAAGAGTGAAGAAGATGCTTATCTTTCGCCATTGCTGGGGTGCAGAACCAGAAGCCTTGGAAGTCTTTGTCCCAACCTTTGCAAGATCATCTTTTTTTCCATACTCAAATTCAACATCCTAAAGTTGCTCTATGGTTTCTGCACCAGATAAATTTTGAAGAGGTCCTCTTTTTTCTTGTTGCCCATTGAAACAATTGCGTTGCAATCTAAACTTGTGCATACCATCGAAAAACCTTTGATGACCCACGAAGTGTTCTTTCTCTATATGTTTTGATGATAACTGACAATTGTAAACTCGAAATGAAGTTTGTTACATCCCTACCGGCTTCGCCCTTTTGGGTGGCGGGTTAGAGGGATTCCTTTACTTAGTTCCCTTTCCTTCATTATTAGGTCCAATTAACTTGTGTTAGAGTGAGCGCAACAGAGCATTTAACCGGTTTGAACAATCTACTGTACTGGTAAAAGTAAAATTAACAGAAAGTAAAAGTCCCCAAAGGGTTAAGGGTACAGTTATCCAAAATAAATACCAAAATAATATGTAGATACAGCCATCCCAAAAATATGTACAAAACATAATAGAGCATTCCCTACTCTTCAATCTGCACTAATAAGGACTTACCTTTCCAAAAAGGTACTTCACTTCAGGCACGTCCCCCTGTGTCTACAGAAGAGTTTGGAGTCCAACAATGGGCCCTAGAGTAACCGTCAATACTCAAATACTAAATGTGTAAAGTGTATGCAAGCAACCATGCCAGATATAAAGTCAATAGTAACATGCCAAACATACCATATACGCAAACAGAAACATACATACCACCGACTACCACTTGCCATCAGGCTGCCTCACCAAGGCAAGCCCCAAACTTACCGAAGTCACGACCGTAAAGCCGCACAGTACCCAGACGACCCGGACCTATCAACCCGCATACGCCAATCAAGGCCAACCTCGGACTGATCTTCCTCAGCACTAGGAATCATAAAGTTAGGGACTCGAACCCCAACACACTCTGATTGCATATTTGGCACTCATACAAAACATACACATACATAGAAAAATAAACATACAACAAAACACATAAAGATATTTGAGTAAAGCGGTTACTACTTGGTGGGGGATATACTGTCTTTAATATTTATTATGCCCAAAGACTTTTCCATAAATGTCCTTGACCTAACAACATCAAGATACCCCATTTTTGTATTTCCAAAAATACCCTTGCATTTATTTTGCCAAAACCGAGCCCACACAGAATTTCCAGAAATTCAGTGAATCTGGCCCAACTTCCAGGATTTTTAATAAATTCCAAAAAAATCATATTCACATGAAACCAGCGCCATCTGAACCATTAGGATGTCTATTTTTCAGGAAAAATATTCCCAGGGACCAAAAGTACACATATTTTTGTGTGTAGCCAATTTTTCAACCCCTGGTCCAGATTCGCCTGATTGCTTCCTGGTCCAAATTTAGCAATTTTTATCTCTTAGAAGAAAAATCCAAATAACACAAAATTAAACATCATGGTGGACCTTAAGATGTCTAATTTCTCCCTGAAAAATATCAGCTTAAAAAAATTTCATTTACTATTTTTAAAACTTAGTTGAAGGTTCGCTGCCAGAAATTCCAGAACCGACAAATAAGCTTGTTCTTAAGGTTTTTCGGTGATTTTGAGCTCGGAAACTTAAACTACAACTTAATCCCATACAAAATCACGTTTTAAAAACTTTGGGACCATCAAAAACTCCAAAATCAGACCCCAACACCAAGCCCAACCAGTTGAACGAAAACTACAAGTTTAAGTTCTAAAGGTGCGGGTTTTCGGTGTTTCGATTCGGAAATTCAATTGATGATCCTTGTAGCTTGGAGTTGATTTGGTCATGAAAACTTGCTGAGCTCTTCTCTCTTTCCTCTGAAAAATTTCATGCTCCCTTGGTCTAGGAGAGAAAAACATGTGTATTTAATAATAGAAAAAGTAACTTATCGGTCCCCAAAAACCGTGGTAAAATCCTATCCAAGTAATTAATGGAGTTCATCTGGCTTTTTTGACTTTTCCTCCAAGTATTTCCAGAGAATACCAGACCTCTAGGGAGCTGACATGTGGCACCTCCCTCTCCCAAAAATATCTAGATATTTTCTTCTTTTGGGGCAAATTACCTGTTTTGGCCCGAAACTTTTGAAAATTACAATTGTGGCACGGAACTTATTAATTATTACTGACTTTACCCATGTCTTCCCACCTTCCCGAAAGGACTTATGTGGCGCCATTTAGGGCCGAAATTTCTGCCCAAATTAATTTTTACACATTTATTCCCATTTTGCCCTTTTTCTCTGAATGTGGGACCCGCGGTTTGACTTTTACACTGATTTTTCTTCCCTTTTTCTTCAAGCACGTTTTTTCATCATTATGGGAGCTAAGTGGTGCCTCTTGGGGCCAACAAATCTGATCCCTTACATTTAATTCCCTTTTCCTCACTTATTGTCCAGTTCCCGGTTTACTTGGTTCGAGTGGGCCCCGCCTGTCATCAGGTTTTCCCTTTTGCAAATTTCTTTATCTTTTTAGATGTTTTCCCCTAAATGAAAATTCATGTGTGGTGCCTTTTTAACTTCCCAAAGTGGCCCCACACTTGTCCTACTCGGTCCAAAGGAACCCTAACCGGTCCCTATCGGTCCCGTTTTCTACTCAAATCGCTTGTGGGACTCGCATTTCAAGTTTGGTCTTGAACATGACTTAAATCACTTGGTTTTCTCTTCTTTCTCATGAGGGATGAAATTCAACATTAAATGGACAAGGAATTGACCATTTTGCCCTTGATTTTCCTCTTTTACCCCTGAAGTGACACGTGTCCCAATGTGATCATTACTTTGACTTTTGCTTTTTGACCAGATGACTTTTCAGCGTTTCCTTCTCTTCCCATTTTCCTATAAAACACAGAGGATCCTTATCTGTCCAGGAAATGTCACACTTCCCGAACCAGGCTTAGTAGTCTGCTAACTTAGGCTTATTCTCAATCCTCGGGTCCAAAATTTAGGATATTACAAAGTTTGTCTTTGTTAAATTGAAAAACTTATTGTCAAAGGCAAACTCGAGTTTGTAGTGTCAAACTCGAGTTTGGATTTGATAGAGAGTAGCTCAAGTTTTTCTAAACTTCAGCAACTTGAGTTTATATTGGCAAACTCAAGTTTATGTCAAACAGAGAGCACTTTAAGTTTTTCAAGTTAAAGCAAACTCGAGTTTATTATGGGAAACTCGAGTTTCTATTTGACAGAGAGCTTTCAATGCTTTTGAACTTAACCAAACTTGAGTTTGGCATGTCAAACTCAAGTTTGTGTTTGGTAAGAGCTTTAAGGTTTTTCATGATATAAGCAAACTCGAGTTTGTAATAGTAAACTCACGTTTGCGCTTGACCGAGAGTTTTCAAAGATTTTACATTTTAAGAAAACTCGAGTTTGTTTTCTTAAACTCCAGTTTGTGTCAAGCTGAGAGCTTCTCGCTATTTTTGAACTTAAGAAAACTTGAGTTTACATTTGAACACTCCAGTTTGAGCTTTGTCGACTTAATGTAACCATCCAAATTTTGGACCCTGAGAATTGAGAATAAGCCTAAAATAGGCAGATGACTAAGCCCTGTTCGGGAAGAGTCCCAAGAATGTCGAGAGTTAGGAAGCCTCTCCAGGACTAAGTAACTTGGCCACATGGGTCAGTGGACCTAGTAGGAATAAGCCATGGAATTATTTTACCAAATAAAAAGGGGCACAAAAGGCCTATACGGTATAAATTCAGTTGGAAAGGATGCTGCCCAACTATGTTCTAAGGTATAGGACAATAAGTTGAGTGGAAATATGCCGGTATAAGTAAGTATATGGTATTTTCGGGGCAGTCATGGAAGTCCTATGTTTTTGAGGAAATAAGAAGGGAAAAGAGAGATAATATGTATCTAGATCAAGTATAGAAGGAAGATTCAGTAGTAATAGTACTACGTCAGACACGTGGCATTTCAGGGTCAGAAGTTAGTTTATTGGGAAGTACGTAGTACGAGGTGGTTATGAGATACTGAAGTATGGGTTTCTTCATCCCCAAGGTCCTATATTCCATCCACCTATGGTCAGGGGAAAAGAGATTGTTAATCTGGGCCCACACAAGTCCCACAGTGTAGCACAATTACGAGGAAATGTGTAACCGGCAAAAAGGAGCTAAGCGGGACCAGTTAGGGTTTATCGAAGTCGGGCCTAGACCCCTGGACACAGAGGGAGGATGAAATTGGTGGGCCCAGAGGAGAGAGAAAGTGGCTTGGAGGAAAAGAAAAAGGTCACATCATGTAATTATGAAGAGAGAGAAAGATAAAATAATCAGAACAAATCTGGACCACACAATTTGAACCTGACATGACTAATGAAGGACAAGTAATTATGACACAAAAGGGTAATAATGGCGCATCCAAGGGTAGATTTTGTGGGCCCCGCTGACTTGGAAGAAGAGCAGTGCAAAATGACCGTTTTACCCCTGCAACGAAAACCTATAACTAGTAACATCAAAAACTACCATCAGGGGCATTTTTGGAAAACTAATTTTTGGGCGGATGGGGGCACCATTTTCCAGCCAATAATTCTCTAGAATTCTTGAGAATTAAGTTAAGAAATTATATTTAAATCCGAAGCACTCTTTTGGCCATTGGGTAATAACCAAAATTGGACAAAAGCCCTAACCCTGGAGTCTATATAAGGACACCTCCTCCCCTCACTTCCACCTACCCAAGGACATGCTCAGCGTGTAAGAGGAGAGTGCCCAGCTGAAGTCTTGGTTCAAGAAGGAGAGGAGGTCATACGCAACCGAAATTCCAAGGTAAGCATCTCACCGACAAACTAGAAGTTCTTGTTTCTTCCCTATAGTGTTTTTCATGGATTTGCAGTAGGATTCTCATATTTTTGAGGTTCTCATTGAGTCCAAAACATGTTTTTGTGTGGGGACAAGTAGGATCACCTTTTTCCAAACCCGAAAAGCTTAAATCTTTAAACAACGTAAATCTGCCAACCTTTACGATTTCTGGCAGCAAAGAGAAATCGATGGTTTTGAAGTAGTAAATGAAGTCAAAATGCTTTGAAATTTTACATGGTTAAAATAGACATCTTGAGGATGATAATATTTTGTGTCATTTGGATTTTCCAACCGAGAGATATTTATTGTTGAAAATGACCTAAAAACCTGGACTTGTCTCTGGACTAGCGGCTCGGTTTTGTAAATAAGAAAAGGATATGAACCCAGAAGACCTTGGGAATTATTTTTATGGTAAACTAGAAATTCTAAGGGTTTAATGGCCTCTGATTTCACATCAATATGATTTTTCTAGAATTTATTACAAATTGGCAAAGTTGGAACAACATTTCTTGAAAAATCCTGGTGGTAGGCGAAATACATGAAACTTAAGGTGAAGTTTGTATATGTGATTGAAAGTGTGATATTTTGCTGTATCTAGGGTAATAGTACATGTGGGACATATTTCCAACACCAAGGGAAGAGTTTACTATTTTCGAGGCGTGCCAGGTAGTAACTATAAACTTGCAAACTCTATGTTGCTCTTGTATGTATGTGTTATCATGATTGTGGATGTAGGGTAGGTAGTATCCATGGAACTTTGTGTCCTATGGTTGCTACTGAGGCCCGAGGTATATGCAGGTAGGTAGTACCTGTATGGGGGCTACTGAGGCCTTGAGGCATGATGGGTAGGTAGTATCTCTTTTGGAATGCTACTGAGGCCTGTGGCATGTAGGGTAGGTGGAGCCTATGTGACTGTATGTTCATAGGTGTCTACTGAGGCCCAAGGTATGTGAGGTAGGTGGAGCCTATGTGACTGTGTATTTATAGGTGTCTACTGAGGCCTCTTAGGGTAGGTGGTTAGGATTGGCCGCCCTGATTACTGAGGCCCCTTAGCGCTATTGGTTCCGAGGGCTTGTCTTGACCAGGTGGTCCTGCGAAGTACATGCCAAGTTTATTTTCCTGATTGTGATTTGGATTACATGCATTGCATACATATTGTATATGAGTTTAACAGTTACTCTGGGGTTCAATTTTGAACTCCAGTCTGGTTTGAAAGATACAGGTGGTTTACGCTGAGCTATTCAGGAAGATGAGGGTAAGAGCAATGAAGCTGATAATTGGAGATGTATGGAATGCACTATCTCATGTTGTATGTTTATTTTCGGGATGATTGTATTAACTTACTTATTGCACAACAGTTACGTTGGATTATTGTACCCTTAACCATACGAGGAATACTTTTTGTAAATTTTGTACGCCTTTACCAGCATATTGTAAGTTGTCCAAACCGATCATATGCTCCGCCGCGCACACTCTGATATAAATTTAAAGTGATTATTTGACAAATGGAAGGTATTAAGCGAAAAGGATCCCTCTAACCCACCACCGGAAAGGGCGAGGCTGATAGGGGTGTAATACTTAACCTTATTTTCATTTCAAAAGTCCCAAACTTGAGTTTGTCACTTAATGACTCGAGTTTGCTCTTGTTTGAAAACGTTCTTCAAAGCTCAATCGTGATAATCCTTTTCAGAAAGAACTAAACTCGAGTTTAATTTTCTAAACTCAAGTTTAGTCCCTGAGCAAAAGTTGCAAACTCTAGTTTGCTTAAACAAACTCATGTTTGTGTCTTTCTGTTTGAAAATCATCTTTCTCGAATTTGCAAAATCTTTACGAATGATCTAGATACTTCCTATCATCACTCATTACTATTCTTAATCGTGTTTAATTAGTTTGTTAGTGAGTTTCAAATGATTTAAAGTGTATTAGAATGAGGATTAAACATAAAGCAAAATGTGATGTCAACACATTTATTGCTGGTCCAGAAAACCTTGCATCCTTTTGGTAGATTATTCCTTGGACTTTGCAAAGGTTTAAATGTTTTCTTTCCCTCTATAGAAGCTTCATCTCCCAACGGATTACTTTGAAGGAGAGTCAATAAGATTAGCTAAGCACCTAGATTAACTCAAAACTAGAGAAAGACTTGACCAAGTTACAACCTAACACTAGATTAATGTCTCCAATGGTTACATTAATGATTCCAACGGTCATTTATTGCTTCCAACATATATAAGCTGAAGCATTCAAGTCTCTTCAACAACTAGAATACAGAAAACAAAAAGCTATCAAGTTTTAACTGTATTTAGTGTTTTCTACCTACTTGTAGAGTATCTTTTGATACATTGTACTTCAGTGATTGTTTGATGTACTCTTTTAGAGAGTTTTATACATTGATTATCAATTATTGTAAGAATCTCAAGGTTGTGGGAACTTGTGAGATTGGGTTTATCAGTTTACAATTTGTAAAGGGGAGTGTATCCTAGTGAGAGGATAACTTTTGAGTGTAGAGTGTGTAATTGATTTGAAAGTTAGTGAAAATCCCAGACTGTCTGGGGACTGGACGTAGGTCAAGAGTTAAAACTGAACCAATATAAATTCTTCTGTGTCTTGCTTCTCAACTCTCCTTTGTTTGCTCCTATTTTGCTTTCTTTTTTTCTTGGTGTTAAAAAGAATTTTTTAAAATTCCCAATTCACCCCCCCTCTTGGTGATTTCCTCCATTTACATTTGGTATTAGAGCAAGGTCTTCTCAAAAGAGCTTAACCACTCGAGAAGGAATAACATGGACGAAATTCTACCTAATGGAGCTTCGATCAACAGGCCACTGGGTTTCAATGGTGAGCACTACTCTTTCTGGAAGGCTAAATTCAAGGTCTTTGTATTGGCCACCGAATATGGCCTATGGAGGGTGTTCGAGAGATGAGACTATTCTCCATCCACAGTTGAAGATGGTGTTAGAACTCTAAAGCTGGAAGAAGAATATGATGAGAATGATAAGAAGCTAGTCACTCTCAACAGTAAAGCTATCCTCATGCAACAAAGTGCTCTAAGTCAACAGGAGTACTTTCATATTTGCACATTATCTTCTGCTAAAGCCATGTGGGATGCACTTGAGATTGCACATGAAGGGACGACTAGAATCAAAGAAAGTAGAGTTAATACCCTCATGACTGAGTATGATTTACTTCATATGAAGTCTGGGGAATCCATTGGTGAACTCCAGCTCAGATTCACTCATTTGATCAACCAGCTTGTTGCACCGGGCAAAGCATATGATCAACCTGTCCAAGTGAGGAAAATCCTAAATGTCCTCGCAAAGAATGGGAAGCCAAGGTTATTGCAATCGAAGAGACTCGTGGAGAGTCAATGGCTTCAATGGCAGCCTTGTTTGGCAGCTTGTCAGAGTATGAAGGAAAGATCAAGTTCAGAAAGGGACTTGATGAGATTGATGGCAAGAACAAAGGAATTGCTCTCAAAGCTGTCAAAGAAGCAAAAGAATCAGATGAGAATGAAGATGTAGGTGACGATGAAGAGCTAGGCATGATGGTTCGGAGATTCAAGAAATTCTATAAGAAGGACCAAGGATTCAGAAAGTTTCACAAGGGTAGCTCCAGTATTGAGCTGAAGAAGCCAATCATATGCTACGAATGTGAAAAGCTTGGCTACATCAAGTCAGAATGCCCCACCAAGAACAAAGAGAAAGAAAAGAAGAAATTCAATAAGTACAAGAGGAAAGCTTTTGTCTCAGTTATATGGGAAGACAGCTCATCCGAGAAGATGAAGCTGATGATGAAGAAAGAGCCAACATCTGTCTTGTGGCTCAAGAAGAGGAATCAGAAAATGAAGAGGTAAACGATTCTCAACCATCTTTCGATGAGTTGCTATCTAAATACAATTCTTTTCATACTGTATTTTGAAAGATTGCTAAAGAGCTTCTGGTTTCGAAAAGAAAAATAAAATCTTTAGAGAAACAAGTTCAAAATGCTTCTTCTCCTACTTCTACTTGTGAAAATATTTCGAAAGAGATTGTGAAAGGGTTTCACAAAAAGTTTGTGACAATTGTTGTGTTTTGGAGAAAAGAAATGCATATCTTACAAAAACACTTGAGAAGTTCACTCAAGGTAGTGAAATGCTCAATGTCATTTTAAAAACAAAGAAAGGTTAAAAAATGACAAATCGAAATTGGTTATAAACTTGATTTTGATAGAATGAAAGGGAAAAAGAAATCTAGAGAAAAGTCGTATATGAACTATTTTCGAAAATCCGTTCATTCCTCTAACCCTTTTGCTCATTGCAATCGTAAAGGTCATACTACTTCTTCCTATTTTCATAAAAAGGAAAGAAAGAGTAAACCTGTAGGCAATTATCAATGGGTGCCTAAAACATTCCTAAGACACAAACTAACCCAAAAGGACCCAAGAAAAGATCGATTCCTAAGTGCTTCCGGATGATCATACGTTCGGGTCGAGGCAGATATTAGGCTTTAATTTTTCATTTCTTCCTATTAATTAGTAAACTCAACTAGGCCGAAATATGTCATAGGAGTCTGGATCTCGTTTTAATGAACAATTGCGTTCGGCGAAGACTCTTTTCTGAGTTGCAAAACTGATTATTATGTACAATATTGTGTTTGAATTTTTTAAATTAAGGAAAATAATTTGTATTTATTTATTTTGGGATTCATGTGATTATGATGTTATTTGTGTGTATTAATCATTCTTTCATTATACATGAAATATTAAGTAGAATAACGTGAGTATATGAATGTCGAATTTTTATTTTAATATTACTTATGGTTTGATGCAATATTGAATATTAATTAATATTGAGTGATCTATATAATTTTAAATAATTAAAGAATAGCCACAATATTTTTAATTAGTTAAAATTATTAATTGAGTTTCTATGATCACATAATGACAATAGTTTTAATTGATCATATGTAATATAATAGATCTTATCCCACATGAATTTTTAATTATATGTTCGTATGATTAATCGGGATAGTGTATCAAACTATATTCTTAATTTGCCCACAGGAATTAAGAATAAGGAAATAATTTGATAGTTTTATCATAAAGTTATGTATGGATTTAATTGAGTTAGAATCCCATAAGCAAGTTGTATGTCAAGTAGATTCATGAATTTAAGCATGATTTACATTGGTAAAACATGATATGGTTTATTAGTCTCAAATTTTAATTTTAAGCATGTATGTTCAATATTATGCAGTCAAACAACCTATGAATTTCTCTGATATGAAATGTGACATTCCCGAACTGAGAGGTGATAACTACAAAGTATGGAGGGAGAGAGTTCTCCTTCATTTTTGGGTGGATGGACATTAATTATACTATTAGGAAAGATGAACCACCTTTTATCATCGATACTAGCACTCTAGATGAGATTAATCTGTTTGAAAAATGGGAGTGATATAATTTCCTCTCAGTTATGTTCATAAAGGCCTCAATCTTTGCTAGCCTTCGTGGTTTTTTCGATCAACATAACAAAATTAGGCCACTTCTGAAGGCAATTGATGAACAATTTGCTACTTCAGATAAGGCACTTGCCAGCACCCTAATTATGAAGTTTTCATCCCTAAGACTCACTACAGTAAAAAGGTGTGTGTGAGCACATCATGCAAATGAGGGACATTGCAACTCAACTGAAATCACTTGAGTTTGACATGTCTGATTCCTTCCTTGTGCATTATATTTAGAACACTCTTCCACAACAATATGGACCCTTCAAGATATATTGTAACACACATAAGGATAAATGGTCAATTAGTGAACTTTTGACCATGTGTGTTTAGGAGGAGGGAAGGTTGGCAATGGAAATGGGAGAGAGTGCATTTATGACAACTGACAGGAAAGATCAGACTCAAGTAAAGAAGAAGGGGAAAGGTAAAATACCACCCTAAGGTAGAATCAAGAGGCAATCTAAGTGTTTCTTCAAGAGTATTTGAGAGTTGCCCAATGTGGTAAACAAATTAAGATCGTGAGATCAGATAGAGGTGGGGAATTTTATGGTAGATACACTGAAGATGGACAAGCACTTGGTCCATTTGCAAAGTTTCTTCAAGAGTATCTAATAGTTGCCCAATAGACCATGCCTGGTTCTCTAGACTAGAATGGTGTTGCAGAAAGAAGAAAAAGAACGTTATTGGATATGGTGGGTAGTATGCTTAGTAGTTCCAAGCTTCCCAGGTCCTTGTGGATTGATGCACTTAATATGATAGTGTACATTTTGAACCGAGTTCTAACTAAGGCTGTCCTAAAGACGCCATTTGAGTAATTTAAAGGTTGGAAACTGAGTTTACGACATGTATGCGTTTAGGGATACCTGTCAGAAGTTAGAATCTATAATCCATAAGAAAAGAAGCTGGACCCATGGATCATTAGTGGATATTTTATTGGATATGATGAAAGGTTTAAGAGATACATGTTTTATTGTCCATCTGATACTACTAGGTTTGTGGAATCAAGAAATGCTAAATTTCTTGAAAATGACTTGTTTAGTGGGAGCGATCAATTTAGAAACCTTGTTTCTGAAAAAGATTATGCAGATAGTCAACCTTCCACTTTGAGTTTAAGATTGGTTGTTAACAATGTTCTTTTAGCTCAATTGTGCATTGTACAACCAATCATTCAAGATCCACAACCTGCTAATATTGATCCAGTAGATCAAGTTGTTGATGAGGAACAGGAAGAAGTTGTTGAACAACTAGTTGAACAATAAGTTCCTTAAGAAGATAATGAAACAACATTAAGGAGATCTACTAGAACAAGAAGATCAGCGATAACTAGTGAATATATTGTGTATCTATAGGAATCGATCGTAATGTAGGAGCTGAAAATCCTAAAATGTTTTTACAAGCCATAAACTGTGGAGAATCAAACTCATGGTGTGATCCATGAAGGATGAGATGAATTCTATGGCATTTAACAGAGTCTGGGATCTTATTGAGTTGCTTGATGGTGTAAAAGCTATTGAGAGACATAAAGTGTAACATCCCAAATCTTGGGATTCTTAAGTTTGAATAATCTATGGAGATTAATTATGAAATTTTGGCTTAAGATTATTATGAGAATAATTTTTGAAAATTAAGGTCTATTTATCCTTAAATTTATTCTGGGAAAATTAAGTAATATTCATAAAGAATAAATTTAGGCCTAAACATTTATGGAATAGATATTTTATGGCCAAGGGAAATTAATTAATAAAGAAAATCCTTATATGGGATTAAGGATTTAATTTTGATAATTATCCAATACTTACAAATATGAGTCTTGAAGAGGATCAAGTGGGATAATTTTTAAAAGTGGCCCATATTTATAATAATATTCATTAATTAATGTTAATTAAAAAAGTACTCTCTCCAGTCCTAATTATAGGAATAAATTTAGGAGTTAGTCTTAGTCCTAATTATAAGACCAAATTTTAATTTTTGTCAATTTCTTCCTAAAATACCCCATTGATACTTTCTCAATAATGATTAAACATAATAATAGTTTAATGATGCACTTATATATTCTATAAAGTAAATAATACTTGCAACTCATTAATTAATGTGACATACACCTCAATTCTACTTTTATTTAGTAAAAAAATTTAAGCAATTTTTGTCATATTTTTCCCATGTCATCCCTATTAATACTTATTCCACAATAATTTATTTAACAACACACTTATATTCTATTAAGTGAGAGATTCTACTTTCTTTTTTATTTTTAAATAAAATAATTTTAATATTTATTTAAAAATATTTTCTTGTAACTATCCGTCCCAAATGATTGATTTTTTTCCCCCTAAAATAACTTAATAAGATATTAATTTCATTATTTTTTTCCATGGCTAAAAAAAAAATAACCTTGCACATAGTTAGGAATAACCTTAAGACGGGGTACAGTTGAGAGCGACATGTGCAGGGTGCTACAAGCAAAATATCAATGAATGAGTCTTTGTTCCACTATATATCTTGTTGATGTCATTTTAAGTTTTATATAAGGGTATTTTAGAAAAATAAATACATTTAGTTAATTTAACTATTATCCTTAATTTCTCCAAAATCAGGTAAATAAACTCTTATAATTAGGACCGGAAGGAGTATTATTTTTAATTTTTTCCAATAATTTTATATTAAATATAATAATTTATAATATTAAATTGTTAGTTATTAATTAATGTTTATTAAAACAAATAAATTTCCAAAATTTTCTAAAAATGTATTTCTAAGAAAATTTATTTAAGATTTGAAATTAATTTATATAAAATTTATAATACATATATAAAAATTATCCATGATATTTATAATATTATATATATAGACAAACAGATATTTATAACTAATGGACTGTGTATGACAGTATTTTATATATATATATATATATATATATATATATATATATAATTTTGTAATAAAATAACGCAGATGTATTTCAGCTCTACTGGCAAAGGCTCGCGCTTAATTAAATTTGAAAAAAAAAATGCAATGGAATAATTCCAAATTAAATAAAATCAATTTAGAATGACTTTTGGGAAATATTTTCGTTGAATAATTTATTCATGATTGAAGTTTCAAAAATACAATCAAAGGCTAAAGTGTTACTAATACTATATACTTGACTTAGATGTTTTTAAAATAATTCTTTTAATCAATTTATTGTTTAGTATTTTTCATTATCAAAATAAATAGGATATTTTACACACACCCATATATATGAATATCTTTATTATCTTGGGATTGTCTTTATTATTTTATCTTTTAATATTAGGGTTGGGGTTTTGATTTATTATTTAAATTTTCTAAAGTTCTATAAATAGTCATAGGATTCCTCATTGTAGTAGAAAAATTTGTCAATTATTATGATTTTGTTTGTGACCATCCATTCTAAGCATTGCGAAGTCCGTGACGGCGAGCTTGCCTTATCCTTTTGATAAAGACATGATCCTGTTTTGTGTTTTTAAATGGGATGGGACCAAAGTCACCGCCAAGGACAAACACGATATTTTTCCACATACACATGTTTGACATATCAATTATTTTTATATATAAATATATCAACCAAATATAATATTATATATATATACACACACACAATGCTCTTTTAAACTATCAAAAATCCTATATCAAGAATAACTTTTGGAAGAAATCTTATAAATTGGAACGGAGGCGGTGTTATATTGTGCGGTCAGTAAAGATGACAATTCAAATTAAAATTCTTATGGCGGCGGCATTGAAATCAAGAGCTCAATAAGGTGGATGCACCATGCATGAGTGTTGATTATTCTTCGACAACAGTCAAACTCATAGTAAGTTGGCAATTCATGTGTTCCAGAAGGACTTGTTTAAATAGAGTAGTGATAGCCAAAGGGAAAGAACGAAAGAAACCATGGAAAACCCAACCCAAATCCTCATTCTAACTTTCGTTCTCTTTGCATCCTTTCTCATCTTCCTCATATTCTTCAAACGTGAAGTTTCTAAGAAATCCCAAAAACTGAACTTCCCACCAGGGCCTCGTCCCTACCCTATCATTGGAAACATCTTACAGCTCGGCTCCATCCCTCTCTTGTCTATAACCGACCTCTCCAGATTTTATGGACCCATTATGTCACTCAAGCTAGGCACAACAACCACCATAGTTATCTCTTCTCCAAAACTAGCCAAAGAAGCTTTTCACAAACATGACCTAGACTTCTCCAGTCGAGCCTTCCCCGACAGTGCTCGAGCCCTCGACCACCACAAATTCTCCGTGGGATGTCTTCCTATTACGCCTCAGTGGAGAGCCCTTAGACGAGCTTGTGTTATACAACTATTCTCCACTGTGAGGCTTGATTCCACCCAGTTTCTACGCCAAAGAAAGGTTGAGGACTTGATCAATCACGTCCATGAGTATTCCATTAAAGGTGAGGCTGTAGATCTCGCCGAGGCTGCCTTTACCACAGTTCTCAATACAATATCCAACATGCTTTTCTCTAGGGATTTTGCTCGTTATGGTTCTGATAAGACTCAGGAGTTTAAGAAGTTGGTGGTTGGGGTAGCCGATGAAACTGGAAAGGCTAATGTTTCTGATCTTTTTCCTGTTTTGAGCTTTCTGGATCCGCAAGGCATTCGAGCAAGGTTGAGAGGTTACTATAAAAAGTTACTTGAGCTTTTTAATGATATTTTGGAAGAGAGATTGAGTTTCAGAGGTTCGAACATTAAGTCTAAAGATTTCAATGATGTGTTGGATTCATTTCTCGATATCATCCAAGATGAATCTTCACAATTGAGCCGCACTGATGTTCTTCATTTATTCGTAGTGAGTATTATTGTTTAAGTTTAATTTGAATATTTCTTCTTCAAAATAAATTGACTTAAAACTCGTTGGTTTTCTTTTTTCAACTCACTTTGAAAATAATTCACTTTGTATAAATTACTTCTCTTATGCAAATTGCACATATTTAATAATTAACTTGTAAAAATGTGTATGAATGTGTCAAAGGTAAAAAGTCTAATATTGCTTAAGAGTACAATAAAATATGAGTTTGAGCTAGTAAAAATGCCAAGAAGATGAGTCTTTGAACTGACTGTTGGAGCTTTAAATATCTTATTACATTAAACCACCAATAATTCAGGTTTTGTACCTATTATTTTCATTATCATTAGTTGTTGTCTTTAATAGCCATTATCGTTGCTTAATGGTCAAATGTTTTCTGCCTATAAAACGCAATCTACAATGTAAGCTCAGTTGAATAGAGGGCAATGAGTCCGAGGTCAATTGATATCAAGCTCTATCCCGAGCTCCACTTCACTCTCTTCTCCAAAGTGGCATGTCATGTTCTTGCTGTAGGAAGAGTTTGTTAATCCTGGGGAGTGACACTTCCAGATTTTCTAAGTAGTTGCAAAATATCTCTTAAGATAGTGTCCTCAAACTATATATTTTGTTGTGCTTTTGTAGGTGACATCAACATAACTTGATCATTATTGCATGATGTTTCAGGATTTATTTGTGGCAGGGATAGACACAACATCAAGCACACTAGAATGGGCAATGGCAGAACTAATACGGAATCCAAATAAAATGGCAAAATCAAGAACAGAACTCCAACAAGTTCTTGGCAAGAGTAGTGTTAAACTTGAAGAGTCTATGGTCTCAAACTTACCTTTCATACAAGCTGTAATAAAAGAGACATTACGACTGCACCCACCAGCACCACTTTTAGTACCCCACAAGGCAAATTGTGATGTAGAGTTATGTGGTTTCTTAGTGCCCAAAAATGCAAAGATTTTAGCAAATGTGTGGGCGATGGGAAGAGACCCGAGCATATGGGATGACCATAATTCATTTCTTCCTGAGAGGTTCTTGGAAAGTGAGATTGATTTTAAGGGTACAAATTTTGAGTTTATTCCGTTTGGTGCTGGAAGGAGGATATGCCCTGGCTTGCCCTTGGCTTCTAGGGTACTTGGCTTTACATTGGCCTCTCTCATATATCACTTTGATTGGATTGTCCCTGGTGGACTAAAGCCAGAGGACATGGATATGAGTCAAAACTATGGGTTTACGTTGCATAAGGCTCAACCACTAAGAGCTATTCCTATCAAAGTGTAGTTGTTAATTTGTTGCTTTCCTAAACAATATTGTGGTACTTGATGTGTAAGAACTCACTTGTGTTACTTAACACAGGGTGATAAAGAAAATTATTAATGAAGACATATATTCTAGCCTCAAATACCAAGAAATGTGATAACTCCCCATTTTTATTATATTATTTGAGATATAATTGGGCGGCTATCAATCCTAAAGTAAAAGAATTTTACTGAGATTTTATGAGATATTAATTGGATACATTATTTGGGGATCCTATTGAAAATATCTTAGATTTGAATCAAAATAGAAATAGTTTAGTTTAGTATGAAAATAAATATTAATAAGATAAAGTTTTCTTTTAAAAAAAATAGAGAGAGGTTTATGTCTATTTTTTATTTGTTTGAAGTTTTTAATTTTCAGTTTCTTTTATTCCCCTTTAATGTGCAGAAATGGCAACGTTTTGGTGGGGAACCAAGGGGAGACCTAAAAGAAGAAAGAGAAAAGGAACGCTATATGGAGTAGTTACATTGAATCAACACCATCTTCTTCGGTTTGTGGCTTAAAAGACAAGAACAAGAGTGAAAGAGGGCGGCTGGTTGGGACCACTATTCATCATCTATTTGAAGCAAGAACTATTCACCATCTATTTGTTTTTACACAACATGCATCAAAGAGTAAAAAAGGAACCCTGAAGAAAGCACTGGTAATTTACACTTTTTGGACTGGTAATTCGCGCTTTTGGACTGGTAATTTGCGTTTGTGGACTGGTAATAATGTTTTTTTTGTTTTACAAAACATACATCAAAGAGTGAAAAAAGGAACCCTGAAGAAAGCACTGGTAATTTGCGCTTTTGGACTGGTAATTCGCGCTTTTGGACAGGTAATTCGCGTTTGTGGACTGGTAATAATGCATTTTTTTTTTGTTTTACAAAACGTGCATCAAAGAGTAAAAAAGGAACCCTGAAGAAAGCACTGGTAATTTGCGCTTTTGGACTAGTAATTCGCGTTTCTGAACTGATAAATACCATTGAAAAAATGTTAAGAAGAATATATATATTTGTTAATGTATATATATAATAAAGGAACTTGGTTTTGTGTGGGGGGTTCGAACCCCACCCCCCACATTTGCAAAGCATATTTTTTATTTTTGATAAAACACCCCACCAGCCCAAAAAAACAAAAAACAAAAAAAAAACCCCTCCCATAGGTCGCCAGCCACGGGGTGGTGGTCGCCGCAGCCGATGGTGGGGCCCACCATGGGGGGTATTTTCTTTTTTTTTAATTATTTAGAACTAAGGGCAAAATGGTCATTTGGTGCGAATTTGCATATCCCCCAAAAATCTTTGTCACCTCTAAGTCTTTTTGCAAATTCGACGGACTTACCTGGGGTTTGTAAATTCATTTGGTATTTATTTGGAATTTTTCCTAAAAATTATTCATGACTTTTATAACATTATATATATAGACAAGTATATATTTATATATAATGGAATATGTATGACAATATTATATATGGATTTATCATTTATTAGTATCGACAGCGTAATAAGGTTTTGTCAGTCACCCTAAAACCACGTCATTTTGAGAGTTAGAAGAATTAATGTGGGAGTTAGGAGAATTAATGAAGGGTGTTTTTACGTTTTTTTTGTTTGTATTTATTATATGAATTTGACCAAAACATTAATTCCCCGAATTCCCAAAATGACGTAGTTTTATGGTGATTTGATAAAACCTTATGTCAAGTGACATGATAAACAATAAACCCATTATATATATAATTTTGTAATAAAATAACGCACGTGCATTTCAGCTCAACTAGAAAATTCTCACGCTTAATTAATTTTTTTTAAAAAAAATGGAATAATTCTAAATTAAATAAAATCAATTTAAATGACTTTTGGGAAATATTTTCATTGAATAATTTATTCATGATTGAAGTTTCAAAAATACAATGAAAGGCTAAAGTGTTACAAATACAATAATACTATATACTTGATTTAGATTTGTTTAAAATAATTTGTTTTATCAATTTATTGTTTAGTATTTTTCATCATCAAAATAAATAGTATATATTACACACACACCCATATATATGAATATCTAGATTATCTTTATGATTTTGTTTGTGACCATGCATTCTAAGCATTGCGAAGTCCTTAATATCTTTATGATTTTAAATGGGACCAAAGTCGCGCCAAAGACAAACACGATATTTTTCCACATACACATGTTTGACATATCAATTATTTTTATATATAAATATATCAACCAAATATAATATATATATATATATATACACACACACTCTCTCTCTCTCATATACATAATGCTGTTTTAAACTATCAAAAATCTTATATCAAGAATAACATTTGGAATAAATTGCAACGGAGGCAGTATTGTAATGTGTAGTCATGAAAGATGACAATTCTACAACAGTCAAACTCATAGTAAAGTTGGCAATTCATGGGTTCCAGAAGGACTTTTTTAGCTTAGAGTAATACATGCTTATTTACCTATTTGCCCCTAAAATTAATACCTAACTGTGATTCTTTGTATTTCACCCTCCTTCAAAACTTTATTAATAGGGATAAAATTGGGGGAAAAAATTTAATTTAACACATTTAATTATTTAACCGCTATTTTTTAAGTTCAATGGGGTAGTTGATGAGATACATATATTTTGGATTGAATGGAGTAATCCATTTTGCGGATAGCAAGTTGAAGAGTCAAAACAGATCATTATTGATACATACACACAAATTGCGAGGATTGGATGTGAAACCGTGTGCATGTGGTTTCTTCACTTATGAGTGACAACTGTATGTTCGGTGAGATCTCTGTGGATTTTATTAATGGATTATATTTAAATTTTTTATTTTATACTAACTTTTAAAAGTAATTGTGTTTGAAAATGTGGCACCTTTAAAATGATATATTTTTATTTTATTTTTTTTAATACAGTATTAAATTATTGATATTTCCAAAAAAAAATCAAACCAAATTAAATTTGGGAAAATTCATTTCAGACCCCAAGGGATCAATAAATTGTCAAAAAAGTCTCAAGAGAAATACAGATGTCAAAAAAATCCCGTTAAGAATTCCTTCTGTGGGATTAACAACTCACATCTCATGAGCTTAACAACTCTTTGAGACTATTCTAATATCTGTATTTCCCTTAAGACTTATTTGATATTTTCTTGGTCCACTAGAAAGAAATTTTCCCATTAAATTTCAACCACTCCATCAAATTATTTAATCTGGTGGGCCCAGATTAAACTAGGCATGCCCATCATTCTAGAAATGAGACAAGTTATTTACCTCAGAGAAAGCAAAATGAAATTTCCGAGTGATCAAGAAAGATTCCGATTATTACTTGTTTAAATAGAGTAGTGATAGCCAAAGGGAAAGATAACGAAAGAAACCATGGAAAACCCAACTCAAATCCTCATTCTAACTTGCATTCTCATTGCATCCTTTCTCATCTTCCTCATATTCTTCAAACGTGTTTCTAACAAATCTCACAAACTCAACTTCCCACCAAGGCCTCGTCCCTACCCTATCATTGGAAACATCTTACAGATCGGCTCGATCCCTCTCTTGTCTATAACCGACCTCTCCAGATTTTATGGACCCATTATGTCACTCAAGCTAGGCACAACAACCACCATAGTTATCTCTTCTCCAAAAATAGCCAAAGAAGCTTTTCACAAACATGACCTAGACTTCTCTAGTCAAGCCTTCCCCGAGAGTGCTCGAGCCCTCAACCACCACAAATTCTCTGTGGCATGGCTTCCTATTTATCAGTTATATACTCAGTGAAGAGTTTAAACACTTATTCAATTTTTTGTTTTAAATCTTAAGGTTGTGGAACCTTAAGTGTGGGTGTACGATCACAACTTGAAAGTGTAGTTAGTCATAGTGTGATAGGATCATCTCGAGTACAGAGTGCGTAATTGTAACCGTGTGTTTGTGGATTAGTCAAATACCCAGAGTGTCTGGAAACTGGACGTAAGTCGTGGTGTTAGACCGAACCAGTATAAATTCGCTATGTCATTTCTCTCTGTCTCTGTCTTTGTCCTTATTGCTCTTCGTTTTAATCCGAAAAAGAATTTCGAAATCCCCTGTTCACCCCCTCTAAGTGATATTCTCTCTTCAAAAATATCATCATCGAGCCAAAGAACTCAGTCGTTTATTCCATTGTTCTGCCCTATCTCCATCTACCGTCACCTTCTTCTATTGTTTCATCGGATTGTTCATCATTGTTGAAGCAGAAGAAGCTAGCTTGTTTGTTCTTTATTTTACTGCCTTCGTTTGATTTTTATTATGGTTTTGAACTCTGAATTTGATATTGTTGTGATGTTAATTAAAACCATGAGTGGCTGGATTTTATTTTCAACCTAGAGGACCTATTAATTTGTTTGGGTTTTAGAGATTATTCTTACTAATTAGTTTTGTTTAATATTAATTTGGCTTATTTAATCTTCGTTTTATTGTTATTGTTTAGTTATTACCACCATTGAGCATGTTTGGGGATTTAGGATTGAACTTGACAAAGAAAATCTTGAATTGACTTTGGCATTAAATAATTTAAAATTAGATTTTAATCTAATTTGCTTCTAGGATAGATATATACCTAGAAGCACTACATAATCAAATTAAAGTGATTTATAAAAACCACTACAAGATGCTCCCTATAATGTCTAATCTATAAACGCATCTTGTAGTGGTTTGCTTGAGATGCGTAGCAGTTTTTATGAATCGCAACTGCTAGAAATCCATTTGAAACAGTGTGTTGTATTATAGTTTCTATAACCGCAACTACTAGCATTTATAACAGTTGTAAAAGCTACAAATCTATCATTTTAACCGCTACAAATGAGCAAATTTTTTGTCGTGTAGGAAGTAGTCTAGAATTGGAAGGGTGCCCAGCGAGTTCAAGTTTTCTTACGGATGGCACTTCATAGATGCTTACTCACAATCTTCGAACGTTGCCGACGACATATGACTGAAAATGATTTGTGCATGAAATGGGGCCAAGCAGTAGAAAATATTAATCATGTTATACGACATTGTGATCTAGCCCGGAACGTATGGAGAAGGTTTGTACCGTCTAACCAACTAGGTGCCTTTTTTCAACAAGATTACTTGAAAAACCAGGTAGCTCAATGCCATGGCCAAAGTAGATGGAGCACAATCTTTGCAATTACATGTTGGAAATTGTGGGATGCTCGGAAGAAAACTTGCAGGCAGAACATTTAGTTCATGAGGTGAGGGCGTTGGCGAAGTATAGCAAGATGGCAAGTGTGTAACTTAGAACAGCAAGTAGGATTGCAGCTGGGAAGGAAGAGCGCCTTATCTCATGGTTAAAACCTCCGGTGGAGTCTGTTGCTTTGAGGAAGGGAGGTTCTGGGAATGCAGGTTCAGGAAGTGTGATTCGTGATCATGAGGGTCGTTGGCTTGCTGGTTGTTGCCGTAACACAGGGTTTTGTTGCACTCTCCAAGCTGAGTTATGGGCTTTTAATATAATGGATAGCTTAGAATTAGCATGGACGAAGGGTTACTGGAAAAGAAAAGTGGGTGTAATAGAGTGCATGCTTGTGTTAGAGCTACTACAAAGAGATGAGAATGGCATTAATGCTAACATGACTTTAATCAGGAAGATTCAACGGCTTCTGTCACTGGATATGATGAACGTCTACAGAGAGGGAAACAGAAGTTCTGACTTTTTGGCGAAGAGATGAGAATGGCATTAACGCCACCATGCTTGAGCTTTTTTTTTTTTTTTTTTTTTTTTTTTTTTTTTTTTTTTTTTAATCCGGTAGACATGCTTGTGCTTTGAATATTGATACTTTGGGAGAGCCACCAGATGGGGGAATGGGAAAGGATAGGCGGTGGAGCTCCTCTTCCCCGGACCGTCCAGTTAGATTTGGAGGGTCGAGATCTTATATTTTTTACTTTTTCTTTTTTTAAAAAAATATTTTAATGGTTATAGAATCTAAAATAAAGAATTTTTCAACTAACATTTTTTTCAAAAAACGATTTTTTATTCAAAAAGCAACCGTTGAAAAAAATACAATCTAAACCGCCCGAGATCACATCCGGACGGCCCAAATGCGCCGAGACCACGGTGCCTATCCAAAGATAGGCACCAAAACCGGTTCCCCGATGCGCTTAGACGGATCTTACGTGAAGAGGCTATGGGTCTCGGACATCTGCGAATGTGCGGCACTGCTTCTTAATCTCTTTTGATTTTCCCTTGTAAACCAAAAAAAAAAAAAAAAAAAAGAAAAAAAAAAAAAAAACAACAAGAAGAAGAAGTTTGAGAAATGATGCAAGTAATTTAATTTTTTGGATTGAAAATAATTTAAATTTATAATTTTGAAAACGTTCAAAAATAAATTAGGGATTTGATACGATAAAGGTAAATTAGAATAAAAATTTATTTTAATTAAAAATATATTTTTAGAATATTCTTAATGGAGTTAATAGTTTGAATTTAAGTGTATATTTTTGAAATAGAGGAATGGTAACTGTAATTAACTAAAAATATAATGGTGGTTAAAGTATTTTACTCTTATGTTACGGTTTAAAATTAAAATAAACAAATTAATGTGTAGGTTTATTTTTTTACCAAAAAAATACGTAGATTTATTTTAGTTTCAAAAATATTATATTAAAATTTTAATTTTTTTAATAAAAGATTAAATCCTATAAAAAAATTAGGGTACAAATTTGCCCCGAAAGTAACCACCCAATTGAAAGTTTTCTAATGAATAATGTTGCCCCGCTTAAAATTTGCCCCAACAACTGAAAACGTTAATTTTGAATGCCATATAATCCTTACTCTAACCAATCAAAATATTCTAGCCCAACAAATATTCCACCTCATCCTTCACTTTACCCTCTCTCCCTTTGTTGGTTCAAAAAATGCCAATGCTGAATCTTTTGCTTCCACCCATACCTCATTTGGGGAAATTAGTTTTCGACGCCAACAAAACCTCTCTCCGGCAAGCGAAACTAGATCCGAGAATCAGTCAACAGGCCACCACACAAACAACAAATATTGAACAAAACGGACGCTATCCAATAAACTAAACCGGCAAAATCTCACAGAAAATTCATATACACAACAAGAACATTGGGTCACTTAGCCAGCTAACAAAATATTGGTCATTAGTCCAATGGTTCGAGCGATGATGTATTTCCAATTTCACATTTATTATGAAATTATTTAAGACTTTCATTTCCTTTTTCTAATCTTGTATATGGTTAGAGTTGATAGAATTTAGAAAGAAAAATCTAACAAGAAGCACAAACAGCAGACAGCGGATAGCAGGAATCGAGATCAAAATTTGCTATATCTATTCATTTAAACATGAGTTTGTATAGTGCAAGAATGTAATGCCCTAATGAATACAAAATCAATGTACAATAAAATATCAACAATGTTAACTTGAAGATTCAGTTTCAAGCAAACTTCTTTCCCATTTAAATACATCAGATCTCTCTATATCTATATGAGATAGATTACCTGATTCTAACTTCCTTCCACTTAGAACATTTGAGATGATCAATAACAAACTTTGACAAGCATGATACTGCTCCATCATCTGTTCATCAGTTTGCTCCAGAGGTCCTTCCATGGCTGGTAAAATGACCTGTATCATCAGTAAGCCAAATATGCCTTCACATCAGGTGTTTCTTTCAATAAAAACAACAAATCAGTTACCAAAAAGAAAAAAGAAAACTCCAAATGTATATTGGTATTCAAGAAGCTTTTGTTGAGGTCAGATGTGCCAAGAATCTGACTGTTTTATTGATCATACAGCACACTACTATTACGTACTCCCTCTGTCCTTGTTTACAATGTCCTATTAACCAAATTACGTCATTAAATAAAACAATTAAAATTAGTTTACGGTAATAACATATAGGAAATATGCTTGTTTATAGAAAGTACCCTTATTTATAAGTAAGTAAATGAGAAAGTAATAGTGAGAAACATAATGAAACAGAATATATGGGGAAAATTAATCAGGGTAACATTGGCAAAAATGTATTTAATGCCCAAACAACCCCAAAGAGGACCTTATAAAAGGAGATGGACCAATTAAAAAAAAAGGTTAAGGAGCAAATTTATCAATAAACTATTGGTCCAGGAGCACCTAACACAATAAACTCTTATCTGGACCTTAAATACTAACCAACTTTTTAAAACGTCCATAGCACAATAACGTTGAGCTCATACTAACGTCCGTTTGACTTCATCTACTTCATCTCTTTCCCTCTCTCGTTCATTCGCCTGGCTTCGTTGAAGAGATCCACAACCACGCTTCCTCCGATCATCACCACCTCAGCCCCTTTCCTCCTTCCATCTTCCCCGATTCAGCTCCTACTTCCTATGGCAACAACAGAGACGCGACGACCCGAGTACGAGCATCGAATCTTTTTGTCCTGAATCTGAATTTTCTTTATATATAAATGAAGAAATACCCCTAAATATGGACTTGAGCTTGGATTTGAGTTTTCCCTTTGTTCCCAAAACCATTTCCGAGTTTCTCGGTGAGGTCTCTAAGATCGGAGCTGGGCACAAGAAATTAGCGATGCTTGACGATATTGTCAAGAGATTGGAGGATGAAATGAGGAAGATCGAAGCCTTTAAACGCGAGCTTCCTCTCTGCATGTTGCTCGTAAACGATGGTAGGTTCTCTATCCCTGAATTTTCGGAGAGGGCAATTTGTTTAAGATGTTTTTTTAAAAAAAAAATTTGCTGAGAATTTTTCTTGGGCGTGTAGCTGTAACGAGGTTGAAGGAAGGTACGGTTTGGGGAAGTGCTAGATCAACCCGAAATTGAAGAGTACATAACATTGAAATCAAATTCTGGAGAAAACCAACAATTAACTACGGAAAAAGATAGCTGTGACAAGAAGAATTGGATGAACTCTGCTCAACTGTGGAGCGCTGAAACCAAATTGGTAATTTTGAAGTGTTCCTTCAAATTTCAATTTCAGCAGATGGTTTTCAGAAAATAGTGTAATCTGCAAGTGAATTAGGACAAACTGTAAAATGATTTCTTTCGGGACTTTTCAGGGAAGTGAAAATGATCGGTTTGTGCCAAAGCCCCCAATTCAGTCACAAATCTGAAAAACAGAGGAGGGGCATTTATCCCCTTTCATGAACATTTGGGCATGTCAATGTCACTGACGAAGGAAGACAAGGAAATCTCACAAGTTCCCAGAGTCAGAGAAAGTCGTGGCTTTAACGGACCTTACTGGTTATTGTGCTCAATGAACATTTTAAAAAGTTGGTTGGTATTTAAGGTCCAGATAAAAGTTTATTGTGTTGGGTCTTTCTTGGGTAATAATTTATTGATAAATTTGCTCCTTGACCCAAAAAAAAAAAAAAACGTTATAAATGGGAAGGGGGAGTAATATCATAACGGACCCAATAATGATAATCAAATGCATTGCAGGTAAATAAATAAAAAGACATAAAACAAGAAAAATTACCATCTCCAAGCAGGATTAGCTTCTGGAGGATACAATATTCTTGAACAAAGCGATGATATAAGAGGATCGTAGTCTTGCAATAACTCAGTTTTCCCCACTACAAAAACAATAGACCTTAAGTATGAGGCCAGATGTATAAATAACAAAGCAAATATGAAACTACAATCATGTTGAACACTATCAAATCCTACTAGTTTGCATCAGAAAATACAGGTGGTATCATCAACAGAATAATGTAATGTTCTCAAGGCTCTAAATTCTAATGACACAAATTCACTTTCTTGGAAGGGAAAAAACAATGGCTACAGAATTTCTGCCAGACAACCTCAAAAGGAATGATGCCTCCTCTAGCAGCAAAAAAGGGGGGAAAAACAAACAAACCAACCCAAATAAACAGACATGCCACGTGAATGAAAAATTAAGCCTCATAAACAGAAATCAAACAAGGAAACGAAGGGGTTTGAACTCAGTTCAGCCCATTCAAATCAAATATCCCCTATAATTGTTCCCAGAATCATGCAGCAACACTGATTAACAGTGGCATTGGGGGAACAAAACTTCCTGCTAACATAAGTTTGTACCAGATTATAAAATTTGAACTTTTCAAATTATTTCAGAAAAATGAACCATTAGTTCACTCAACAAACAATTAGAATATGTAAAATAGAATACCTTGAGAATTAGGGACATTAAAAAGTAGGAGACAGAGAGCAGATACAACTGAGGGTAGCACTTCACAATTGACACCAAGAAGCAGTTGGAGATAGAAAATTGTAGAAGCTAGTAACTCTTCACCAGCAATTCTTATTTCATTTCTTTGTCCAGAAATATTCTCAGTGTGCTGCAGTAGAGAGTGCAGAGAATTAAAGTTTTGTGATTCAACAAACTTGGTATCCATGTAATCAGATTTCTGATAGAGTTTCCCAATAATCACGCATGCTGTTAACCAACGGAGAAATTTTGACATCAACGAATTTTTATGTGGTACTTCACCAGACTCCTTCATTGAATCTACTCGAGACTCGTTAGACAGTAGCTTTTGAGAAGACTTTGATTGTAAAGCACTCGAGATTGCCCACATAAGAAAGCTTTCGAGCCTCTTTCTTTACTCTGCACAAAAGGGCAAACACCCATTCAAGAAGAGAACGCAAAAACCTCAAATCAGTCAACACAAATTTAATGAGAGGATGCTGATCCAGCTACACTTCCTTATGTATCAATCAATCAATCATGTTCATGGCTCATTAGGACCCTAAAGAAAGAAATAGATGAGAAGCTAAATCTAATTGTCATGAGAAGTAATAACCTATGGTTAGCAATTCAGGGCATATATCAAGTTTTGGCTTGATTAGCATAAGATCCATTCTTCAACCATGGCTATGTCTCACTAAAAGTTGATCATGACCTAAGGACAGAAATAGATGAGAATCTAAATCTAAAATGGAAAATAAATCAAAATTCTAATAACCTGTTCAAAAGCCCATGCTCAAGGGAACTGACTAATGAATAAAGAAAAGGAAGACCATTAAAACTAACCACATTTATTTACCATAAACATGAATAGTGAACTTATGCATGATGTCATCCTCAGTTATCATAGTAACAATAAATCAAAGATACTTTGTCTTAAAATTGATTACATCTTCTGCTCAGTTAAACTATGGTTAACGTTTTAAAATTAAATATAACCTCTGATCAGACACAGACAGAAATATGCCTTAAAATGATTAGATAGAATAGGGTGTGCAGACAGAGCGAGCAAGAGAGTGAAAATACCATCAGGAAAATGGAGACAGGAGGTGCATTCATAAGTATAGCTTCAAGTGCCAGCTCTGGATTAACATGCGTGTGATTAAACTGACCAACAACTTGGTATATCTTAAATAAGCCTTCATTTGACAGGGTAAAATGTGGCTGACATATTTTCCTTTTTGGGATATTTTTGATACCGACACTATCATTTGTAGCAGAGGATTAAGCAATACAACAGCTTCATTCATCAACGTTGCATCATGGAGTAAGTAATTAAATATATTGGAAGAAAGTTCCGCCAGCAGCTCAAGAGCAAAATTTCGCAACCATTTCAAGATGCTTCCACATGAAATGGCATCATTGACAACTTAAATATTAAAATTGAGAAGAAAACAGAGTAAAATAAGAAAAATGACAAAATAAAAAATAAAATAAAATAAATCAAACAAAAATTAATACTTAATTTTTTATTACAGATTGTGCCACCAACTTGAATAAGCATAAGATGCTTCAAGAGCCAATCATATTATACTACCTAAATTCTACATTTCAGATAAATAGTTGGTCAAAGAAGTAATAAAATGCAAGTAAAGCTTCTTCTAAGATCTTTATGAGGTAGCACCAAAGTGGGTATGCAAATCATATACAACACAATATCATATGTAAGACAACAATTTTAAAAAATTTTGGATACAAGATTAAAATTTTGAATATATTATATAACTATCTACATAATTGATATCATAACTTTATAAAAGTAGATATGAGAACTGAGTACTCTTAAAACTACAGCATAAATAAACGATAAAACAAACTGAAGTATATATGAATAAAATATCCAGTATAACTTACATGGTTGTACTGACAGTGACAGGAAGGAAAAGGGAAGAGGGGAAAAAACTCGCAGGGCAACAAGTCATTTTACTTTTATGTTTATTTAATTAGATATAAAAATAAATTTGTTACCGATCTTATTAATATCATGCCAAACACATTTATGATGATCAAAGTTCCATTTTATTTCACTCCCGACCATTCCATAATCATTATTTTCTGGAACTAAGCAAGCCCTAAATTCTTTCTCCTGAGGTCATCGGCTGTTTCATTGGAGAGCAATATAAGAGGATAAATGCTTGTTTGATAAATCTTAAGAGGGGAAAACTGTTTCGTTGAAGATTTTTTTTAAGGCTCTCTTTTTACTAACAAAAAGGTTATAGCTTTTATGTTTCATGTGTTTGGCAGACCAAAAAAAAAAAAAAAAAAAATCACTTCTGCATGGAACCAAATCCACTTATGAAAGAGTTCAATTACTTACCTTCAATATTGCCAACACTTGCTTCAAGAAATATCTTTCTTTACCACCATTAAACCTCTCTCCAGTGACTGAGATGAGAGATGACAACCATGAAAAAAGAGAACAATGTTTCACTAGATGGCAAGCACTCTTATACAATTTGACAGACTTTTGTATCACCTGCAGAGAAAATAAGATAACATCAACCTATAACACCCAAACTGCATTTGTGTAATCTGCCAGTAGGATGTTCACTTTCAGGGATGATAGTATAGCCTTAATGAAAAACAAATTTGGAGCAATCAACGAAGCACATTGATAAAACCTAGCTAGTTAGCGAAGGCCTCTACATCTCTGACTGCTAATATGAATAAATAATATGCATAGAGCACACAGGCAAGCAACAGAAAATGACAAAAAGAAAGTATACAAACAAAAGATGAAGAAGCAATGCTCTTCAAAATTAACAACTCATTTTAGTACAAAATCAACTCCCAAAATTCCTTAAAGCTTCGGACAACGATACTCCCTATAATTATAAATAATATTCGTCATCTATATAATTTCTCCATAATTCAATAATACTAAAGTAAATATTATTCGGTCCCACTTTTGAAAAAATTCCTTTATTAATTTCAAAAATGTCAAAATCATCAATCTTGATTTTTACATCTTCCATTTTCGTGCATGTTCCAAAAAATTTCCAGAAATTTTGACCAACTTTGAAAATTCATAACTAATTATAGAAAAATCCAATTGGAGTAATTCAAAATTCATGTAACCCTTCATGTCTACTTTTGACAAAAAATACTCTTTATGTCCAAAAAAATTCGTACTTTCCCCAGTTTACCAAAATACCCTTGTTGTCCAGGTTCTCATTCCAAAATTAAGGGTCAACTTCAAAAACCCATATCTCCTTGAATTTAATTCTAAAAATTATGAATTACCCATCAAATTAAAGCTTGAAATGTCTACTTCAAGATTTTAAAATTTCATAGCCATTGGATGTCATTTACCATTCAAAATTACCACACAAGTCGACTACCTCTTAAGGTTTCAAAACTGGCAGTTTTGCAACTCTTTGTAAATTAGCTTTAGTGTTTCCAAAATCATGTTCCATACTTGTTCTTATACAAATTTTCATTCTAAACACTTTGGAAACATCAAAATCATTAAAATCACATCATTTCACTATGTTTTGCTTCTGACCAAAACGAAACCCTAAAGACAAATAACACAAGCTTCCATATCAACTTCATATCTTACATAGTTCTTGCTTAATCTACCTTTCTATACCAAAATCTTGACTCTAAACACTCCATAATCCATTTTTATCAACTAGGGCATAACTTCCCCTAAGACAATTGATGTCCACAACAACTAAATAACATGAAAAAGATACCATATTCCAAGCTACAGAGTCATAAGGTTATTAAGGAGGCTACTTATTTGACTTAAGCCTGGTTTTTTTTTTTTTTTTTTTTTTGGAAATCTTTCCTCCTTGAGCTCCTTAGTCTTTTCAGCCTAGGCTTTAAAAATACCACGCAAAAGTTGTTTATTGGGACCTTGAACATATTTATGAAGGTAGAAGGAAGTTTAGCAAAATCATGACTTACTTACCTTAATTCACAACTTTCTTCGCTTTCTTCTTCCTTCCTTTTTGCTCTCTTCTCTCTTGTATGTTTCAAACTTGGGTAGAAAATGAGGGAGTATATGGTCTTAAATAATAGTTAGAAAGCATGCAAAAATATTCCTCTTAGTATTTTACCAAATTGCTCTTACATTTTCTTTATTTTTCATGTGTTTTCATATCCAAATTTGGATTTTTCCTTGGTTCTTCGTGGCTGCATGAATTTGTCTCATTTTTTGGCACAATTATGGGCTTGCTTAAGTGTCCTTTTAGTACATATTTAGGCCCCTTTCTTGGCCCTTCTTTATTAGTCCATATGTCCTTAACTTTTTGACCTTATTTCCATGTATTTAATGCTTAAATCATGCTTCTTTTTTCCTTGTCTCTTTGGTGGACGAAAATTAAGACTTATGGGAGAAGGATTTTGTTCTTCATTTGCATCAAATAAGCATGCCAAGCTCCCCCCCCCCCCCCCCAAGTCAACTTCTTTTCTCAAGAAGACACTTGGCAAGATCAAGACTTATCTCTTTGACTTTGTTATCATATGTGACAAATATGTACTCCTCCTATTTATTCTTATTTGGCAAAATTTATGATTTATGGATGAAGGAATTAAGTCTTCAACATACAATAAATAAAGATGGTTAGATGCCCTTTTGAAAAGTCAACTTTGCCTCCCATAAAGACATGTGGCATTTAAGGATAGTAATGTTGACTTTTAATTCCTTCCAAACATGTGCACTTTTGTGTCATATTTCATTTGATTCCTCTTGCCTCCTCTCTTGACCGGTCAATTTAATGGCATGTTGGAGAAGTTTGATGACTTATCAATTGTCATAAATATACATGGATATGTGTCCATGATCAAGTCAACTTTTTCCTTTGTGTGACACATGGCATTTTGGATGATCATCAACATTTTACAATTTTCCCTAAGATGACACATGGCCATATTATATAAGCATAAATTAATTGCATAGTCCTTTCTTCCTCCAAACATGTGGCATTTATGCATTAAATGCTTTGATTTCATCCTAATCATGACTTGAATGCCAAGACAACTCATCATATACTCTTTAGACACTTGGCATCACATAATGGTGTTATTTCCTCAAAAACATAGGGAATCTTTATTGGTCTAGGAAATGTTATATTCATACCTATTTCACCATATTTTTGCTCAACTAATCGTCTCATACCTTAGGACATAACTGAATGGCATCTTTATCAACTGATTAGCACTATATATGTGTTTTGAGCCCTTTTGTACTGGCACTTTAATTTTACGGTCTATACATACTAAGTCCACAGACCAATATGGCTGAATTACGTAGTCCCTGATAGCTATTTTATCTCTTGACATTCTTAGGAATCTCTCTGAATTGGGCTTAATCGTCTGCCTTATACAGGCTTAATCTCAAATTTCTAATTCCTAAATTGAGGATATTACTGGTTACCGGTGTTTAGCCCACTTAAAATTATTTTATAAAATAAAAATAATAATAATAATAAATTGACACTTTCTACTCGATTTAAAATAATAGTCAGTTTGAAAAGTAAAAAAACTACAACTTATTTGGAAGGTTTTGCCGCCACACACCCTTTTTACACTCGTTACACACCAGTTAAAGAAATAACCGGTGTGAAAACTCAAAAAGCTACAATTTAATTATTAAATTGTTACCACTAGTCATACTTTCTACATTACTCCCGAACAACAAGTATAAAAGTCCTGCTATAAAAATGTCTTTTTGTACTAATACATATGAGTTGGGTATTTTTGTGGTTGTTTAATCATTTTGAGGCAATAAAAAAGAAAACACTCAATTTGTGATAGAACTTTTCTATGGATAATTTAGCCACTAAATTCCATGACAAATTTCGTGGCAAATATTTTTGCCTTAGAATCAACCACAGAATATTTCCATGACAAAAACATTTGCCACGGAAAAATTACGTGGCTAAATAAAAATAAATTTTATATTAAAAATAATATTTATAATATTAGTTTTAATTGATGTTGATTTAAAAAAATTATTATTTTTAAATTTTTTTAATAATTTTATATTAAATATAATATTTATAATATTAAATTATTAATTATTAATTAATTTTTATCAAAATAAATAGGATATATTACACACACCCATATATATGAATATCTGGATTATCTTTATTATTTTATATTTTAATATTAGGGTTGGGGTTTTGATTTATTATTTAAATATTTATAAAGTTCTATAAATAATCATAGGATTTCTCATTGTATGTAGGTAAATTTGATTGATTGACAGATTGAGTCCTTATTTTTCAGCTTCCTCCGCCTTTTTAATTTATCTCCTTCTCCCTCCATTATCTTGTTCTTCCCTTCCTTATTTCGTATCAACTGACATCAAAGCCACGTCTCATTACACTTTTCATATATTCCAAAATTTAGGTCATTAATTTTACTTTTTTTTTTTTTTCAATTATTATGATTTTCTTTGTGACCATGCATTCTAAGCATTGCGAAGTCCATGCCGGCAAGCGTGCCTCATCCTTTTCATAAAGAAATGGGCCTGTTTTGTGTCTCTATAAAAAAAAAAAAAAAAAAAAAAAAAAAAAAAAAAAAAAAAAAAAAAAATCAAATTATTTAATCTGGAGGGCCCATATTAAACTATGCATGCCCATCATTCTAGGTATGAGACAACTTAGTTCAAAGTAGTTAATTATTACCTCAAAGAAAGCAAAATGAAATTTCCGAGTGATCAAGAAAGACTCTGATTATTACTTGTATAAATAGAGTAGTGATAGCCAAAGGGAAAGAACGAAAGAAACCATGGAAAACCCAACTCAAATCCTCATTCTAACCTGCCTTCTCTTTGCATCCTTTCTCATCTACCTCGTATTCTTCAAACGTGTTTCTAACAAAAACCACAAACTCAAATTCCCACCTGGACCTCGTCCCTACCCTATCATTGGAAACATCTTACAGCTCGGCTCCATCCCTCTTTTGTCTATAACTGACCTCTCCAAATTTTATGGACCCATTATGTCACTCAAGCTAGGCACAAGAACCACCATAGTTATCTCTTCTCCAAAAATAGCCAAACAAGCTTTTCAGAAACATGATCTTGATTTCTCTAGTCGAGCCTTCCCCGACAGTGCTCGAGCCCTCAACCACCACAAATTCTCCGTGGGATGGCTTCCTATTTCGCCTCAGTGGAGAGCCCTTAGACGAGCTTGTGTTATACAACTATTCTCCACTATGAAGCTTGATTCCACCCAGTTTCTACGCCAAAGAAAGGTTGAGGACTTGATCAATCACATCCATGAATATTCCATTAAAGGTGAGGCTGTAGATCTTGCCGAGGCTACCTTTACCACAGTTCTCAATACAATATCCAACATGCTTTTCTCTAGGGATTTTGCTTGTTATGGTTCTGATAAGACCCAGGAGTTTAAGAAGTTGGTGATTGGAGTAGCCGATGAAATTGGAAAGGCTAATGTTTCTGATCTTTTTCCTGTTTTGAGTTTTCTGGATCCGCAAGGCGTTCGAGCAAGGTTGAGAGGTTACTATAAAAAGTTATTTGAGCTTTTTAATGATATTTTCGAAGAGAGATTGAGTTTCAGAGGTTCAAACATGAAGTCTAAAGATTACAATGACGTCTTGGGTTCATTTCTTGATATCATCCAAGATGAATCTTCACAATTGAGCCGCGCTGATGTTCTTCATTTATTCCTAGTAAGTATTATTGTTTACATTTAATTTGAATTTTTCTTCTTCAAAATAAATTGACTTTAAACTCTCTGGTTTTCTTTTTTCAACTCACTTTGAAAATAATTCACTTTGTATAAATTACTTCTTTTATGTAAATTCCACATATTTAACAATTAACTTGTAAAAATGTGTTTGAATGTGTCAGAGGCAAAATGTCTAATATTGCTTAAGATTGGGAATGCTTAAGAGTACAATAAAATATGAGTTTGTGCCAGTAAAAAGGTCAACAAGATGAGTCTTTGAACTGACTGTTGGACCTTTAAATATCTTTATTACATTAAACCACCAATGATCTAGGTTTTGTACCTTTCATTTTCATTGTCATTAAGCTGTCTTTAATAGCCATTATCGTCGATTAACGGTCAAATGTTTTCTGCCTATAAAAGTCAATCTAAAATGTAATCTCAGTAGAATAGAGGGAAAACAGCCCGAGGTCAAGTCACATTGAGCTTTATCTCGAGCTCCACTTCTCTCTCTTCTCCAAAGCTACCATCTTATGTTCCTGCCATAGGAAGAGTTTGTTAATCTTGGGGAGTGAGACTTCCAGATTTTCTAAGTAGCTGCAAAATATGTCCTAAGATAGTGTACTCGAACTATATATTTTGTTGTGTTTTGAAGGTGACATCAACATAACCTGATCATTATTGCATGATGTTTCAGGATTTATTTGTGGCAGGGATAGACACAACATCAAGCACACTAGAATGGGCAATGGCAGAACTAATACGGAATCCAAATAAAATGGCAAAATCAAGAACAGAACTCCAACAAGTTCTTGGCAAGAGTAGTGTTAAACTTGAAGAGTCTATGGTCTCAAACTTACCTTTCATACAAGCTGTAATAAAAGAGACATTACGACTGCACCCACCAGCACCACTTCTAGTACCCCACAAGGCAAATTGTGATGTAGAGTTATGTGGTTTCTTAGTGCCAAAAAATGCACAGATTATAACAAATGTGTGGGCTATGGGAAGAGACCCAAGCATATGGGATGACCATGATTCATTTCTTCCTGAGAGGTTCTTGGAAAGTGAGACTGATTTTAAGGGTACAGATTTTGAGTTTATTCCATTTGGTGCTGGAAGGAGGATTTGCCCTGGCTTGCCCTTGGCTTCTAGGGCACTTGGCCTTACATTAGCCTCTCTTATATATCACTTTGATTGGATTCTCCCTTGTGGGCTTAAGCCAGAGGACATGGATATGAGTCAAAACTATGGGTTTACGTTGCATAAGGCTCAACCTCTAAGAGCTATTCCTATCAAAGTGTAGTTGTTAATTCATTGCTTTCCTGTTGTGGTATTTTATGTATAAGAACTCACTTGTGTTAGTTTAACACAGGTTGATTATGAAAAATTTTGAATGAAGATATACATTCTAGCCTCTAATACCAAGAAATGTTATAACTCCCCATTTCTATTATATTATTTGAGATATATTATATTTTAATATAATTGGAGAGCTATCAATGCCAAAGTAAAAGAATTTTATTGAGATTTTATAAGATATTAATTGGATACATTAATTGAATCAAAATATAAATAGTTTAGTTTAGTATAAAAATAAATATTAATAAGATAGTTTTCTTAAAACAAAGTAGAGAGAGGTTTTTGTTTTTTTTTTATTTGTTCAAAGTTTTAATTTTCAGTTTCTTTTGTTCCCCTTTCATGTGCAGAAACGGCTTTTGGTGGGGAACCCAAACCCGATGTAGATTGCCTCAATATCATTTGCCTCAGAATCTCTCAGAAGCTGATCACAAGTTGGGCGAGAGAGAGAATAAGAAATGCACAAATCTAAATGAAGCTTTTTTTGGGGAAACAAAACCATTGTTCACTCTTTTTTTTTTTTTTTTTTTTTTGAAAAAAAAATAGTATTCAACATCCTGCTTATTTTTTCATTACCAGCTTAGTATCTAGAAATATTTTTTAAAGATCCTAAATTTTTTTAAGATCATAAAATATTTTTTATTCATTCAATATCCTGAAATATTTTTTTTGTATCAATCAATATCTTGAAGTATTTTTTTAGTATCGATCAAGTACCTTAGAATTATTTTTTCTAATCCTAGTTAGTAACTTGAAGTATCTTTTTAGTACCAGTCAGTATCTTAAAATATTTTTTCTAGTACCATTCAATACCCTAGAATATTTTTTTCAGATCCTAAAATAATTTTTTAAGATCATAAAATATTTTTTTCTGTACCAGTCAATATCTTAAAGTATCTTTTTAGACTACACATTGCTTTATCTTAAATTTATTTTAGGATATTGAAAAAATAATTTCAGAGTATTGACTACTACTAAACAAAATATTTCAAGATACTGATTGATACTAAAAAAGTACTTCAGAGTACTAAATGATACTGAAAAAATACTTTATGATCTTTAAAAAAATTTAGGATCTTTAAGAAATACTTTTGGATATTAACTGGTATTGAAAAAATACTCAGGATGCTGAATACTATTTTTCAAAAAAAGAGTGAGTAGTGGTATTTTTTTTTTAAAAAAAAAACCTCATTGAGATTTGTGCATCTCACTATCTCTCCCTCACCCAACGGTTGTGATTAGCTTCTAAGAGATTCTGAGATAAATGATATTGAGGCAATCTGCATCCAGGGGAGACCTAAAAGAAGAAAGAGAAAAGGAACGCTATCCAGAGTAGTGATAGTGAATCACCACCATCTTCTTTGTTTTGTGGCTTAAAAGGCAAGAACAAGATCGAGAAGGGGGCGGTTGGTTGTGAGCATTGTTCATCATCTATTTGAAGCGAGAACTAGAGCCGAGATAGAGCGTCAAGCTTTAGTTAAGCACCATCACCATCTTCAGTTTTCATTCTAGAACCAGAGAAAAGGAGGCACAGGGGCTATAACATGGAAAATTTTGGGACAAGAAGTTTAGGAATAAGATTGACATAAAATGGCGACTAAGTTACTAAAAGTCTTAAGCTTATTATGAGGGAAAACTTAGATAATTATTAAATATTAGTTTGGATCTTGAAAAATTAGGGAAAAATTATTTGATATTATTTTGAGGATCTAGAATTATTATTAAGGGATTAATGATGAAAATTGGCCCAAATAGTTTTAAAGCTATTATTTGGAATTTAAAGCCTATTTTTCCGAAAATTTAAAGGAAAATAGTTAGAAGATAAATTGTGGCCTAGAAATTTTAGAGGTGATATTTTATGGCCTAAAGAAGCTAATTGAGAGAGGGGGGATTCTTATATAGTATTAAGGATTAAGTTTTAGAGATTATTGAAGGATTTTGACATAATAGATAAACAGTGAAATTTAGAATAAAAGCTGAAGGGGTAAAATAGTCAATTTTCCCCATTAAATAAGACACATAAGCTGCCTTAGTTTCATTCTTCGATAGATATATACTCACGCACACTCCCTCCTCCCTCCTCCTTCTCATGACACACACAGACACACACCTTCTCCTTCTCATTTGCTCATTCGGCTTAATACCCACATACACTCTCCCTCATTTTTTTTGATTTTCCCTTTCGGCAAACATATAAGAGAGAAAGAGAGGGAGTGGAGAGCAGAGACTGAAAACGCAGAAAGAAATAGAGTGAGAGGGAGAATCTGAAGGGGAAGGAAGCATGAGTTGTCAGAGAAGAGGAGAAGGGAAGAAGAGATCTTGGAACTCACATGCAAACCGGTTTTTGGGCTTAGGTGAGTCTTCTAATACCTTTTCAAATTTCATTTCGGTAGATTAGTGTGGTTCTTGAGGTCATTGGGTGGCTAGAAGTGAAGAGATTTTCAATGAAACCTTATGTCACCATGTTCTTTCATAGTGTGCCATTGCATGTCGGATTTGAGGTTTGTTTTTAAGGTTCTTTGGCTCTTTAATGAAACAGTGAAACCGTGCAAGCAATGTAGAGTTGAATGGTTCCAAATTTTAGGGGTTTTAAGCCTTGGTTTGAGGTTGCATGTCCCCCATTTCATCTCTATTTCCGATCCGAAAAACAGAGGGTCATATACATGTCAATTTTAGGAGCTAAAGTTCAAGGTTTTCATTGAAATATTTTCAGGAGATAATACACCTCCTATGCTTTAAAACGAGTCCTAGATCATCTTAATCTGAGGTCTAAAACCCAAGTTATGATTTTTTAAATTCAGACATGGAAAATTGGAAAACAATCATGACTTCATATTCAAGTCATGGTTTCATTTGAGGTTTTGACCAGGTAAAAGATTTTGTATGTCGGTGAAATTTTGTGAGGAAATATGAAACCTCTTAAGCTTTAAAATGAGTGGTAGAACATGTTAATAGGAAGTCTAGAGAGAAAGTTATGATTTTTACAACTTGGACAGGAAAATCTAGGTGAATTATGTTTTCCAGAATTGGGTGATAAAAATATTTGTGGATTCTGGATGAATACTGTTAAGTATAATAACTATGTTTACATTAAAGTAGCCTAATAGAGCTTTAAATATAAACTGGAATCACCTCATTTAGAGTTTCCTAGACTAAGTTATGATTTTTCTAAGTTCCTTGAAAAATTATAGTCAAATTTTCTGTCAAGTTCGAAAATGATAACATTTTTGAATAAGTGCAACTAGCCATGAGTTGAGAGTTCTGGGTAAGATAATAGGCATTTAACTATGATTTAGTGAGTATATAATAAATATATAAGGATAAAAGCTTACTTATGATGTATTTATTATGACCTATCTCTATATGAATTTTAAAAAAAAAATTATAGGAATTGACAATTGCCAGAACTTAAGAGAAAAGCGAACTAAAAAAATTATGGTAAGAGTATAGTTTCGGAAAAGTCAACAGGATATTGATGAGTGGCCATACATGTGGGTATATTGTATATTTGTGAGAGGAACATGTGAGTGAATAAGCGTCCCATTATTATTTTTATAAATGATATTTTACTAATTGTTATACTTTTATGTTAATTATCATATTTAAAAGTATGATTTTATGAAGAAAAGTTCATTATATTTGTTTCCTTTTCTTATTGATATTATATGAGTAAAAATTGATGATTTATTCATTATTATGTATTTTCTTCCAATTGTTTCATAGCATAATTCATGATTATGCACTTAAATGGTAAGGAGACTTTTGAGATATTTTTCATAAATTTTTATTTTGAAATGATCTTGCATTTAGAAAGTTTATAAGCTAGAATTTATTATTTTAAAAGGATTTCTGTTGTCATATTGAATTTGAAGGAGAGTTTTGAAATATTGTTTGTGAACCTTTATGCTGGGGAATTCCATTATGAAATATTATATACGAGCTGTTATTATCTTGAAAGAAGAATTTTTATTGTTTTGATAAATTGGCTACAAGCATGCTTGAAAATATTTATTGGACGATTTGAATACAAAGTCTTGGTGACTAACATCGATCTTGTTAGTTCTTGATGCACCATGGTTAACCTCGAGCTCGCTTGATCTTCATGGGATTTGTTCTTGTGCTTGTTATTCGTAGATTTTGTACATGAGCTTGTTTCTTAGGATGTATGTCCATACTTGTTTCATGATTTCGAGCCCTACTTGGTTACTTACCCTCTAGACTGTATGTCCATCTTTTTTTTGTGGCCTTGAACTACACTTGGTTGGTTACCCTCATAGATTATGTGGTCAAGTTTGTCATCCGTTCTGCAAGAAATTCTACGAAAAGATGAAGTTTGAGAATTATGATTTAAATTAATTATATTAAATCAAAGGTTTTACTATGTACTTGAATTTATTTGATAACGATATTTAATGTAGAATTCTATTTTATTCATGATCATATGATTTAGAAATGGAATTTTATTGCAATATTGTTATTATAAAAACAAAAAAATGTTTAGATTATTTACTTTGGTATTTTATTAAATGATAAAATAGGACGTTATTAACCAAAAAATTTGCTTTGGTTCAAATTATTTTGCTGATCTTGAAATTCTTGCTGAGCAGTGAAGTGCCTCCATAATGATTCAAAGTTCGTCGATGTAATCATAACACCCAAGACTTATGTATTATTATTTAAAGCTAGATGCTCCATATAATTTTTAGGTAGGATCCATGTATCTTGAATCACATGTTTATAAGTTTAAGGCTTAAAGAATGTGAGTCTACTCATATTTTGTGCCAGTCACCTCTTTAGTTTTCAGGGCATGATAGGGGCGATGGGATAAAAAAGGGAAGCAGAGGAGCGGTTCTTGGTGACGTAGATGGTCTTCGTTGCTAAGAAAGGGAGAGCCTGGAAATAGAGGAGCTGAGGCAAATACACTATTCATCCTTCTCTTCTTCGAACTGTGAACGAAGGGAATAGAGAAACGAGTTAACTAGAGAAAGGAGGTTCAGAAAATATCTTCATCTAACCAGAGAAGGTAGTTCTTTATTCCACTATTCTGTCTCATCTCCGTCTCCGTCACCTTCTATTGTTTCATCAGATTGTTCATCCTTGTTGAACCAGAAGAAGCTTGTTCGTTCTTTATTTTACTGCCTTAGTTTGATTTTTATTTTGGTTTTGAACTTTGAATTTGATATTGTTGTGATGTTAATTAAAACCATGAGTGGCTAGATTTTATTTTCAACCTAGATGACCTATTAATTTGTTGGGGTTTCAGAGATTATTTCCACTAATTAGTTTTGCTTAATATTAATTCAGTTTATTTAATCTTGTTTTATTGTTATTGTTTAGTGATTGACCACCATTGAGCATGTTTGGGAATTTAGTATTGAACTTGACAAAAGGAATCTTAAATTTACCTTGGGATTAAATAATTTGAAATTAGATTCTAATCTAATTTGCGTCTAGGATAAACATATACCTAGAAGATCCGCATATCAACTTAGAGTGATTTATAGAAACTACTACAAGATGCTCCCTAGAATGTCTAATCTACATATGCATCTTGTAGTGGCTTATAGAAACCGCTACAAAGATAGTAGTGGTTTGCTTGACATGCGTAGCGATTCTTATGAACCGTTACAAATCCATTTGCAATAGTGTGTTTCCTTGCATTTTCTATAACCAGTATTACTAGATAGCGTTTATAACGGTTATAAAAGCTATAATCTTTCATTTTAACCGCTACAAATGATCGAATTTTTTATCATGTAGGAAATAGTCTAGAATTGAGGCGGACCCAGAAATTTTAATGACGGGGGACAAAAAAAATACTATATTATAAATAAATAATACTTGAAATACAATACAGACCTAATATACAAAAAAATGAAAGAAATCTATTATGGAGAGTAAGATCACTTCACTTGACTCTTACTCTACATGTTTTCATATTGTTATACTCATCTTTAATTGAATCCATGATAAAAATCAAAACAATTTCTATTTCAATGTATGTAATAAATGAATAAAAAAAATGGTCTTTCATTATATTTGAAGTCTGTTATTGATTATCTTCCTAGCAAAGAAAAATCTTTCAGTAGTTACTGTAGAAACTGGAAGAGTGAGTGCAAGTCTAATCACTCTGTCAATAAGAGAGTAAATGATTGATTTTCTAGTTCTTGCTAGCCACGGACTACTTTTTTTAATTTCCAATTGATACACACACACACACACACACAAACACAAACACAAACACAAAGACACACACACACACAGGAATATATATATAGACACACATATATGTCATAACTCCATATGAATAGATATCACAAACACACACTCATATATACACACACAGGAATATATATATATATATATAGACACACATATATGTCATAGCTCCATATGAATAGATACACACACATAAATTTTTAAAAAATAAATTTTAGGGAGGACGGGGGCCACCTCTAACACCCCTATGCCCAGCGAGTTCGAGTTTTCTTATGGATGCACTTCATAGAAGCTTACTCACAATCTTCAAACGTTGCCGATGACACATGACTGAAAATGATTTGTACATGTAATGGGGCCAAGCAGTAGAAAATATTAATCACGTTTTACTACATTGTGATCCAGGACGGACCTAAGAATTTTACTGACGGCGGGCGAACATAAAAAATGTTATATCATAAATAAAAGTACTTGAAATACGATAAAAACCTAATATACAAAAAATTGAAAAAAATCTATTACAGAAATTAAAATTGCTTCATTTGACTCTTATTCTACATATTTTCATATTGTTAAACTCATCTATAATTGAATCTATGCTAAAATTCAAAACTTGCCCAAAATTCTAACTCTAAAATATTCTCTAATCAGTATAAATAAAGACAAGATCATATATAAAAATTTCATGAAGAAATTTTAATGAAAAAAAGTGATTTTTAGCATCTTATCAATTCTTAAAATGTATCGTAAACCGTTAAAAAAATGGTGGATGAGCCGCTTGAGAGAGGAGGAAGGGATAAAGGAGTTTTTGGAAAAGAGCAAAACGCTAGGATATATTAAAAGTTGGGCCCACCTGTTTATTTATTTATTTTTTTTTAAATATATATGAAAGCCATATGTAATGTTTATATTTCAGTTAAGATATATTATATGTATGAAAGCTAACCCCGCTAATATAATGGTTGGACTGATTTTTATTTTTAAAAGAAAAAATATTAGGGGGCGGGGGCCACCCCTCGCCCTCCATGTGTCCGTCCCTGATTGTGATCTAGCCTGAAACGTATGGAGAAGGTTTTTACCGTCCAAATAAGTTTAGAGAATGATTGTGTTAATTAGTGCTCTTTTTAATTTCTTTGGTGCTTAGCCTCTCATTCCATACTATACCTATCTTCACCCTAACCCCATTACAACCTTTCATAACAAGCTCTCTTGATTTGTGCATGCATGTGTTATGAGTAGTGGAGACGTAGAAATTGAGCAAGCTTATGGTAGAACAATTTTCTTAAGTAGAATTTGAGCGATACATTTATTTACCTTAAACACTTAAGAGATTGATTTATTGAGTGCATCATTTGAGAGACCATCTTTTATGATTAGCATCATTGATTGAGATTACAATGAATTGTAATTTGAGATGAAGGGATTGTGGTCTTGATTGATTGATCTTTTGGAGCTTTGTGTCCATTGTTCAATTTTTGCATTGTGAGCAATTGTTAGAAAAGAAGAGTTTCTCCTTTAGGTCTTTTTCTTGAATTTTGCTCAGGAGTGCAAAAAGATAAGTGTGGGGGAATTTGATAATTTAATATTTCATACACTTCTTTTTATCTCTTGATTAATAATTTAGAACTCTTTAGTTAATAAATAATGACTTTTATACTTATTTGGGCTTTGGGCCTTTTATTATGTTTTAGTTGCTTCACTATTTTTATCATAACTCTTGAACCAGACATCGAATTTGGCTCATTTTTGTTTCATATTTCAGATGATTCAGAGAGCTACAATTGTTATGAAGACATGAAGGGAAAATTCGGACAAGAGGGCGGTCGATTTTGGAGCCGAAATCAGATGAATATTTCTGGATTTTATTTGGGCTCGAATTTTGTAACTAAAGCTCACTTTTATTTTATTTTTCGTTTTGGGCTGAACCATTAGAACCCATTTCCATCTTAGGTTAACTTTAAGTTAGATGGCACCCACAAACATTCATTCATTCACGTTTTTGTTATTTGGTGGATCAAAATAGAAGTTTTGAAATTCTCTCAAATGTTCTTTGCGTTCTTCGTGTTCTTCGTCTGTTCTTCATTTTTTCCAGCCATGCTCGGCTAAACTTCTTTGATTAACCCAACGATGAAGATTTCATGATTCGTCTAGAGAGCTTGTGCTTAATCGGTAATGTTACTCATTTCTGTTTTCATCTTATCGGATTCGATTTCTGAAAATAGTTCGAATATTAGATTTAATATTCGGTTTGGTTCATCCCAAGGACTGAGTTCGAACTAGGTTTAAAGTTTTGCTGTGCGATTGCATAGTGGGACGCCACTTTGTTCGGACATATTTTAGGCGATCGTCTAGTCGAGGGATTTTACGGATGAACGCGAGATTTCGGTTCATCCAAAACCAAACACGAGTTCGTTCATATTTCGTTCAATGATGGAAGTCTCGGAATCTGAATGTTGGGTTGATCGTTTTTAATCTGTTTCTGCATATTTTGTTTTGTTTCTATTTACTTTCGCTTTTAATCTGTTTGAATCAACAAACCCCCATTTTTTACTATTTCTGTTTCGTTGTTGCTATCAATCAAACCCGCTGTGAATTCATCGGGGAAACGACCCAGGTTCCCTATTTCTGCAAAAAATAGTTTTTAAACTTGGTTATTTTGGGAGGCACGGAAAATCTCTTTACACTACTGTTACTAATCAAATTGACGCAAATTCCCTGGCAACAGCGCCATATTTTGAAAGAGATTTCTTTGTGTCTTTCAAAATAACCAAGTTCGGAAATGATTTTTGTAGAAATAAGGAACCTGGGTCGTTTCCTCGATGAATTCGCAGTGGGTTTGATTGACATCAGCAACGAAACAGAAACAGTAAAAACGGGGGTTTTGTTGATTCAAACAGATTAAAAATGAAAGTACACGCGAAATGAACGAAATATGCGGAATGCTTTAAAACGATCAACCCGATTGCCGCGGGGAATTTGCGTCGGTTTGATTAGTAACAAGTAGTGTAAAGAGATTTGCCGTGTCTCCCAAAATAACCAAGTTCGAAAACGATTTTTGCAGAAATAGGGAACCTGGGTTGTTTCCCCGATGAATTCGTAGAGGGTTTGATTGACAACGACAAAGCGAAACTTGATAAAAATGGGGGTTTTGTTGATTCAAACAGATTAAAAATGAAAGTAAATAGAAACAACGAAATATGCGAAATGATTAAAAACGATCAACCCAGTTCCCGTTGTCGGGGAATTTGCGTCGGTTGATTAGTAACTTGATAGTGTAAAGAGATTTGCCGTGTCTCCCAAAATAACCAAGTTCAAAAACGATCTTTGCAGAAATAGGGAACCTGGGTCGTTTCCCGATGAATTCTCGAGGGTTTGATTGACAAACAAAAAACAAAAACAAAAAAAATGGGGGTTTTGTTGATTCAAACATATTAAAAACGAAAGTAAATAGAAACAGAACGAAATATGCAGAAACAGATTAAAAACAATCAACCCAGTTGCCTTTGCCGGGGAATTTGCGTCTGTTTGATTAGTAACAGTAGTGTAAAGAGATTTGCCGTGTCTCCCAAAATAACCAAGTTCGAAAATGATTTTTGCAGAAATAAGGAACTTGGGTCGTTTCCCCGATGAATTCGCAGAGGGTTTGATTGACAGCAACAGCGAAACAAAAACAGTAAAAAATGGGGGTTTTGTTGATTCAAACAGATCAAAAATGAAAGTATACAGAAACAGAACGAAATATGCAGAAACAGATTAAAAACGATCAACCTAGTTCGAACTATGTTCAGAAATCGAATCCGATAAGATGAAAACAGAAAGGAGTAACGTTACCGATTAAGCACGAGTTCTCTAGACGAATCATGGAATCTTCATCGTTGGGTTAATCATAGAAGTTTAGCCAAGCATGACTGGAAAAAATGAAGAACAGACGAAGAACACGAAGAACGCGAAGAACATTTGAGAGAATTTCAAAACTTCTATTTTGATCCACCAAATAACAAAAACGTGAATGAATGAATGTTTGTGGCTGCCATCTAACTTAAAGTTAACCTAAAATAGAAATGGGTTCTAATGATTCAGCCCAAAATGAAAGTAAAATAAAAGTGAGCTTTAATTACAAAATTCGAGCCCAAATAAAATCCAGAAATATTCATCTGACTTCGGAAACAAAATCGACCACCCTCTTGTCCGAATTTGCCCTTTATGTCTTCATAACAATTGTAGCTCTCTGAATTATCTGAAATATGAAACAAAAATGAGGCAAATCCGATGTCTGGTTTAAGAGTTATGGTAAAAATAGTGAAGCAATATAAAACTGGAATTTTATTATTAAAAATGGCTAAAACATAATAAAAGGCCTAAAGCCCAAATAAGTATAAAAGCCATTATTTATTAACTAAAGAGTCCTAAATTATTAATCAAGAGATAAAAAGAAGTGTATGAAATATTAAATTGTCGAGACCTAGGTTGTAAGTTCGGGGGGGGGGAAGTGCCCCCCAATTATTTGGGATTTTTTTTGAAAAAAAAAATTTAATACATGTTTGAATGATTGTCCACCCTTAATACATTAAGGCTACACTTCATAATGGGATGAGGGGTGAATAGTTGAATGATTGTTTAATGCCTTATATTGAAAAAAGATGTATGTGATAACATTGATAATAAGACAATTATGATGGAATTCCAAAAAATAAGGCTTAGAAGGATGACATTATAATTATTTTTATTGTAATATACTTTTTTTATTAAAATATATGTACTTGAACTTATTGAGTATCCACCCTTCATCATTATTTATATAAATTTGTATTTATTTCTAACAATCTTTCACCTTGTTTTTCTAAATAACGAGGTTTGTAAAATAATTGCCTCTCTTATTACATCATCGATTCACTTGATTTCATAAATATTTTTTTGATATATTTTTTTCTTGTTTATATATATATATATATATATTTTTTAATGCATTTAAAACTTTCCTAAAAAAAAAAAAAAAAAAAATTGGGGGCGGATCCCTCACCACCAATTGTGCCCCCTTTCTATAATCTTCTAGGTCCACCCCTGCAACCAACTAGGTGCCTTTTTTCAACAAGATTACATGAAAAAACAGGTAACTCAATGCCATGGCCGAAGTAGATGGAGCACATTCTTTGCACTTACATGCTGGAAATTGTGGGATGCTCGGAAGAAAACTTGCAGGCAGCACATTTCGTGATCATGAGGGTCGTTGGCTTGCTGGTTGTTGCTGTAACAACGGGTTTTGTTGCACTCTCCAAGCTGAGAGTTATGGGCTTTAATATAATGGATAGCTTAGAATTAGCATGGGCGAAGGGTTACTGGAAAATAAAAGTGGGTGTAATATATTGCATGCTTGTGTTCAACGGTTCTGTCACTGGAGTGGCAGGTGGATATGATGCATGTCAACAGAGATGGAAACACAAGTTCTGACTTTTTGGCAAACTTATGCTTTGAGTATTGATGGGCTTCGACGGATCTTACATGAAGAGGCTATGCGAATGTGCTGCACTGCTTCTTAATCTCTTTTGATTATCCCCTTTGTAAACCCCCAAAAAAAAAAAAAAAAAGTTTAAAAAATTATGTAAATAATTTAATTTTTTTGGCTTGAAAATAATTATAATTTATAATTTATAATTTTGAAAACGTTCAAAAATAAAGTAGGGATTTGATATGATAAATGAAAATTAGTACAAAAATTTATTTTAATATAATTTTAATAAAAAATATACTTTAGAATTTTTTGGAATATTTCTTATTGAGTTAACAGTTTGGACCAAGGTGTATATTTTCAAAATAGAAGGGAAGTAAGTGTAATTAAGGAAAAACATAAAAGTAGTTAGAGTATTTTACTCTTATATTAAAGGTTTAAAATTAAAAACAAAAAATTAATGTGTAGATTTATTTTAATTTGAAAACTATAAAAATATTATATTAAAAGATTTAATATATTTTTTGATAAAAAATTTTGAATCCTTAAAAAGTTAATGTGAAATTTTGCCTCAGAAGTAGCCATTCAACTAAAAGTTTTCTAATGAAGAATGATATCCATTGGCTCTTAACTTTCCACGTTCTATCACGATTCATGAAAATCAATTGGTATATTATATATGGGAAAAACACTTCTCATATTGTAAGGAGAAGTGTTTTCTCATGTCACATACACATAAAATGGTAGGACTCACATATATATATATATATATATAATTAGCATTACATATATATGTGTGGGTCCCACTATTTCATGTGTGTATAGAAATCTTCTTCTTCTCATGCAACATGAGAAGTTTAAACCCCATTATATATATATATGGGGAAAACATTTCTGCTTTAGTGGCAAAAAGTCATTCAGCAGCAAGGCCAAACTGTGTCATTTTTTCTCAAAAACTGAAAGTGGATAGTGGACCCCACCATAAAAAAAGAATTTATTAAAAAACCACACAGTTATCTTCAACATTATCTACTCCCAAACCATACTTCCTCATCATCGAACCATACGCTCCTCCGGCAGGAGCGGATACAGGGGGCTAGGCCCCCCCCCCCCCCAAAAAAAAAAACCAAATAATGGGAATAGCATGAACCAAGAAATAAAAAAACAGGAATAAGCATGATACAGCTACAACGTAACGAAGTAATGAGAAATGGGCCCAACACAACCTCAAGTGTCCAATGATCTAAAAGTTGTGGGGGAGGGGGAGCCCACGATCTAAAAGTGGCACAGTCATACATTTAACAACAACAAAATTGCAGCACCCACCAGCACCCACTACACATTCCAGCCTTCCGTTTTTAATTCAATCTAGGACTCCTCGCACGCACAGTCGGCACACAGGCACGCCACAGTCACAGTGTCACAGAAGATTAGAAGAAGAAATTCACATAGTCGCATGGAAGATTAGAAGATTAAGGTTTAGGTAAGTGATATAGTTTATCTTTTAGTGGATAGAATTTATTTTAGGAAAACTTTAAGGATCTGTTAGATTTTGAAATTTTGAGGTTTCTAGGTGATCATTTTGCGTTTAATGGAGTTAATTATGGCTTGAGTAAAAGTTGTATGGTTTATTTTTTTAACTTGAGCGGTTGATTTGAGAAAAATAAAGTTAGGGTTTAGTTATAAAATTTGTGATTTATCATTTATGAAATTGAGTCTGTGATATGCAATTTGTGATATGAAGTTTATGAAATAGAATGTGTGATGTGAAATTTTGTAAATTATATCTCTGTGAAAAGGAATATGTGATATGGAATTTTGTAATATATAATAAGAGTAAAGTGAAGTTATCTTAATTTCTGTAACATATTTCTCTTAATTTTTTGTATATTAGGTATGTATTATATTTTAAAGTCCTCCGGTAATATGCCCGCCGACACAACCTTGAACACAGACCCTCCAGGAAGCCGTGGACGGAGCTCTCCTCAGAAATCTGAGTCGAGATTGTTGGAGCCATCATCCGGTGATCCTACCCGAATATCAAATTTACTACAGTTCACCGCCACCGCCAGTCCATTACAGTTCTCCCCCACCACCAGTATACCATTCTCCTCCACTACCATCACCTTCGCCTTGTGAAGAAACACTGCCTTCTTCACCCCCACCTCCACCAGTCACATACGAAAACCCTCCACCTGCTCCTGTATATGAAGGGCCTTTGCCACCTGTCGTTGGAGTCTCTTACGCATCTCCACCTCTACCACCCTTCTATTGATTCTTTTGAGAACTTTTCTCCTCTATCCTTCTTCCATCGACAACAAAAAAATTCATACATTGTCGGCAATATCATTTATACCCTCTCCTTGTACTTGATCGACTCTGCTCTCTTTCACAACGCGACTCTCGTCGCCCATGGAGGAAAAATAAACAAAGTGAGAATGGTTTGTACCCTGTTGGGTTAGTCATAGTCATCAGCATTATTATTTATTTGGATGCCATCGAGATAAGGTGATTCATGTTTGGAAAGTAGAGGAGTGTGAGCTTACGTCATTGATGTCGTAGGAAGAAAGCAATCTTACTCCACTTCACCCTTCGCTGCTTGCTTCGTCGGCTACCAATGACGACAGGGATGCTGCGGCGGCGGCGGCCAAGAAGAAGGGCAAAGCTAGGAATAGAAATGATGATAAGGTCCCAGACCACGTTCATGTGTCGGAGACTCTGTTCTCCCTCACTAATAAATTCTTTTGCACTTTTAAAAGTGGACAATGTTGTGTCTCCATCCCAATTGCAGAATTATCTGTATCCGTTTGTCTGGATGCCACCACAGTACATGGATAATAAAGAGCTTAAAACACCAGACGTAATGTGAACGGAAATGTGATGAAGATAGGGGGTTCTGATGTTACAAGAAAAGAAACAGATGAAATAAACATCCCTGTGAAGCAAATGGAATTGCAAACAAGTGAGCCTGAGAGCCATGAAAAGAGAGTAAGAGATATTCCAGTGAAGCAAATAACACTCATACTCAAACCAATAACACTGTTTTTGAAGGGGCGTGTGATAGCTAAATCTAACTGCAAGATGAATAAACAAAGAGATTGAGATAACTGTGTGGTTTTTTAATAAATTCTATTTTTATGGTGGGGCCCATTGTCCACTCAGTTTTTGAGAAAAACGACATAGTTTCTCCTCGCTGCTGAATGTCTTTTCTGCCACTAAAGTAAAAATGTTTTCCCCATATTATATTATATCGGGTTTAAACTTCTCATATTGCATGAGAAGAAGAAGATTCCTACACACACATAAAATGGTAAGACGCACATATATATAATGCTAATTTTATATATATATATAGATCCCACCATTTCATTGTGACATGAGAATACACTTCTCCTACAACATGAGAAGTGTTTTTCCCATATTATATATTATAACATTATGTAATGGACATTAAAATCACCCATTATGGGCATTAAGGTCGCCCACTATGTTTATGGTGGGGAATGGATAGAAGTTACATAAAACTTTCATACTCTTCAACCATTATAAATTCTCTCCTCCCCCACTCAAATGTACAACGAAGAGATTGTATTGTGATCATACAAGAAACGCAAATGAGATTTGTTATACACTCTCTCTCTCTTAATTTCTTTTTTCATTTATCTCTTGCTCTTTAATCTTAGATTTCTTTGAGTTTTATAACACAATTTAATTATTAAATTATCACTTGTTATACTTTATACATTCTTCCCGAACAACAAGTACAAAACTTGCTAAAAAATGTCTTTTTGTATTAAAACATATGTTTTTTTTGTACTTTAATGGTTTTAAAAAGAAAACACTCAATTTCAATTTCTCATAGAACTTTTCTGTGGATAATTTAGCCACTAAATTCCATGACAAATTTCGTGGCAAATATTTTTTCCTTAAAATCTACCACAGAATATTTCCGTGACAAAAACATTTGCCACTATGGAAAATTAAAGTCTTGAAAATTAAAAAAATAAATTTTTATATAAAAATAATATTTATTTATTAATGTTAATTATAAAAGTATTATTTTTTAATTTTCTTAATAATTTTATATTAAATATAATATTTATAATATTAAATTGTCAGTTATTAATTAATGTTTATTAAAAATGAAATTCAATTTCCAAAATTTGCTAAAAATGTATTTCTAAGAAAATTTATTTAAGATTTGAAATTAATTTATATATTTATATCTAATGGATTATGTATGACAGTATTATATATATAATTTTGTAATAAAATAATACAGGTGCATTTGAGCTCAACTGGCAAAGGCTCGCGCTTAATTAAATTTGGAAAAAATGCAATGGAATAATTCCAAATTAAATAAAACCAATTTAGAATGACTTTTGGGAAATATTTTCATTGAATAATTTATTCATGATTGAAGTTTCAAAAGTACAATCAAAAGCTAAAATGTTACTACAATAATACTATATAGTTGATTTATATTTTTTTAAATAATTTTTTTATGAATTTATTGTTTAGTATTTTTCATTATCAAAATAAATAGGATATATTACACAAACACCCATATATATATATATGAATATTTAGATTATCTTTATGATTTTGTTTGTGACCATGCATTTTAAGCATTGCGAAGTCCGTGCCGTCAAGGTTGCCTTATCCTTTTGATAAAGACATGACCCTCTTTTTGGTTAAATGGGACCACCGTCGCCGCCGCCAAAGACAAACACGATATTTTTCCACATACACATGTTAGACATATCAATTATTTATATGTATAAATATATCAACCATATATATATATATATATATATATATATATATAAGAGTTAAATAGCAAATCCACCCTTAAGTATAAGTATTTGGAATAATGTTGCGTTATGAAAGTTTTTTTAGGGTCACTATCACTACCCCGAAAGTTTTAAAACGTAATATTGTTCTTCTTTTAGTTAAAAAAATTAACTGTCAACGTTTTAATGATCAATGTTAATTTTTTTTAATAGTATCAGATAATATTACTAGGTTTTAAAAATTAGTGATATTGAACCTAAACAAACTTTCAAAGAAATATTACTCCTCAGTTAAAACTTTTGAAATGAATTTGCTACTTAACGCTCTTTTAAACTACCAAAAATCTTATTTCAAGAATAGCTTTTAGAAGACATCTTATAAATTGCAGCGGAGGCAGTATTATATTGTGTGGTCAGTGAAGATGACAATTCAAATTAAAAATTCTTATGGCGGCGGCATTAAAATCAAGAGCTCTAATCAACATGCGTGTTGATTATTCTTCTACAACAGTCAAACTCATAGTAAAGTTGGCAATTCACGTGTTCCAGAAGGACTTTTTTAGCTTAGAGTAATTCATGCTTATTTATTTATTTGCCCCTAAAATTAATACTTAAGTGTGATTCTTTGTATTTCACCCTCCTTAAAAACTTTATTAATAGGGATAAAGTTGGGAAAAAAAAATTTAATTTAACATATTTAATTATATAACGGCTGGGTTTTTTAGTTCTGATGGGGTAGTTGATAGAGACTTAGATTTTGGATTGAATGGAGTAATCCATTTTGCGAAGAGTACATACACAAATTGCGTGGATTAATGGATGTTAAACCTTGTGCTGTTGTGCATGTGCTTTCCCGATCCGGCTAGCGTCCAATACTTTTATCATCAGCTGCAATCCGCTGCTCAATACTGTGCCGTTTGTGGCGTAAAACATGGCCGCTGATGCTTTTTTTTTTTTTTTTTTTTTTTTGGTTAATGTTTCATGATTCTATCGGGTATTAAAAAGATATTTCAGGATACTGATCAATGCTAAAAAATACTTCATGATCTTGAAAAATTATTTTAGGACTGTGCATGCCCATCATTCTACAAAATGAGACCACTTAGTTCAAAAGTAGTTACTACCTCAGAGAAAGCAAAATGAAATTTCCGAGTGATTAAGAAAGACTCTAATTATTACTTGTTTAAATAGAGTAGTAATAGCCAAAGGGAAAGAACGAAAGAAACCATGGAAAACCCAACTCAAATCCTCATTCTAACTTGCGTTCTCTTTGCATCCTTTCTCATCTTCCTCATATGCTTCAAATGTGTAGTTTCTAACAAATCCCATAAACTCAACTTCCCACCAGGGCCTCGTCCCTCCCTATCATTGGAAACATCTTACAACTCGGTTCCATCCGTCTCTTGTCACTAACCCACCTCTCCAGATTTTATGGACCCATTATGTCACTCAAGCTAGGCATAAGAACCACCACAGTTATCTCTTCTCCAAAAATAGCCAAACAAGATTTTCACAAACATGACCTAGACTTCTCTAGTCGAGCCTTCCCTGACAGTGCTCGAGCCCTTGACCATCACAAATTCTCCGTGGGATGGCTTCCTATTTCGTCTCAGTGGAGAGCCCTTAGACGAGCTTGTGTTATACAACTATTCTCCACTGTCAGGCTTGATTCCACCCAGTTTCTACGCCAAAGAAAGGTTGAGGACTTGATCAATCACGTCCATGAGTATTCCATTAAAGGTGAAGCTATAGATGTCGCCGAGGCTGCCTTTACCATAGTTCTCAATACAATAACCAACATGCTTTTCTCTAGGGATTTTGCTTGTTATGGTTCTGATAAGACTCAGGAGTTTAAGAAGTTGGTGATTGGAGTAGCCGATGAAACTAGAAAGGCTAATGTTTTTTATCTTTTTCCTGTTTTGAGTTTTTTGGATCCGCAAGGCGTTCGAGCAAGGTTGAGAGGTTACTATAAAAAGTTATTTGAGATTTATAATGATATTTTGGAAGAGAGATTGAGTTTTAAAGGTTTGAACATGAAGTCTAAAGATCACAATGACGTGTTGGATTCATTTCTCGATATCATCCAAGATGAATCTTCACAATTGAGCCGCGCTGATGTTCTTCATTTATTCCTAGTGAGTATTATTGTTTAAATTTAATTTGAATGTCTCTTCTTCAAAATAAATTGACTTAAAAATCTCTGGTTTTCTTTTTTAACTCACTTTGAAAATAATTCACTTTGTATAAATTACTTCTTTTTGTGCAAATTGCACATATTTAATAATTAACTTGTAAAAATTTGTATGAATGCGTCAAAGGTAAAAAGTTTAATATTGCTTCAGAGTACAATAAAATATGAGTTTGAGCTAGTAAAAATGCCAAGAAGATGAGTCTTTGAACGGACTGTTGGAGCTTTAAATATCTTATTACATTAAACCATCAATAATCTAGGTTTTGTACCTATTATTTTCATTATCATTAAGTTGTTGTCTTTAATAGCCATTATCGTTGCTTAATGGTCAAATGTTTTCTGCCTATAAAAGGCAATCTAAAATGTAAGCTCAGTAGAATAGAGGGAAAAGAGTCCAAGGTCAATTGACATCGAGCTCTATCCCGAGCTCCACTTCACTATCTTCCCCAAAGTGGTATGTTATGTTCCTACTGTAAGAAGAGTTTGTTAATCCTGGGGAGTGACACTTCAAGATTTTCTTAGTAGTTGCAGAATATCTCCTACGATAGTGTCCTCAAACTATATATTTTGTTGTGTTTTTGTAGGTGACATCAACATAACTTGATCATTATATGGGGATTCTGTTGAAAGTGTCTTAGATTTGAATCAAAATAGAAATAGTTCAGTTTAGGATAAAAAATTATATTAATTAGATAAAGTTTTCTTTAAAAAAAAATAGAGAGAGAGGTTTTTGTTTATTTTTATTTGTTTGAAGTTTTAATTTTCAGTTTTTTTATTCCCCTTTCATGTGCGAAAACGGCAACGTTTTGGTGGGGAATGAAGATGGAATATCACCTAGAGGGGGGTGAATAGGTGATTTCAAATTCTTTTTGCAAAACTCACATAAGAGCAAGTAAAACAGAAAGAGAGAAACGAAATAGAGAAGCAAAGTAGACATGAGGCGATTTATACTGGTTCGGTCCAAAAACTCTGACCTACGTCCAGTCCCAAGAACACCTAGGATTTTACTATCTTTTAAAAACAATCACATTGTACTCGGATGATCCTCTCCCTAGGACTCACTCCCCCTTACAAGCTATAATTGTATACCCACACTTAAGGTTCCACAACCTTAAGATTCAAATTAGAAATGAAATAGATGTTTAAGTAAAGCTCCTCACGAGTAGATAAGTGTTAATCACTGAAGTACAATTTATCCGAAGATATTAATGAAACAGGTGAAACTGCAAAATGCAATAAGTTCGAATTGAATGCACAGCGTTTTTTGGTAGTTTGCGGAATTGAATGAGGTGAGCTTCTATAGCCTTCGCCAGTAATGCCGTTGAGGAGCTTTGCAGACTAGCCGTTGAGGCTCTTTGTATTTTCCGTTAGACACAGTGAACTCTGTTTGCAAATAGTCGACCGTTGATTCATTAAAAGCATCCGCCGTCAATGTACTTGTGCAGAGAGTGGTTCAAAGTATTAGCTGGAATAGGTAAGCCTCGAAGGAATTGCTTCATCTGCTACGAAGATTAATTCCGATTGTTGCTCTGCTTTTCTGAACGAGCATTTAATGTGTCTTCCATGTTGGATTGCCTTTTGTTCAAAAACTTGGATTAACATGATTAATCAACTGAAACTCATTCAAAAGGATGATTAAAAATAATAGAAATAGGTTCCGATATGATTCAAGCAAGTTTAAAGAGTAACCCAGTGAATTCTTAAGATTGATCAGCAAGAACTGAAATGACGTAGATGATGAACATGTATTCTCGAGAATTGATCGAGTCATTCTCGAGAATTCTTTAACAGAGATTCATGGTAGAATGCATTTCTTCATAGTAATCGAGAGTAATTATATATACTCGAGAATGTTGTGATCGAGGAATATCTCAAAGATTTGTAATTATCATACTCGAGAATCATATGACTATTCTCAAGAATTGTAATGAGTGATTTATTTTATCTGAGAAACTTTATCTTTTCTTCTCAAGAGTTAATTCACCATACTCTAGAGTTCCTTGATCATTCTCAAGAATTGCTTGTGTGGTGATATGACTTGAAATCAAATAATTAATTTCATTCTCGAGAATTGAAGGTATACTCAAGAATCAAAAATCTATTCTCGAGAATTATGTTCATGAGAATCTTTTCCGGTTCATTCCTATTCTTGAGAACCATTCTTTCATTCTCGAGAATCATCATCTATTCTCGAGAATGACAGGTTCATTCTCAAGAATCTTGGTGATGTAAAGATATCTTTTCATTTGATAAGCCATTCTCGAGAGCTTTTTCATAATGCTCGAGTATTAATTCAAAACCTTAAAAACTTTTCAATTATTGTTATCATTAAAACACTAGAGGCTAACGGGAAAACAAGGGGAGACCTAAAAGAAGAAAGAGAAAAGGAACGCTATCCGGAGTAATGACATTGAATCACCACCATCTTCTTTGTTATAATTGTTGTTTATGTTGATAATATTAAGAACATTGAAACTCCGGAGGAGCTTCAAAAGACAATTAATTGTTTAAATAAAGAAGTTGAAGAAGAACTACTTGATCCAAAAGTACCATAACTTAGTGCTATTGGAGCACTAATGTATCATGCTTATTAGCAAGATATAGTTTTTCACCAATACAAAGACATTGGAAGCAATGTTGTCATCAATGAGAGTAATCATGATGTTGTCAAAAGGGGAAGTCGATACACATTGTACTCTTTTTCCATTATCTAGGTTTTGTCCCACTAGGTCTTCCGAAAATGGTTTCTAATAAGGCAGCATTGCACAGTGTATTAATGAATGATGCACTTTTTTTTTTTGCTAGGTTTTTTTATCCCACAAGGTTTTTTCTAGTTAAAGTTTACAATGAGGCACATTCATAATAGACATCCAAGAGGGAGTGTTATGAATATATTAAATTGTGTGGATGTCCATTGACTCTTAACCAATTTTGCCAACCAACTACTAAGCCAGGAGCGGTTTTGCCAAATAACTTTTAATGAGACCAAAAAGGCCAAAAAACAATTGAATTTCTAAAAAAAATACTACACCGTCAGATCCCACTAACTTTCATCTGCCACGTGGGATTATGAAATGGGTGAAGGACCAATTTTGCCAACCAACTATTAAGCCAGGAGCGGTTTTGCCAAATAACTTTTAATGAGACCAAAAAGGCCAAAAAACAATTGAATTTCTAAATAAATAAAAAACAACAGCGTCAGATCCCACTAACTTCGATCGCCACGTGGGATTATGAAATCCAACTGGGTCTCGAAGTCTCACGTTGAGTAGAATAAAGCAGAAAAAGGCAGAGACATTGCAAAAGTATCTGGACCAGTTCAAGGAGGTGGCTTTGCAAGTGCGTTCGCTCCCAGAGGAGGTCCATGTGCATTGCCTTGTCGATGGCCTGGATCCATCGTCGCGTTTGGCTAAGAGTGTGTGTAAAAACTGAGTTTACACTCTGACCGAGTTCTATACCTGGGCGAAGCAGTATCTGGACGTGGAACAAATGGAGATAGCTAATGCCGTTGATCTCGAGAAACGGAGGAATATGTCACCGGATGAGAAAGATCCCGCCAACAAACGAAGAGAAGATTCCTGTAAGCGCAATCGAGACAGCCGACCTCGAGGGGAAAGGAATGAAGGAAAAATGAAGTACGATAGTTACACCCCTATGAACGTGTCTCGTGCGCAGCTTTGGAAGGAGGTGGCTCAGACAGAGATGAGGAGGATCGGGAAGCCGAGGTCCCTCCGAAATCGACCCACTACAGACCAATCCAAATTCTGCGTGTTTCATGACAGACCGGGACCCACAACGGAGCAGTGTTATAAACTCCGTGATGCCATAGAGAGGTTCATAAGAGAGGGAAAGTTGCGCCAATACGTGATCAAAACTCAAGGGAGGAAAAATGGCAAACGCAATCAAGGTGGCCGAAGTAGTAGTCCGGTCATGGACCCAAGGAAAGAGGAGAAAAGACGAAAGTCAAACTCCGAGGACGAGTTCCCAGAAGCCTAATTCCACTGGAGTGGAGGATTCGGTGGCGGAGGAGACACAGCAAGCCAGTGTAAGAAGTACCTGAGAGAAATCCTTTCAGTTAGAGACCTCCCAAAATTCAAGGCTGACCCAACAAAACTAGTGCCACCATCGTTAGGCTTCACAAGGGAGGAGCTGAATGACGTAGTACCAGGACATCAGGACGGATTGGTTATCATAGGAACCCTTGTAAATTTCCGGGTCAAAAGGATTTTCGTGGATGCTGGGAGCTCGGCCGACATCATTAGTTGGGACGCTTATAAAAGGATGCATATGGACATCGAGGATATGAAGCCTTGCAAAACGACCCTCATAGGGTTCAACGGAGAACGTTCACTTTCCAAGGGAAAAAAACACTAGGGCGGATATCCTCTCCAAATTGGCAAGTACGAAAGGTACGAGTAATCATAGAACCGTGATCCCGCAAAACCTGGCCGAGCCGAGCTGTATCATGACCATCTCGGCAGCAACAGATTGGAGGGAGCCGATTGAAGATTACTTAGAAAGAGGCATCATTCCAACCGATTCAACCGAGGCTAAGAAGTTGATCCGAGAGGCCGCCATCTACACCATGGTCGATGATCAGCTATACCGAAAAGGACTACACTCTCCAATAATGTGATGCTTGGGCACATCGGAAGCCAAATATGTATTGGCCGAGAGACACGAAGGCATCAACGGCCACCACATGGGGGCAAGGCCCTTGCCAGAAAAGCTCTTCGTGCGAGTTACTACTGGCCGACCTTGATGGCCGATGCCAAGGAAGCCGTCAAGAGATGCGATAATTGCCAAAAACACGCCAAAATTATTTGGCCTCCGCCAACAGAATTGAAAGGCGTCTCGGCTCCCTGGCCCTTCTACAAATGGGGGATGGACATCCTCGGACCATTCAAGCCAAGCCCCGGACAATTCAGGTGGCTCATCGTCGTGGTGGATTACTTCACTAAGTGGATTGAAGCTGAGCCCTTGACGACGATAACCTCGGCACACATAAGAAGGTTTTTTCGGCACAACATTGTCTTTCGTTTTGGAATACCAGTCGAGGTGGTAACAGACAACGGGACACAGTTTATGGATCATAGATTCTAGGCCATGATGTCAGACCTAGATATCAAGCAACACTTCGCCTCGGTCGAGCATCCGTAATCCAACGGCCAGGCCGAGGCAGCTAACAAGATCGTCTTAAATGGCTTACGGAAACGGATGCAGGATGCGGAGTCTAACTGGGTCAAGCAACTTCACAATATTTTGTGGGGCTACAAGACAAGTGTGCAGACTTCAACCTAGGAAACCCCTTTCCGGTTAACCTATGGGTGCGAAGCAATGATCCTGGTGGAGATACGACAGCCGTCATGGAGGAAAAGCAAAACCCGCCAAGAGGGAGATGCGTCAAATGACGACGCTTTGAGAACGGAGTTGGACCTGATCGACGAAGTCTGAGTCATAGCACACTGCTGAGAGTTAGCTGCCAAGCAACTCCTAGCAGCGAAGTATAACAGGAAGGTTTGACCCCGCTCCTTTAACCGGGGTAACCTTGTACTACGATGAGCGGACATCGGCAATAAGAACGCCAGAGATGGCAAGCTGGCTGCAAACTGGGAAGGCCTCTACCGGGTTAAGGAGAAATTGAATGGAAAAGCCTATATACTCGAAACCCTGGCAAGGAAGCCGGTGAAGAGAACCTGGAACGCCGACAAACTCAAAATCTACCATAGCTAGATGTCGGCCCAGAATTCGCGACAGCGCCAGATACACCCTGTTTGGAGCTCGATTATTTCTTAATTTTAGTATTTTGATTACAGAATTTATGTTTTTAAGATTTCATTGAACTATTTATTAGCTCCTTGTAGCAATTTATTTTAATGAAGGATTCCTCTGTGGAGATTCACAAACGTGCACTATTGATCGCTTAAGCATTACACCGAGGTCTCTAAACCCGGTCACAAATACAACACATCTAGATGATTTAACACTAGGGCTAACCAGCCCAGGTCTAGAGCTCAACGAAATTTCCATTTAATGCCCTTCACGGAATTGACGCGTCAACGCTTCCCCGATTTAAGCATTTGAATTGTCATTCCGACCCTGATCAGGTCAAAATGTTTAAGCTTTGCGTTTCAACACCTCGACTGAACATATGGAAATTTTCCCTTATCTCGGTTACGATCCCGGCCAACGGCTCCGGAACACAGTAGCGTGGTTAAAGTAAACACCCTACACAGTTTAAAGTAACACCTGGAGGTTAAAACAGACAACCCTACCATAGATTCCCACACTTAAAATCTGGTAGAATCCATAGATCTGCATTCATTGCGGTCGATAAGTTTCTAACAACGTTTAGAATCCCAAAAACAATACGGCAGTTGATTGATAAATTAAATCAGAAGCTGTCATTGAAAAAGTATCTACAACCTTCACAGACGACCGGGACATTATAAAGTCAAAAAGGGCACAGACGCCCCGAAAAGAAAATCACAAAAAAGATACGCTGACTCCTCAGATGTAGGATGAAGGCGGCTTTGACGGACCCAGACCACCCTCTTGGGGATTGTTGAGCGAGGTCTCCCCTTTTCCTTCCCCTCCTAAATCCATATCTCCAAGTTCGGACGTTGAGGCATTGTCTAGGGATGGAGGAGGTGGGAAATACTTACCCTAGTGAATATACGCCCGGTAATCAACCTTATCAAGCTCCAGAGTCACCAAAGGGTTGAAGTGTCGAATCAGAGCCAGAGCCATGTTAAAGGCATCCTTGGCCGTCGCCTTCACCGTATCCAAGGAGATAGAAAGAGCTTTCTTTGTATACGCAAGTTCGGCCTTGGTGGCGCCCGGCTCATCCGCCAAATTGGCCCGCTGTGCTTGAACTGCCTTCAAAGCCTCCAGGCTTTGGGAGTTAAAGTCCTTCAAAGCAAGGATCCGGCGTGCAACTGAGCCACAGCGTCTTTGGTGGACTTCAGCTCGTCCCGGGCAGACCTCAACTCCTCGAACATTTTCGCGGCATCAGCTTGGAGGGTGCTCAACTCATCCTCCGCCCTCTTCTTCGCCGCCATGGCCAAATCCCTATCCATCTCCACATGACGCTTCTCGGCCGAGACCCCAACCACCTTCTTTTTCAGAAAGAGCAGGGACTACAACAAACCGATGCCCTTCACCAGATGATCCTGTGCAGAATGGATCACACGTTCGTCGACATCATTCAAAGGAAGGGCAGTATCTTGAAAACAGCGGGGGGTAGAAAAGCGATGCTGAGTTCCTCGGCCAAGCACCCCTTCTCCCAGGCGAAACCACGCGGTAGCTTGTAGGTAGGAGGGGGAGGAGGGGGAGGCGAAGCCAGACTATCTCGAGGATGAGTCTGGGCCTCCTCCGCCATAGCATCTTTGTTTTTCTCCAGCTGAGGCGGTCCTACTGAAGGGGACGAGGAGGGAACGCTTTGGGCCGAGATCCTAGTCCTCTTGGACCCCGTAGCTGGAGGTATAGCCCTCCCTCTTCCTCTACCCGGCTCAGCAGCAGCACGTTTCCTGGTCTCCCTCCTCAGTTGAGCACCCTCGCCGGGGTTCACATGGAACATGTATGGGGGCAGCGAATCCATAGCTTGAGCTGTAAAACGAAAGAAAGGGTCAGAACAGTCCAGAGGTTAGTTTCAACAATATAGAATAAACACATAAATCAAATACATGGGCCCGCTCCAGCATTGGGAATAGATTAAGAGAGTATAGAGGCGACGGTCTGTACACCGTTCTCCTTGACAAAAGTTACCAATCGAGACACCGATACCACGTCCTCAGCTGGAAGGTCGTCCCCATCAACCTGGTAACTAGTCGATTCCTTGTTGTGGTAGTCCTTAGTCCAATACAAGGGGAACTTCCATTCCACATCTTTGGACTCGGGGCCGTGAAGAGACTAGGGCTGTTGTCCAGACACGGCAACGACCTTAAAAAAGCCAGTCTTAAAACGCTTGAAAGAATCGGAAAAGGCTCGGAAGATTTTTCGACCAGTAACACCTCGGAGAGATGTTATGCCTTTCAACTCCTCGTTGTTCTTGTCAGACTGAACAGTAAAGGGACAGAAAAAGTAAAAGAAGACGAAGCATTTACAGGGAATGGGCTCGGTAACAACTTACAACATCGCTCGAAACCGAGAAACAAACCCCACCCGTTAGGATGGAGTTGGGTAGGGGCAAGATGGAGATAATTCAAAACCTCCATTTGAAACTCAGTAAACGGGAAGCGAACACCCAGTCGGGTTGCATAATCCCTGAAGAAGAAGAAGAAGAAGGAATTATTGGCTCCTTCCCTTACGGCGCATACGGGCTCCCTATTGGAAGGAGGGTGTAAGGTGCAGCAGGAGGTATCTCCCAGGTCGAGCCGGGCAATATCGAAGGGCGACATTAAGGACCGAGTTGTTAGTACCCCATGCGAAACCCAAGGGTATTTGGATAAGAGGACTTGCGGAGGGCTAGCTAAATCTGATTCGCCAGTGACAGATGGGGTCCTATCAGATGACGAAGAAGCCTCCATTTAGACCTAAAACCAGCAAACAAAAGGGAATAAAGGGTCAGTGAACGAAGGGTATACCTGACGCATGCATATAGACAGTAGAAGGATGATGGACGCTCGGGACCGGGGTAGGAACTGCTAAACACTCATGTCGGCAAGAACCTATAATCTGGTTGGCCAAAGAATCTTGACCGAGGGTGATATAGTGGGAACTTGAAGCAAGGCAATCCCAACAGGGGCCGGAGTATCCTTCAGGGTAGAGATCCAACCTCGCCCGAGGAGGATTCTGATAAAAACTTATAGGTTGAGCGAGATCGCTCCTGAACCGCCTCGGCCCCCAAAATGAGGAAAACCAGGTGTTGAACCCACGATAGGAGACCCGGCAGCAGAGGATGACCCCTCAACTCTCCTCTCACCAGACCCACCACGGAGCAAGACCGCTAGCCTTTGCTCTTCAGAAAAGGAGGAGCCAGACAACCAGAAGCTGGTCAATGGGTTGTGCGCACGTAAAGCTTCCTCCTCTTCCGGAGTTAGTTTTTGACTCGAAAAAGAACGATTAAACCTATCCATGACCACCAAAAAACGAACCTATAAAGGCAAAAAGGTTCGATGAGGAAAGGGGAACTAAGCAGGAAGAAAGCAAAGGATACACCCATACACAAACGTACGCCAGGAGCAAGGGACATACGCACAAATGACACCTGGACACAGCTACTGAGGATTTACCCAGAAGAACCCAGAAACGGAAATGCCCAAGTTGCAGGATACCAGAACCCCAAGAATATCAAACCAGAAAAGAACGACAAGAAAGGCAGGAAGTCGGAAAGAAAAATGAAAAAACGGAGGGTAAGCAAATATACCTGAGTTGGCGAAAATAGTCAAAAATGGAGAGGATAAGACTTGAAAGCTACACAAAGACGAATGTGACAGGATCAAAGCAAAGTTCTTCCGAATAGAAGTCGAAAATGAGAGGAGTTAAACGAATGGAGGGAAATACGAGCAAATGACAGACATATTTTCAAACGTCGTAATGGTGAAGAGACAGGGGTAAAAAAGACAATTCACTCGAAAAGTGGGGTGACACACGTCACGCGACGGGTGCATTAAATGCGCACGAAAACCGCTGACGGCGTTGCGCAGCAGGTATAGCCCCTCGCCACTCCAAAGGCGCCAGGTGGCGGCGTAAAAACCCAGACCTTGAAGCTTGGGAGGAATGGCTGGCATTACCTCGGACACTGAGCCTCTCCGCATTACCTCAGATCTGGGGGTAGAAACGGAGTGCTCCGGAGCTGGAGACCTTGGAAAGAACAGTCATGGCTCCCGTGATCCGAGCCTATGTCACATGATAGAGTGATGTCATGACCACGACATATCTATTCAGGATGACCGACATCAATTCGGCTCGCCACGTCCTGACACAGCTCAGATAACAAAGCCGACTGGGAATGAGATACATCTCGACAGCCCAGAAACCTTACCTACCAAGCTGGGGGCAACTGTTACGGATCTACATAAGGCCCATGTTCGATGTGGGGCCCAACAGTGGATATATCAAATATCGAATCCCACCTATAATACAGGAAGATCCCACATTATAGGAAGATTCTATCAGGCAACAATATAGGAGTATCCAGCTGATATCTGCACGATACTCGCACCTAGGATCTCGCAAGGACGAGATATCCTACCCACGGTAACCTCTATAAATACAGGGGCCAATTACTAAGGTGCACACGTTCTAACTATCATCTATTTACATTCTGCCACACTGTGCACACACACCACTCCTTTGGCGCAAGCCTATCTCGTGCACAGTGATCCCAAGCTCTCCTGGGTATCTCCACTATAGATATCCAGGCGGAGCCCACTGATCCAAGATCAAAGCACCAGCCCCTGGCTGGACATTTGTGTTCTATACCGGAACATGTGCCCTTTTTTTTTGGTAGACATGCTTGTGCTTTGAATACTAATACTTCAGGAGAGCCACCAGATGGACTTAGACGGATCTTACGTGAAGAGGCTATGGGTCTTGGACATCTACGAATTTGCGGCACTGCTTCTTAATCTCTTTTGGTTTTCCCATTTGTAAATAATAATAATAATAATAATAATAATAATAATAATAATAATAATAATAATAATAATAATAATAATAATTAAGAAATTATGTAAGTAATTTAATTTTTTGGCTTGAAAATAATTTAAATTTATAATTTTGAAAACGTTCAAATAAATTAGGGATTTGATACGATAAAGGAAAATTAGAATAAAAATATAAGTTTTAATTAAAAATATATTTTTTGAATATTTTGAAATATTCTTAATGGAGTTGATAGTTTAAATTTAAGTATATATTTTCGAAATAGAGGAAAGGTAACGTAATTAACTAAAAACATAATGGTGGTCAAAGTATTTTACTTTTTTGTCACAAGTTTAAAATTAAAATAAAAAAATTAATGTGTAGGTTTATTTTTTTTACCAAAAAAATGCTTAGATTTATTTTAATTTCAAAAATATAAAAATATTATATTAAAAGATTTAATTTTGTTTTTTTATAATAAAAAAAAAGATTAAATCCTTTAAAAAGTTTGTGTAAATTTGCCCCAGAAATGACCACCTAATTGTAAGTTTTCTAATGAATAATGTTTCCCGAAAATATAAAAATGTACCCCAACAACTGAACGTTAATTTTTTTTTTATAATAAAAAGTTTTGGAGGGGTTCGACATCAGTCCCCCACCAAGGCCAGGGCACGGCCCCAGGCTCTATGAGCACTTACTGGGGACTTACGAGATCGCCTACCAAAGGAGTAACTGAAAGTTAATTTTGAATGCCACATAATCCTTACTCTACCAATTAAAACATTGTAGCCCAACAAATATTCCACCACATCCTTCACTTTACCCTCTCTCCCTTTGTTGGTTCAAAAAATGCCAGTGCTGAATCTTTTGCTTCTACCCATACCTCATTGGGGAAAATTAGTTTTCGACACCAGCAAAACCTCTCTCCGGCAAGCAAAACTAGATCCAGGAATCAGTAAACAGGCCACCACACAAACAACAAATATTGAACAAAACGGACGCTTTCCAATAAACTAAGCCGGCAAAATCTCACAGAAAATTCATATACACAACAAAAACTAACATTGGGTCAATTAACCAGTTAACAAAATATTGGTCATAAGTCCAATGGTTCGAGGGATGATGTATTTCCAATTTCACATTTATTATGAAATTATTTAAGACTTTCATTTCCTTTTTCTAATCTTATATATGGTTAAAGTTCATAGAATTTAGAAAGAAAAATCTAACAAAAAGCACAAACAGCAGACAGCGGATAGCAGGAATCAAGATCAAAATTTGCTATATCTATTCATTTAAACATGAGTTTGTATAGTGCAAGAATGTAATGCCCTAATGAATACAAAATCAATGTACAATAAAATATCAACAACGTTAACTTGAAGATTCAGTTTCAAGCAAACTTCTTTCCCATTTAAATACATCAGATCTCTCTATATCTATATGAGATAGATTAGCTGATTCTAACTTCCTTCCACTTAGAACATTTGAGATGATCAATAACAAATTTTGGCAAGCATGATACTGCTCCATCATCTGTGCATCAGTTTGCTCCAGTGAAGGATCCTTCCATGGCTGGTAAAATGACCTGTATCATCAGTAAGTCGAATATGCCTTCACATCAGGCGTTTCTTTCAATAAAAAATTAAAAAAAACAAATCAGTTACCAAAAAGAAAAAAGAGAACTCCAAATTGTATATTGGTATTCAAGAGGCTTTTGTTTGAGGTCAGATGTGCCAAGAATCTGACTGTTTTATTGATCATACAGCACACTACTATTATGTACTCCCTGTGTCCTTATTTACAATGTCCTATTAACCAAATTACGTCATTAAATAAAACAATTAAAATTAGTTTACGGTGATAACATATAGGAAATATGCTTGTTTATAAAAAAATACCCTTATTTATAAGTAAGTAAATGAGAAAGTAATAGTGAGAAACATAATGAAAGACAATATATGGGGAAAATTAATCAGGGTAACATTGGCAAAAATGTATTTAATGCCCAAACAACCCCAAAGAGGACCTTATATAAGGAGATGGACCAATTAAAAAAATGACCTTATAAATGGGAACGGGGGAGTAACATCATAACCGACCCAATAATAATAATCAAATGCATTACAGGTAAATAAATAAAAAGAAATAAAACAAGAAAAATTACCATCTCCAACCAGGATTAGCTTCTGGAGGACACAATATTCTTGAACAAAGCGATGATATAAGAGGATCATAGTCTTGCAATAACTCAGTTTTCCCCACTACAGAAACAATAGACGTTAAGTATGAGTCCAGATGTATAAATAACAAAGCAAATAAGAAACTATAATCATGTTGAACACTATCAAATCCTACTAGTTTGCATCAGAAAATACAGGTGGTAGCATCAACAGAATAATATAATGTTCTCAAGGCTCTAAATTCTAATGACACAAATTCACTTTCTTGGAAGGGGAAAAACAATGGCTACAGAATTTCTGCCAGACATCCTCAAAAGGAATGATGCCTCCTCTAGCAGCCAAAAAAGGAAAAAACAAACAAACAAACCAACCCAAATAAACAAACATGCCACGTGAATGAAAAATTAAGCCTCATAAACAGAAATCAAACAAGGATACGAAGGGGTTTGAATTCAATTCAGCCCATTCAAATCAAATATCCCCTATAATTGTTCCCAGAATCGTGCAGCAACAGTGACTAACAGTGGCACTGGGGGAACAAAACTTCCTGCTAACATAAGTTCGTACCAGATTATAAAATTTGAACTTTTCAAATTATTTCAGAAAAATGAACCATTAGTTCACTCAAACAAACAATTAGAATATGTAAAATAGAATACCTTGAGAATTAGAGACATTAAAAAGTAGGAGACAGAGAGCAGATACAACTGAGGGTAGCACTTCACAATTGACACCAAGCAGCAGTTGGAGATAGAAAATTGTAGAAGCTAGTAACTCTTCACCAGCAATTCTTATTTCATTTCTTTGTCCAGAAATATTCTCAGTGTGCTGCAGTAGAGAGTGCAGAGAATTAAAGTTTTGTGATTCAACAAACTTGGTATCCATGTAATCAGATTTCTGATAGAGTTTCCCAATAATCACGCATGCTGTTAACCAACGGAGAAATTTTGACATCAACGAATTTTTATGTGGTACTTCACCAGACTCCTTCATTGAATCTACTCGAGACTCGTTAGACAGTAGCTTTTGAGAAGACTTTGATCGTAAAGCACTCGAGATTGCCCACATAAGAAAGCTTTCAAGCCTTTCTTTACTCTGCACAAAAGGGCAAACACCCATTCAAAGAAGAGAACACACAAATATCAAATCAGTCAACACAAATTTAATGAGAGAATGCTGATCCAGCTACACTTCCTTATGTATCAATCAATCAATCATGTTCATGGCTCATTAGGACCCTAAAGTCAGAAATAGATGAGAAGCTAAATCTAATTGTCACGAGAAGTAATAACCTATGGTTAATAATTCAGGGCATATATCAAGTTTTGGCTTGATTAGCATAGGATCCATTCTTCAATCATGGCTATGTCTCACTAAAAGTTCATGACCTAAAGACAGAAATAGATGAGAAGCTAAATCTAAAATGGAAAATAAATCAAAATTCTAATAACATGTTCAAAAGCCCATGCTCAAGGGAACTAACTAATAAATAAAGAAAAGGAAAACCATTAGAACTAACCACATTTATTTACTATGAACATGACTAGTAAAATTACGCATGATTTAATCCTCAGTTATCATAGTAAAAATAAATCAAAGATACTTTGTCTTAAAATTGATTACACCTTCTGCTAGGTTAAACTATGGTTAACGTTTTAAAAAGTAAATATAACCTCTGATCAGACACAAACAGAAATATGCCTTAAAATGATTAGATAGAATAGGGTGTGCGGACAGAGCGAGCAAGAGAGTGAAAATACCATCAGGAAAATGGAGACAGGAGGTGCATTCATAAGTATAGCTTCAAGTGCCAGCTCTGGATTAACATGCGTGTGATTAAACTGACCAACAAATTGGTATATCTTAAATAAGCCTTCATTTGACAGGGTAAAATGTGGCTGACATATTTTCCTTTTTTGGGATATTTTTGATACCGACACTATCATTTGTAGCAGAGGATTAAGCAATACAACAGCTTCATTCATCAACGTTGCATCATGGAGTAAGTAATTAAATATATTAGAAGAAAGTTCCGCCAGCTGCTCAAGAGCAAAATTTCGCAACCATTTCAAGATGCTTCCACATGAAATGGCATCATTGACAACCTAAATCATTAAAATTGAGAAGAAAACAGAGTAAAATAAGAAAAATGACAAAAAATATAAATCAAACAAAAATTAATACGTAATATTTTTAGTACAGATTGTGCCACCAACTTGAATAAGCATACGATGCTTCAAGAGCTAATCATATTATACTACCTAAATTCTACATTTCAGATAAATATTAGGTCAAAGAAGTAAAATGCAAGTAAAGCTTCATCTAAGATCTTTATGAGGTATAGAAGTTAAACCAAGCTTAGTAGTAGGATCCTATGTAGCACCAAAGTGGGTATGCATATCATACACAATATTATATGTAAGACAACAATTTTAAAAAAATTTGGATACAAGAAAATAGATATATGCATATGAATATATTATACTCCCTCTGGTCCTAATTATAGGACATAATTACCATATTTTGGGGAAATTAAGGAGAGAAGTTAGATTAGTTAATTGTATTGTTTTTTCCTAAAACACCCTTGTTTAGAATTTAAAATGACATCAACGAAAAGTTTGCTGAATCAGTAGCCCTGCCGGTTGGAACCACAACTTTATGAGCTTCGCTTCCTTTTAATGTGTAAGCACATTTTACTTCTTCCTCCTTCCTCAGAATTAAAGGTCTTTAATGAAACACATACACATATGTAATATATATATTTATATATATATATATATTTTATTTATATATAATATATAGCTATCTATTAATTTTTTAAAAAAATAGTAGAATTGAATTGAGGTATATGTGGTATTAATGAGTTTCAAATATTAGTTACTTTATAGAATATATAAGTACATTATTAAATTATTATTGTGTTTAATTATTATTGAGAAAATATCAATAAGGGTATTTTAGGAAGAAATTGACAAAAATTATAATGTTGTCCTATAATTAGGACCAAAATGAACTCTCAAATTATAATCAGGACCGGAGGGAGTATAACTATTTGCATAATTGATAAATCATAACTTCATAACTATTTGCACTCTTAAAAGATAAAACCAACTGTAAGTACGAATAAAATATCCATTATAACTTACATGGTTGTACTGACAGTGATTGGAAGGAAAAGGGAAGAGGAAGAAGAAAAATTCGCAGGGCAACAAGTCATTTTACTTTTATTTTTATTTAATTAAAAATAAAAATAATTTTTTTTCCAATCTTATTAATATCATACCAAACACATTTATGATGATCAAAGTTCCATTGTATTCAACTACCGACCATTCCATTATCATTCTTTTCTGGAACTAAGTAAGCCCCACTCTTTCTCCAGAGGTCACCGTTTCAGTGGAAAGCAATATAAGAGGATAAATGCTTGTTTGATAAATCTTAAGAGGGGAAAACTGTTTCGTTGAAGATTTTTTTAAAGGCTATCTTTTTACTAACAAAAAGGTTATAACTTTTATGTTTCATGTGTTTGGCCAACCAAAAAAAAAAATCACTTATGCATGGAACCAAATCCACTTATAAGAGAGTTCAATTACTTACCTTCAATATTGCCAACACTTGCTTCAAGAAATATCTTTCTTTACCACCATTAAACCTCTCTCCAGTGACTGAGATGAGAGTTGAAAACCATGAAAAAAGAGAACAATGTTTCACTAGATGGCAAGCACTCTTGCGCAACTTGACAGACTTTTGTATAACCTGCAGAGAATATAAGATAACATCAACCTATAACATCCAATTGCATTTGTGTAATCTGCCAGTAGGATGTTCTCTTTCAGGGATGATAGATATTGCCTTGATGAAAAAACAAATTTGGAAGCACATTGATAAAACCCAGTTAACGAAGGCCTCTACATCTCTGACTGCTAACATGAATAAACAATATGCATAGAGCACACAAGCAAGCAACAGAAAATGACAAAAAAAAGTATACAAAACAAAAGATGAAGAAGCAACACTCTTCACCTCCTAAGCTACCTATAAAACCATCACAGAAACAAAATTATAATGCAAGCTTAACTGAAAAGCAAATATAGTAAAATATATATATTGATAACTTTTATAGAGAGGCAACCTGCCTCCATGTCACCTTTAACCATTAACTAGAAAAAAGCCTTCATCTTTCAAGATCTAACAAACAATTTTCTAAACCTGGTAAAAAGAATCTGCAAGTCTTCACAGACTAGAATAAAAACACCGAAGCTCTTACAGTAAATAGAAAAATACTTTCTAAGAAGAAGAAAGTTGCTTCACTTTCACAAATACAAAGTACAAAAGAAGATTTTATCAACCAAGTAAATCATTCACCTCAATAACCAGCTCCTTTGATTCAAAATCTGAAAGAGGAGACATATAAAAACTCATTAAACTCTCAAGGACAGAGTTCCTGATATACAGCATGACGTCGTCATCAGAGTTAAACCCTGCATATACTAGCCGAAGGATCCATAACCTTTCCGCTTGGAAATTAACAGAAGTACTCCACAAAAAATCGTCAAACAGAGGTATAACCTAGAAATTAAAAGCAAATGAAACATAGAACAGAATTATTCTTCTACATAAAGCAGAAAATTTTAGACCAGTCAGTTGAAACAAAATGAAATCTAATATGAAAATTGGGAGATCATAGAAGGCATACTTGTAAATTCAACTTAGAAGAGTGTATCAACAATGTGCTTATAGCCGCAAAATGATCGTGTGAAGAATCTAACAAAATACAAGATGCCTCAGCAGCAAAAACAGCAAAAATTGAAGGGATTCGTTGCCATGGCTCTTCTATACTGTTTTGCACTGTAGTTAATAGAAGGCGAAGTCCCGCTATATCCTTCCTCTTTTGGCACTTCTGCAAAGCATTTTTGTTATTGATCAACAACTAGCTCATAAATATAAGAATTACAGAAAATTTAAAAGCCGTAGACATGCTCAATTAACAAAATAATATTTAACAACCTATTTTCAACAATGGATTGTAAGATCCATTGGCAGTGCGCTCTTTATTCAGGATTGTAGCTTTTATGTAAACTGATACAAGAGACTTTTCCATCAAACATTTTTCAGAATACAGTAGACTTTTGGCTTCTTCCTAGATTTTGTTTCAGGGGTTAACTCCAGTGGATTTAGAAAGGGGTAAGACCATTTACAAGTGAGTCAGTGAACATCTTTTTTGTTTTGCTTTATTTGTTCAGTACCCTTTTCGGTTACTTTCAGAGGATTACTTACACCCCCCCCCCCCCCAAAAAAAAAAAAAAAAAAAAAAAAAAAAAAAAAAATTCCTGTTGTTTTCTTTTTTGAGTTTGTTGTGCATTAATTAGCTTGTAAAGAAATCACCATAAATTCTTCTCAGCTACGAGGATACTATCGTAAATTCTACTGAGTTCTAGACCTATATATAGAGGAGCCAATCAAGTGTAAAGCATAAAAGTACGCATTAAGAGGAAGAGCCCATTCCTCAATCTCAATTAGTTATGGAAAACAATATAAATACATACATATATATACTTATGGTGTACATATAATTTTGGGCCGAAATTGCGAAGTAAATAAAAAAGTACGAAAACTATAAATAGCAAGCAGTGCATGATCTTTCAAAACCCTTCTCTTATCTTTCACAACCTTCTACCCTACTTTTTACTTAAGCACACATCACAATTTAATATGTTTTAGCACTATCGCTTCTAAATACAGATTGACACCCAAGTGAGCTTTTATGTAAGTCATATCAAAACTTAGAATCACAATTTTGACATGATTTAAAAGAGCAATCCAACTGTTGCATAACATTTGCACTAATAGTTATTCCACATTAAGCAGAGGTATCATGCACATAACAGCATAAAAACACCCCAAAAAAAAAATAATAAGGACCAAAATTCCAAATCGAACAATACTAAGACATGTTTGATTTCTTAATATAACATCAATTAGCTGCTCCTTACTACCATCCTTTTATTCTTTTTATGTAAGCAAAAATTGTATTTCCCCAAAACCACAAGCTCAATGCAACAGATTGTAGCTCAATAGTGATGGACTCGATGCAATACAATGTACACTTGGGCAAAAGATTATAGATTTACTTGCACTAGTAATGCTTAGGCCAGAAGAAAACTGAGGTCATTAATAATAGCCAAGTAGGAACTTAAAAAAACTATGTTATCCAATATAATTTATAACTAATCAAGGCCATCTAAACCTCTCTCAAACATAACCAATATCATGGACATATTAAGTACTACCTCCAGTTCTAAATATAGGACAAAGTTTATAGTGCAATTTGCACTACAAAATTTATCCTATATTTAGAACCAGAGGGAGTATATATCAACAACTATTAAGAGATGATAAATAAAGCAAACAGAACCATAATATGATGATGAAACAATAAATACAAGCCTGTTACCAACCTCCAAAGCATTCTTGAATATACCCAGAGTCTCATAAGCCAATTTTCTTATCCCTAGGTCAGGTGAAGACATGCCAACAAATGCAATTGCAAGCAACCTTAACATAGCAAAATCCACTGGCTCAACAATATCTTTTGACAATATATGAATTGAGAAACGCAATATGAATGAAGGATCATATTGTTTTCTAGCTTGCACGTTAGAAGAATATATCTGCATAAGAATTGAAGTAGTTTATTAAGTAAAGGCAGCAACACAGGAAAACATACTATTAGAACATCGATACAGATAACTTAATCGCATACCTCAACCCTTTCCCCAATATCATCCGGTTGAATCTTTGTTACAGACAGTAGTTCATCATTAGTGCTTCTGTCATAGGGAAAGAAGAGAACTGTTGATGTGCATATGTCAGGGTCAACTGGAATGTTTTCTCTAAGTTGGCTTGTGTACCATTCTGTGGTGTCTTGTGAACCAACCTTATTATGTGATGTGTATTGCTCCATGGGATGATCTGATTTAACTTTCAAAGCTCCAGTTCCCCACAGACACTCTGCATTAACAATACTCCCACACGCTGATTTACTGATATACTCAATCTCCTGAATAAGTTTCCATATATCCAAGTCAATCTGGGAAAGTGTTGCACCATAGGAATGACATAGCAGTGAATGCAATTCTTTATAATTTATGGCACTATCATTTCCGGAAACTGATTCAGATTGATGAGCATTCTTCAACAAAAGTATCCGAAGTAACTTGATAATTTCTAATCGTCCACCAGAGAGTTCAGCTGATTTCTCATCATGTGGTCTATCAGATTCATAGTGGTCAAGAGAAGGAAAGACTAGACACTTCAGAATGCTAGATACAGGCTTCAAATAGTAATCTGATGAAGAAGAATGAGACAACTTGCATGTTGAATGGATAGTTGAGGAAAACTGCGAGTGAGCAAGTAATAATTGAAGATATAAATCAAACGATAGCTTCCCCTTATAAAGCTCAGTAAACAGGACTTGGAGGATTTTCAGCGTCCTTGGATGGTGAAACCTATACAGAAGTGCAGATCTGAATAATTGCTCAAGGAAGGGAATAGATTCCAGCTGGATAAGATAATCACGCATCTCCACAACCAATTCAAGAATATTTCTCAACACAAAGACTTCCAAATAATTATATAGTGATGATCTGTTTCTACCCTCTCTTGTTACAGATTGATCAGAAGCTAAAGAAAATTTCATAACAATCAAATGCCAAACATCCACTAAAATATTGATGAATCGGATCCTGGATGTTTCTATTTTGCTTCCCATCTCAGAAGAAACAACTTTAAGATCCACATCAACTTTCCCATGGAATAATAATATTTTACAAAGTGATATCTTTGCAATAATTCGATTAATGATATTCAAAGATTGGTGCAGCGAATAACAATCAATAACTTGACAATTACAGTCCAGCAGCTCATCATTTGAAGCAGAACTTGGGTAAATTTGCTTAAATAGTTTTAATCGCAGCTTCAGTGTCATTGAATCCCCATTAAGAGCAAAGTGATACAGCAACATCTGAACAGATTTTCCAAGAAGGCTACAATCAACAAGACAAAGCAGTTGCCTGACAGATAATGGAAACAATTCTCGATAATCTTCCTCAAATATGTCTTTAGACACAAAGTTCTTCCACTGACTGAAACCTTCAAAAAGAATTCTTGAATAAAAGTAAGGTACATGTTTATAATCTTTGCGGTTCAGCTCCACAAGTCTCAGAGAAATTGAATTCAAGTATGACAAAGAGGCTGGCAGAAGCAGCAAAAAGTGATCTTCTGAAAGAGTATGGTCAAAGGATCTTCCTGTTTGATCAATATCATGATCTAAAATTCTGCTCAGCAATAATTTCCCAAAGATTGATGAATGGACAGAACTCATTTCAGTGAGAATATATAAGAATTTTGCTTTCTTTATATTTGTCTTGTAAATGCAGCAAGGAATTATTTCCACAGGAGTAATCATTATGATCCTACACATAGCCAATAACAGAGGATGAAAATTTTGTTGTTGAATGTGTTTCTGCCCATACAAAGCACTGACAGCTTCCAGCAAGCATTTATCTGCACAATCTATCTTAAAGCTTATGGCAAAATTAACTACTTTACTATAGATCTTCTCAAACAAATGAGCCTTGACATTCTTTTCATTAATCTCCCAAAATATATCATATGGTACCATGTCTCTAGTTTGCTGCTGGAGATAATAGGACAAAGCACTGAAAGCACCAGCAGCCAAGGAACATCCAACAGAAAAAGCAGTATTCTTAGCTGCAAAGTCATCTAATTCAACTCTACTAAACATCCAATCTACTAATTCAAGTAGCAGAAAAGGGGATAAAAATCGAACTAATGCATGTAAAGTATAAAATGTTTGAAGGACATGTGTCAGATTTTTTGTACAAACAGACTGATTAAATCTGTCCTTGACTTCCAGAAACAGCCTATGTTGTAGTGACTTGAACAACTTAACAAGTTCTTTATATATAAGATTTCTGGCCTCTGATGCACTGAAGTGGGTACTGGAGATGGACCACACGTAGTCTAAAGTCATTGTCAATATATTTATAATTGGACTACAAGAATTGTGAACTTCCTCTCCGAATAATATATTTAGCCCATCAAAACTGTTATCAGTGTTGCTTGCAAAGTTCTGAACACTCCCAAAGGAATGGACAATGACATCAAAACAGAAGGATGAGTAAAAGTGATTTTAGCCACTTCAAGTATCTTGTGAGTTAATGAACAAGAGCCAGAACCTGTAGCAAAGTCAGAACTACATTCTGAGACCAATAACTGAGCTAATAATTTCCTTGCAAGAACAACACATATATTGGAAAGTTGTTCTATTTCAACTGATGGGTTCAAGTTATGATATGACTGGATTCGATGAGTCCAATGGAGAACAAGACGCAGATTGAGGAGAGAGCAATCGCTAGTGCACTCAGATAATTTATCCAACAGTAGTTCTCGCATCTTAGATAGATCTGATGAGTAAGGGCCATTCATACACATTGTTGCAGGAAATAGCAAATGGAAAGGCACCTGTTTCAGGAAGAGGCTAAATGCTACAGCGTCAGCTTTGGTTGTATCAAAAAGTCGATTACAATTTATACCAGCGAGTGCAGCATTATTACTACCACCACTAAGATCTGAAACAGCCATGTCCAGGCCAGCAGAGAACATTTGAGGCCATAACTCGAAAGCATTGAAAAGAGCACTGTGATCCAGAAAAAACACTGAAGATAAAAACGATAAAGGAAGCTTTTGCATATTGTGAGAAATAATCACAAGCTTTGGCATATTCATCAATATTTCATCAACTCCTACACATAAAATAGAAGATATAAAAGCTATAGCTGTCCCAGGCATTTCACCAACACCTCCATTGCTTAGTAATCTTTCTACTTCACCAAGTGTACTAGTAAACGAACTATTTGAAAGGAAAGCTCTTTCTTTACAAGAAAAATGACAACCACCATGTTGCTGTGACATGCTCTGCACAAAGAGCCAAAAATTCTTCAGTGACTTCCACTCACACAAGACTTCCTCATTTTCATCACAGCCAACAAGTTTCTCAGTCAACTGTTTATTAAGTACAGCAGAAAGGAGTTCTGCATCAACCTATCATAAAAGCAATTCAAACATTAGAAGTGCATAAACAGCAAACAGAACTAAACAGTAATCACCAGCTAGTCACATACCTGTGTCTGCAGGAGAAATTTCACTGTATTGCACATGTATATTAACACCATGGATTTTTCAGGCAATGAGTAGGTTCCAGATTTAGAGCGGATCAATCTCAGACACTTCTCCAGCACACATATTATAAGAGGACTGAAATCAAGCGATAGATCTGTGACACAAATTCCTAGATTAGAACATAAAGCTAAAATTTGTCCTATCCAACAATGTTGCACCAAAATTTATCAAAAATTGTACCTTCCGTCAAGAAAAAAACGTTTGATTTCTCGGAAGAACTTAATCCAACCTTTATTTTTAAAGGCAAAAGTTATTTGCACAAAAGCACATCAAAACAAGTCAAATATTGATACGCTCAATTATCCTTTCTCATAATATACCTTCATCTTTAATTATTTCATCTTTGACCACATTTACCTATGTTTTATGAGCAGGCAGCTTTTAATCAAGTCAAGGTTTTCCCGCTATTGTCCAAGAAAATGTTATGTAATTGCAATTAGTTGATTTTAAATGTTAGTGTTAGTTAATTAAACGAGCGGCATTAGCCATTAGTGGCACTGGCCGTTGTTGAGAGCAGCCCTAGCCAAACATCGCCTTAGTCTTGTCTAATAACTAATAGGCGCCTCTGTTCTGTTCTGTTTTAAACCCCTACTGCACTCTATATCTGTTCTGTTTTAAACCCCTACTGCACTCTACATACCGGCAGTCACCTTAATGTAACCCCTCAGATTTGCATTGTTAATGAAAACCTGGAAGTGTTATTCAGAATTCTCTGTCTCTCTCCACTCTTTCTTCTCTCTACTTCTTCTTCAACCCTCTCTTCTCTTCTTCTACCCTAATCCCTAAAATCCCAAAACATTCATCTTACATTCTGCTATCGATGGCATCAGAACCATCAATCCTCAGCCTAGGTTATTGGCAACTCACTTCCCTGCATTGAATGGTAGAAACTAGGCTTCATGAAACCTCAAGAATTATGGAAGAAAGGGTTCAGGCAATCGAAGAAATGTTGTCTACGGTTGATACCTTACAAGACTCTGTTCTAAGTGTTTGAGAGGAGATGCAATTAATTCGTAGAGGGGTTAAGCAAAATATAGATGCTCTGGGTCAAGAAACCAGAGTACTAGCGTTAGCTGCCCAGCGTAATAATCAAAATGGCCAACCCAAAATTCAAGATCATCAAGAACGTGGAGGGAATGGACGACAAGGCTATCAACATCCAACTCAATTCGATGGAGTTTCCATGATATTCCTGCTAAGACATAGATACCTGGATATTAAAGGTTGAAAGGTATTTTGCATTGGATGAAACCCCTAAAGTTATAAAGCTGGATCTATTGGCTACTAATCCATCTAAAGATTTGGTTTTTGATAGAGCACAATAACATCATGCGATCCATGTAACCAACCTCACTTAGTGGGATAAAGCTTTGTTGTTGTTGTTGTTGAAACTCCTGAGGGAGAGAAAGTGATGATGGCCTCTATGCCCCTTGATAATGATCGATTTCAATAGCACATGGCAATTGAGAGCCGCTGGCAAGGACCTCCTCCAACATGGGCAGAGTATTCGAAGTTGTTGAGAAACACCTTTGGCCAACCTTATGAAAAACCCATGAATGATCTCACCCATCTCCATCAAACAAGGTCATTGCAAGAATTGAATGCCAAGTTCAATCATATTTCGGCCAAGCTCAATCGTTTTGAGCAATATTTGGTCGATGCTTACATGGGTGCGTTGAAAGACGAGATATCCAATTCCGTCCTTGTGTTCAACACACCCACCCTATTCGAAGCTCATCGCTTAGCCCATGTACAAGAAATTGGGTTGGAGAGACAAGAGCAAGATCGCCAGCGACAGATTCTCGTGACACATATTGGGAACAACTTCAACGCAATTCTCAGTATAGTCAACCGTGAACAAGAATATCGATTCTTTTAATATTGGGTCCTCTCACAAAGACCGAACTACCCCTGTAACTAATAATTTACTCAAAAAGCTATTACACATCCTGTGAAGGCCCTTACGGCTGAGGAAGAAGCAGAGCATCAAGATAAGAATTTATGCTTCTTCTGCCATTAAAAAATTCACGTGAACACCGGTGCCCACAGAGGCAAAGAATGCAACTACACCTAGTCTTATGGGGTGAAGATGGTGAAGAAACTAACGTCCCTACAATTCAAGAACCTGAAACTGAGGATCAAACAGAGCATCCTTGCATCTCTCTTCATGCCATTGAAGGCACGACTTCTAACTCTGCGTGTTCTAGGCACTTTGGGAAAACACACTCTTGAAATCTTGATCGATAGTGGTAGCATTCATGATTTTTTGGACTTAGAAATGGCAGCAAAAAGATTATGTTGGCAAGAACAAACCACTTCTCCCTCTCACGTTGAAATAGCAAGTGGAGGGAAATTAAAAATTCATCATGTATGGCATGGACTTAGGTGGAAAACGTAGGGTTTGGAACTTGTTTTTGACTTACGTATTATTGAACTCCACACTTATGATATGGTGCTAGGTTTGCAATGACTCGAGCATAAAGAACACTTTTTGGGATTATAAATCTCTTTCCATGTATTTTTGGAAAGATGGCCAACGAGTGAAACTACAAGCTAATTCTCTTCATTCTTGGATGACTGTGGCACCAAAAAGGGTGGAATCAAGCTGCCTAAAAGAAAAACTGCAGCTGGTTGAAGTTCAAGGAGAAAGGATGAGCTGTTTGGCAATTTCCAGTGCTGAGAACAGGCAGCCAGCAGAGATTCAAATGGAGTTAGAGGCATTTCAAGCTGTGTTTACCGAGTCTAAGAGCCTTCCTCCACTTAGAGAGCGCCACAATCACCCTATCGTCTTGGAAGAGGGCACAAATCCTATTTCCTTAAAGCCATATCAGTACCCGACAGCACAAAAGGATATAATCGAGAAAGTGGTTGCAGAATTGCTTGAAGCCGGAATAGTGCAAGAGAATTGCTCTCCATTTTCAGCACCAATAGTCCTTGTCAAGAAGAAGGATGGGTCTTGGTGTATGTGTGAGGATTACCGGGAGTTGAACAAGAAGACTATAAAAAATCAATATCCCCTTTCCTCTAGTTAGGACTTGTTTGATGAGTTGAGCAACACAAGATGGTTTGCAAAGCTTGATGTAAAGGCAGGTTATCACCAAATCTGGATGGAGCCAAAGGATGCTTACAAAACCTCTTTGAAGAATCACTCCAAACACTACAAGTGGCTAGTGATGCCATTCGGTCTTACAAATGCTCCAGCAACTTTCCAGGGAGCTATGAACGACATTTTCTGCCCTTACCTTAGAAAATTTATCCTAGTGTTCTTTGATGATATATTGATTTATAGTTCTTCACTTGCAGATCATTAGGAGTGAGGATTGCTTTACACACATTGCAGCAACATCACTATTTCATCAAAGAAAGCAAGTGCCCTTTTGCTGCTACAAGTGTGGAATATTTAGGTCATATCCTCAGCAATGGTGTGAATCCTAAGAAGATACAAGCGGTAGTGGATTGGCCTCAACCTACTAATCCAAAGCACTTGAGAGCATTTTTGGGGTTAGCTGGCTACTAGTGTTTTATCAAGAGTTATGGCATGATTGCAAGGCCTTGACTCTCTTGTTGAGAAGAAACGCCTTTGTGTGGTCTCAATCTCCAAGTGAAGCATTCAACCGCCTAAAGCAAGCATTGGTTTCAGCTCCCATTCTCGTTCTTCCCGATTTCACCAAAACATTTGTGGTGGAATCCAATGCATGTTGAGTTGATATAGATGAAGCAGCACGGTCAGCCTATTGCATTCTTTAGCAAAGGACTCTCTCCATGGCATCAAAATCTTTCCGTTTATGAGAAGGAATCGATGGCGGTGGTGCTGGCCATGCTCCATTGGCTTTAATATCTAGAGAGGGGCAAGTTTATTATCAGAACTGACCAACAAAGCCTTAAATTCCTGCTGGGTCAGCAACTAAAGACACCATTTCAGATGTTTTGGGTGGCAAACTTTCTGGTTTTGACTATGACATCGTCTATAAGAAGAGAGTGAACAATGCAGCAGCTGATGCACTCTCTAGACTCCCAAAACAGCAGCTGATGCAGATTACTTATAGCACTACATCACCTGAATATTGCAGCAGGTGAAAAATGGTTGGAGAGAGGATGATTTCACACACACTCCTTGAAAAGGTACAACAAAATGATGGCCCTTGGAGCCACTTTACTTGGGATGGAGAACTACTTCAAAGCAAAGGTAAATTGGTGGTTGGTAAGGTTTCTTCCCTTCAATTACAGATTTTGGAGTGGCTGCATTCTAGTCCATAAGGTGGCCATTCAGGGATCCACAGGTCTCGTTTGGTGGATGAAATTGATCAATGATGTTATAGAGTATGTGAAGCGATGTGACACACGTGCTAGATGCAAATATGAGACCAACGCTTCCCCGGGTTTGTTGCAGCCTCTACCTATCCCTAGTAGAGTTTGGGAATCAATTGCAATGGATTGTATCAAAGGTTTCCCAAATCACAAGGCAAAGACACGTTATGGGTAGTCATTGATAGAATGAGCAAGTATGCCCACTTCATTCCTCTTGCTCTTCCATTTTCAACCTCTACCTTGGCACACCACTTTATGGATCAGATTTACAAGCTTCATGGTGCCCCGGCTGAAATTGTAGGTGATCGTGACTCACTCTTCGTCCGTAGCTTTTGGAAGGAGTTTCTTCGTGTGTTGGGTGTGGATCAAAAGCTTTCTACCCCTTATCACCCACAAACAGATGGCCAATCGGAAGTGCTTAACAGGTGTTTAGAGACATACCTACAGTGCATGTGTTGGGGAAAGCCTAAAGATTGGCTTAGTAGATTCCTCATGCTGAGTGGTGGTATAACACAACCTACAACACAACAGCAAAGTCTACACCATATGAGTTGCTTTATGGGCAGCAACCTCCTCTCCATACTCCCCATGTGCCTCATAATTTGGTGTTGGAGTTAGTAGATCGTAACTTCACAGCTAGAGAGGAAGTTCTAGCACTTTTGAAGCATCATTTATAACATGCAGCCAACTTGATGAAGCAGAGGGCAGATTTGCATAGTTCTGATCGAGAATTCAGGTGGGGCAATGGGTGTTTTTGAAGCTTAAGCCCTATAAGCAGATTTCTACAGCAGCAAGATCTTCTTAGAAGTTAGCTCCTCGGATTTATGGGCCATATAAAGTCATAGAAAAGACTATGGCAGTTGCATAAAAGCTGGATTTGCCACTGGAATCTAGAATTCACCCTACTTTCCATGTCTCACTATAGAAGCTTTGCTTGGATCCTACCGTTAGACCCACACACCCTCTTACCAAGTTTCTAGAATTACCTCCTGCCATGGAACCGGAGAAAATTCTGAGCCGAAGAACTGAGAAGCGAAGAAAGAAGATGATTACAGAGGTTCTAGTTCAATGGAAGGGTCTACCAGATCAAGAAGCATCTTGGATGCCTCTCTACAATTTTCAGCAACAATTCCCTACGTTTGTGGTTCCAAATCCTTGAGGGCAAGGATGTCTGGGGGTCTTGTTATTTAGTTGTGATTAGTTGATGTTAGTGTTAGTTAATTGGACGAGCAGCATTAGCTATTAGTGGCACTAGCCGTTGTTGAGTGTGACCTAGCCAAACATGGCCTTAGCCGTGTCTAATAACTAATAGGCACCTATGTTCTGTTCTGACTAATAGGCTCCTATGATCTGTTCTGTTCTGTTTTAAACCCCCTACTGCACTCTATATATACTATATAGGCAGTCCCCTTATTGTAATACCTCATATATGCATTGTTAATGAAAGCCTGGAACTGTTGTTCAGAATTCTCTGTCTGTCTCTACTCTTTCTTCTCTCTAATCCCTCTCTAATTCTTCTTCTTCAACCCTCTTCTCTTCTTCTACCCTAATCCCTAAAAACCCTAAACATTCATCTTAAATTCTGCCATCAGAAAACCACAAAATCAATAAATAAAATACATTAATTAAAATAGATGATAAAATCAGTCATAACCGATAATCAATAATAAAATACATGGACTGATAATTTTAATATTAAACACCAAAATATGGTATATCAATATAATTTCAAAGGTAAAATAGATAAAAGCCTTACATTTAGGACTAAAATCCACACCCAAACTAGATTTTACATTTAGGACCGGAGTAACTTTTCTTGGAATTAATGAAAGAAGTACCTTTTGCAATGAATTTAGAGAACATACAGTATCATTACTAAATACCATGATATGCTTTTACATAATGGTTACCACAAAATAATGCCAAGGTATTCTTCAAACGGACAGGTCATTTGAAATTTATCATGCCTCATTAATAATCATTAGTCAATAACCAGATGCTGAGAGACAGAAAGGAAAGGAAAAACCATATGGCAGAATTAATTGCAAACCAGGAGAATATAATGAATTTACATAAATAATTACCAACACCTTCCGAACTGTGAACATAACTCTTGAGAAGATCCCAATATTTGACTAAATTATTCCCAACTGTAGAAACTGCATCACATAAGAATGATATGACAATTGGACACAAACCATGTAACACTTCCACCTCCAAGCTATTGACAGAGGATTTATTTCTTTGATAACCTGGCAAAAACAAAAGCCATGCTTCTATCTCATGAAGGTTCTTGTCAAAAGCACCAGTACTGAACATAGCTGCCTTTGCCAATCTATAAGCCTCATGCCTAACATTGTCAGCTGTTGAAAATATAAACAGTTTGATGAAAGACTGTAGATGTTTGTACAGAATCGGTGGAGTTCTCAAGGGCATTTCATTATTTGGGTGCCATTCAATATATTCCATAAGCAAAGACAATATTGAGACCTGTAGATCAACTGTTAACTCCAATGGGTTGTTGAGAAGACCAACAAAAAACTCAAATGATCCACCTAATGCATAGGGCACAATACGCTGCAAGAGGCCAATGAAAAATTATGAGATCATGATCATATGCACATTAACCAGAAAATTCAGAAAAATGTATTCCAACAAATTTGATAATCAAGAAAACCAAGCATTCAAGAACACTTCATTTTTTTTATCAGATGACAAAACAAGATCCATTCTATCAAGATAAGGGGCCCATTCCTAGAAAGAAACTGTCAACCTGAAGTAATGGGCTAGACTGAAAATTCCAAAAATCGAATTACTTAGTTGACACCCCATGGCTTAAATAAAAAAGAATTCAAGTTTGTACAAATATACCGCTAATTTTAAGCAGCAAATTTATGTTAGGGTTTATCTGGCAAGAGGGAAATGGAGGGGACGGGACGGGATTTTAATGAGTTCGATTTAAGAAAACTAGAGAAGCGAGGTTTAAAGCTTTTAATTAATTTTTCTTACTCTTCTATCGAACATCTTTTCTTTATCAAAATTTTACAACCCTCTAATTCATTTTTTTAAAATTGAACTCATTAAAATTTTCTCTTCACTCCCCTACCCTCCATTTCCCTCATACCACGTTGATCATTAATGTCTCTTAATCAAATTATAGATTTTTCAAACACCATAAAAATACATAAGATGCATCCATATACCCTCAATAATTAGACTACATAGTGAAAACAAGCAACAGATTATGTCAAGAGAGAAAAAAAGGAACATAAAATATGATGCAACACCCCCTGAATATGAAAGCCATTTAAAAGAACAAAACCATAATAGGAGATAACTTCACTGCTTTAGTATATTAGCTGGCTTTAGGTCTTACAATCCCAAGGTTCCATTTTAAAGTACAGCAACCTTTTTTTTCCCTTCATCTGACAAATAAAAATATCAGAAAGGATAGTATAGATACATCAGCCAAGGGCAAAACATCCTCCTTAGAACCAAAAAATCAGTTGTAATGAGGTTGGCCAATCCACAAGTGCATCTAACAATGACACTGCCTCCAAAATAAAAGAATCTCAGCAACATTGTAAGACCACAAAAAAGACCCATCCCATGAAAAATGTACAAGCACTAGGACCCCCCTGAAGACATATGCATTCAGTTATAACCAAACTAATTAAAAGAAAATGTTTGAAGTTTGCAGGGCACACCCAAGTCTGACCAACAATATACCACACAACTTACTTATACCATAAGATAATCGCCACACTACAATATAAAAAGAAATGAGATGGTGTTTTAGAAGCATACTTCTATTGACCAGGGTTCAGCAAGCAACATTAAACTCGTATTAAAATAATAGGAATAGTATACAATACATATAGTGAAGAAAAGTTTAAAACGACATTTAATGATGCTTTTACAACATAAAATTAAGTCAAACGTATAGTCCAATGCTCAAAATTTGAATATCTATCATTCAGAATTAATACATAAGAACTTAAATGATAATGTTTGACACTCCAACAGCTGAAGATACAAGTTTAGCAGATTTTCAGATTAAACTAAAAACAAAATAAAGTAGTTATTCAACACAACTGACAAAACAAACAAAAAACAAAAAAAAAAAAAAGAGCATGAACAAAGCAATCTTTACAAAAAAATGCTAATTCCTAGTTTACAAGAAAAAAGGAAATAACTCTATTACAGATCATAAGGGGATGTCCAGCAAACCATCTTAAATCTTTTGAGCGTTATGTTATTTAGCACAGTATTTCTTTATCATTGGAAGATCCAGCAATTGATGTTCCAGACACCAACCATAATCCCCAACAATTAGAGCAATCATCCAAAACGCCTACGCGATATTAGAAGAAGGACCAGACATATGTAAAGTTTCTTAGGTGTTTGCTGAAAATCTTCAAAAACATGACATGCGGAGGAAACAATTTTAGAAAGATTCAAATCAAATGATAATGAGCTATAAAAGGCATATGCTTATCATGTTTGAATTGGAAAAAAACAGCATACACCTAAAAACTGTACCTAAATTTAAAACCAACAGTTTCTCCTTACATAATCTTTACAAGGTACACATGACAGTAATCAGTCTCCCGAGGTATAATGAAACAAAATTCTGGAAAACTATACATACGTGATAGTATTTGAGAGCATCGAGCAGTTTAGAGTACAAATAAATCTCCGCTTCCTTTGGTGTGGTAATCATCATGGAACACTTTCCCACACCCCAGATTTCCCTCACTGTTCTGAAAAGATCCTCTTCATCATCTGATACATCTGCTCTTTTTGCATCAGATACACTTAGCTCATTGCCAGATAATGGGACATCAGAAACAGAACTTATCCCACCCACAACTATATCTATGTCCCTCTCTGTGGCGTCGATTTTAAACATTTTGTTCCTTCTGCTGCAATGTTCAAGATGGAATCCGGTTCTTTTCAAGCACAAGTCATGTGTTTTGGAGCAGCTATCTAAAGACGAAAGTAAAGTTAATAGAACTTGTGGATCAGGAAGTAATGCTTGAACATCATTCTGTATTTCTTGCTTGATAGATACAATATGGTGTATTGACTGATTGGTGGAAGAAGACCTGCAGTTCACTGCACTAATAATAGAGTCCAAAAACTTCAGTAGCTCCAAAAGAAGTCTTAGTGCACCATGTTTCACCAGAAAATCAGTGTGAAGTAATCCCTTATTAATCATTGACCTGCTGAATGGACGAGGAAACATGCACTTCATGACACTTTGCACATCCATATTGCCAAATATGTGTAGATCATTTGATTGAGAATTGATGAATTCCCTAGAAAGGCCATTGCCAATCAGTGAAACCAAACTAGCTGCTAAAGACACTGCAGCAAACCTGCAAACACGTAAATCACAGATTAAAGAGAAGAACGAGCAAACATTTATATCTAATGAAGATAAAATAAATAAAATCCGTATAAATAAATTCTGACCATGAGGGTGACATATGATCTTCAAGGTTGTAAGGAAACTCTTCCAAATATGACAAACCAAAAGAAGATCGGCCATTGACAATAGCCAAAAGCAAATCCCTATGATATTGAATTTCAGTAGCATGTAGCTTTTTCATAAGCCCCATAATTCTCTTCGTATTACCTCTCAATGGAATTGGACGCTTTGTCAAGTCAGGCATTAATCCATTACATGGATCAGTACAAACCAAAACTAGAATATTATAAGCTAGCTCTGCTGTAGGTCCACCACACTCCCTTCCAGAAATATTAATTAATTGCTCCAATGTCACGTTTCCAAATAGAACACTCCGAAGTGCTGGTGGTACCAATGCCTCTTCAATAAGAACTCTATCTCGTAATGTCGACAATACATAAATGACAGTCTCATCATCATCATTTCCTAGCCAGCGAAGAACTCCAGAATACATTTCCTTTTGCTGTAGAACCCACCTCAACAATCCAGGCTTTCCAACCTCTAAAAACGACAATGCAAATCCAATATACAATTTCCTGAGTGATTTCTTAATGTGTTTCTCATTTTGTTTCCATTTTTGCTCTGCAAGCTTGGTAAACTCAGCAAGCTTAAAATCAAAACATTTTGAGACCTCAGAAGCCAAACTTGGCCCTCGGCGAACAATTGAAGCCATCAGCAAGAGAGCAGCCTTTTGGCGCTTAGCTTCTTTACTATTCAGTTCCTTGTAAACATCACCTAGATATTCTACAACAAGCAATCGGGCAAACTTATCAAGATCCCGACTGATAGCTATTAACTCAGCATCATTTGATTTATATTTCCCCTCATAATGACTCAATAAATTAGAAATTAATTCAAAAATGTATGACATCCCCTCTTTCCCTTGCCTAAGCTTCCAAGCATCCAAAAGTTCAGAGCACTTGGGAGAAGCACGAACATACTGACGAAGCAGTTCCCCACCATCATCACCCTTTAAAATCTTGACAAATTCCTTTGTAGCATCAGAGCACAATTTAATCTCGACCGACGTGATTCTATGCAACAATTCTTTCAGTTTAGCTTCACAAGAAACTTTTACCGGTAAGTTCAGAACTCCTTGCCCTTCATCCATGACAGCGAATGAACCCTTTTTGGGTAGCAAGAACAGAACTTCGGTTTTACACGGCTTTTGTGCAAACAATATATGATAGCTTCAAGAGCAAAATGAGTGTGAAACTTATGAGAACAAGAATGAGAAAGCTTCAAGGTATTCCTATGCAGCCAATGTTGTAAGAGCTTGAAACCATGTAGAGAAACCCCTTTGTGGGTTTTGCTTGAGCAAGGTGGTCGAAGAGAATTCTCCAAAATTGAATGAAGCCACAAACCTCAATTGGTTAGACACCTCTCTGCTATCTCAATGAAACCAGTTGTGTGACAAGCAATTGCTGATGTGTGTAGCAACAGTCTTGAATGAATGGAGGAGAAGGTCAACTGAAGAAGAAGATTGAAGAAGCAAGAAGCTGGAAGACAACAACAAAAATCGGTGAGGGAGAAAGCATAACAAATAAGATGAGAAAGAATGAAGGAAAATTGGAGAATGATGACCGGCTAGGTTGTACTTTTTGCTTCACAATAGTTACACAAGTGTGATAAGTAAAAACAGTAGTTAGACCTCTCTTCCTGTTCTATAGACTAACTCACGAAAACAGAGCAGCTACGACAGAAACAGAGCACAGACTCTACACAGACCAGCTACGACAGAAACAGAGCACGGACTCAACACAGACCAGTGATGACAGAAACAAAGCACGGACTCTACACAGACCAACGACGACAGAAACAGAGCACGGACGAGACAATCAGACCAGGGACGAGCAGGAACAAGATGAACAGAGCGGGATTTATATGACGAACACTTTTTAAACGGGTCAGGGACGAGAGATACTCACCGGAAGGTATTACCGCACGAAGCTTAACTTCAATCGTGCTATCCGTCAATATCGTCTCCGCCTTCGCTCGTTGTCCGTCTTCGCCCCCGCTCGCCTCACAGGAGCAGAAGAGCTGCGAACAAGGTTTGCAATCCATCGCAGCATCGAGTTACAATGTGCTCGGATATTTTCGGAATAACAAAAAAAAAAAAAAAAAAAAAAAGGATGAGGGCTTTTTTTTTAATATTTTATTTATTAAGATTAAATTATATGTTGCGAGGAAGGGACATTTTACCCTGTCGTTCGATCGTAGGTGAATCCAACCTCTTTCACTAAAATTTTTTTAACAAAATATATATATATATATATATTGCATTCTGAATTTTTTCACCCATGTTTTAAACTAATTAACTTACAGTCCTATATTTAGAAGTATTTTTCCTTACAAAAATTTAGGATTTAGCATATAATATAATTTAAATATATAAAAAATTAAAATAAAAATGTCTTCATCCCTCTAATTAGGGAGAGAAAAACACAAAACAAACACATTAAAATAAAATTTAAAAAAAAACACGTAATGTAAATTCTAGAAGCAATTAGCAAGGGTTTGGTCGAAATTCTAAAATAAAAAATAGTACACAAACAAAAACAAGAAATATCTTAAAATTATTTTAATTTAGGGAAAAACACTTCTCATGTTCTCATGTTGTAGGAGAAGTGTTTTTAAATGTATGTCACATACACATAAAATGATAGGACCCAATTAGTATGGGAAAAACACTTCTCATGTAGGAGAAGTGTATTATCATGTGACACACACATGAAATAGTGGGACCCACACATATATATAATTAGCATTATATATTTATATATATATATATATATGGGTCTCACTATTTCATGTGTGTAGAAATCTTCTTTTTCTCATGCAACATAAGAAGTTTAAACCCCAATTAGTATTATATATGGGAAAATCATTTGTGCGACCCACGCACCTAAGGTTATAGCTTGTGAACCATAAAAACGCACCGTTTTGATAAGTATTAAGGAAAAAAAGAAAAAAAAAAAAAAAATCCAGTAGCGCCTTAATTGAACACCGAAGGTTCTGGAGATTTGTATTCTTTATTTGGAAAATCCAAATATCATATTGGTTAATAACCATGATTCTTAAGATCCCTAGGATATCGCGCCATCATATTGATTCTCGATGATTAAAAAAAAAAAAAAAAAAATCAAATCCAGCGCTATCTTGGATAATATGATGGCGCGCCTTGATTAAAAAAAAAAAAAATCCAGCGCTATCATGAATCTGAAAGAAAGAAAGAAAGGGGGCTATAAATCAGTTATATCCATAAGAGTACAAAAGGCATGTGTATTTTACGTATCTTGCACCCCAGTGATCCTAAAATGAGAAGTTCATGCCCAAAAGTCATAAACAGCATTTACTCCCTCAAGTTTTTTAGGCAATGGAGTTCAAATCTTGAACTCGAATTGCGGAGTGCTTTACTTAAATACCGGCAAGACAACGGCCAACGAGTAGTAGAAACGAGAAAAATTTAAAATGTGGATAATGCCATACGGACCGGGTTCGGCCCGTCTTCCAGATTTTCGGTCAAGTCTTCACGATACGCTAGATGACGACCATTAGGATTCGGGGGGAGGGCGGACACGGTGATCGCAAAGAACGAGAGAGCATGGGAGTGAGTGAGAGTGAAGCTGCGAGAGCCAAAGGCAAGTAATTGTTCGGAGACTCTTCGAGATGATTTCGGGGCTGAAGATAATTAATTAGCATCTTCGGTTCTAGAGAGATGAAAGACAAAATAATTGTTCAGCTCTGATTTAAAATGGGGAACAAGAGCTTCTATTTGAACAATGAGTAAATGTCACATAGTAAAGAAACAAGTACAAACTGACCTAGAAGCCAAAGGAATACAAAGGAAGCCACGAATTAGGCAAGCTATTTCTTTCACACTACCCTTCAAAACACAGGTAAATTTGACAGGCCTCACATGCATTTGAAAATCGCACCTATACACACAGACCAAGAATCTAATGCTGCTTAGCAAATTGTACATCTACGAATGAAGAAAGAAGGAAACTCACAACTCAGTTCGGCGAGTAGGTGGTGATGGAGAATTTATGGTCGTTGTGATGGTCCTTTAACAGCAAAACGAAGACGAAAAGAGGAACACTTCACAGATTCAACATCCCAACCACAAGCATAGAAACAAATCCGGAGAGAAAAGAAAGAGTACACGAGACCGAGGACCAAACAAAAAATGCGGGAAGCTCCAACCAAAAAATCGAACAAATCGGCGAAGAAGAAAGGGAGAGGGAGGGAGTGTCTCTGGCCCAATGGAGTAGACGACTCGTGCGCTATTCCTATACGATAGCGCTGGATTCTCCAACTGAGTCATGGGTGTTTTGATTTTTTCTTTTTTTCCTTAATACTAATCAAAACGGTGCAGTTTTTATGGTTCACAGTACAGAACCTTAGGTGCAGTGGCTGTACAAATGATTTTCCCATTATATATATATATATATGTGGGCCCAACTATTTCCTATATATGTAGAAATCTTCTTCTTTTCATGTAACATGAGAAGTGTAAACCCTTTTAATTTATTAGTTTTTAACATTTTTGCCCCATATTTTTCTAGTTTTTATGAAGATTAACACCATTGATCCATATAGTTTATAGGTATTTTGGTTTTACAAGATTAGTCCATATAGTTTATAATCAATTTGATTTTGATTTTTACCCCTCGTTCTTGGGCTCAACTGACAAAAAGGTCGGACATTCTCACCAAAACGAGGGATTTGATCCTGAAGTTGGTATTACCTAAGAGGAATGGAGATTTCGCTCTGCGCTTTGGATCATGAGTGAACCCAACCCTTTTCCTAAAATTTTATTATTAAAAAAAAAAAAAAAAAAAAGATTTTGATCTTTAAAATTTTAAATTTACACCATTTTAGACCGTTAATCCCTCAAATTTTAGGACTAGGAAATAGGGTTAACACCTCGAATTAAAGCTTACATGCCACTAACATGTGAAAAATGCTCATGTGATATGGATGGGACAAGCTGAGGTGGAAATGTAATTTAAACGTGCAAAAATACACACGTATTTTACCCTGAAGAGCGTCCAACACCAAATGTTTTTTAGGTACAAAAATACACATAAAGTTTCAAAATGATGGCAAAAATACGGGAAAATTACACACGAGGTCCCAAGGAACGGATATATTTACATTTAGGTCCCTTCAATTCATGAAATTACCCGAAGTCCCAAGGGACTTGTGTGTAAATATTTCGGATGAGTAAAAGACCTTATTGCCCTTCTTCCTTCTCCTCTCTCCTCTCTCCCTTTTTCTTCTCTCTCTCTTCTAATATTTCTTCCGATCTTTGGGCTAGACTTCGACAACGTCGGCACTTCCGATCCTCGGCACTTAGATCCTCGGCACTTAGATCCTCGTCTAGAGCTCCATTACAAACTCGTCATTTTTTCCAATCTTGGGCGAGTTCCTAGGCTGAAAAAGTGAGTAGTGGAATTTGGACAAGAGCTTAAAGGCTGAAAAAATGAGTCTCACATCCATGGAAATCGGTGAGTTCTCTATATTGCAAGGTGGTTCAATTCCCCCTTTACATTTTGTTAATCGCTTAATCGGGGTTTACAAAAATTGTGGTTAATTTATGCATTTTGTGTTGTTAATTTATGTATTTTGTGTTGTTAATCGCATCTGGAAGTCAGATATGACAAATTGAAGGTTTTCACAAGTTGTGGTTAATTTATGCATCTTGTGTTGTTAATTTATGCATTTTGTGTTGTTAATCGCCTCGGAAGTCGGACATGACAAATTGAAGGTTTTCACAAGTTGTGGTTAATTTATGCATCTTGTGTTGTTAATTTATGCATTTTGTGTTGTTAATCGCCTCGGAAGTCGGACATGACAAATTGAAGGTTGTCACAAGTTGTGGTTAATTTATGCATCTTGTGTTGTTAATTTATGCATTTTGTGTTGTTAATCGCTTGGAAGTCGGACATCTCAAATTGAAGGTTTTCGAAGTTGTGGTTAATTTATGCATCTTGTGTTGTTAATTTATGCATTTTGTGTTGTTAATCGCCTCACGGAAGTCGGACATGACAAATTGAAGGTTTTCACAAGTTGTGGTTAATTTATGCATCTTTTGTTGTTAATTTATGCATTTTGTGTTGTTAATCGCTTACACGGAAGTCGGACATGTCAAATTGAAGGTTTTTAGAAGTTGTGGTTAATTTATGCATCTTGTGTTGTTAATTTATGTGCATAAATTAACAACACAACTTCAGAAAACCTTCAATTTGTCATGTCCGACTTCCGAGAGCGATTAACAACACAAAATGCATAAATTAACAACACAAGATGCATAAATTAACCACAACTTCTGAAAACCTTCAATTTGAGATGTCTGACTTCCAGAAGCGATTAACAACACAAAATGCATAAATTAACAACACAAGATGCATAAATTAACCAAAACTTGTGACAACCTTCAATTTGTCATGTTTGACTTCCGTTAGGCGATTAACAACACAAAATGCATAAATTAACAACACAAGATGCATAAATTAACCACAACTTGTGAAAACCTTCAATTTGTCATGTCTGACTTCCAGAGGCGATTAACAACACAAAATGCATAAATTAACAACACAAGATGCATAAATTAACCACAACTTGTGAAAACCTTCAATTTGTCATATCTGACTTCCAGAGGCGATTAACAACACAAAATGCATAAATTAACAACACAAAATGCATAAATTAACCACAATTTTTGTAAACCACGATTTAAGCGATTAACAACGAAAGGGGAAATTGAACCACCTTGCAATATAGAGAACTCGATTTTCCATGGATGCGAGACTCATTTTTTCACCTTTAAGCTCTTGTCCAAATTCCACCACTCACTTTTTTCAGCCCTAGGGACTCTAGCCCAAGATTGGAAAAAAGTGACAATAGCTTGTAATGGAGCTCTAGACGAGGATCGGAAGTGCGAGGATCGGAAGTGCGACGATGTCGAAGTCTAGCCCAAAGATCGGAAGAAATATTAGAAGAGAGAGAAGAAAAAGGGAGAGAGGAGAGGGAGAAGGAAGAAGGGCAATAAGGTCTTTTACTCATCTGAAATATTTACACACAAGTCCCTTGGGACTTCAGGGTAATTTCATGAATTGAAGGGACCTAAACGTAAATATATCTGTTCCTTGGGACCTGTGTGTAATTTTCCCCAAAAATACCATCTCTCTGTTAATTTCAGTTAGTTGACCGTTAGTTTGACCCAAAATAATGCTGACATAGAAGCTCACTCAATTAATCTCAGTCTAGCTGGCAGAAAAAGAAAATTCAACAATGCAATAGTTGGGAAACCATCCGAAGATAGGGAGGAAGATAAAAAATCGCTCAATAACAGGAAGCGAAAAATCAGAAGCAAATTCAATGTACGAAAGCTTCTCTGAAGCAAAAGAAAAGACGAAAACAACAATGCAAAGAAAGGAGAGGAAGATGGAAAATTGCTCAATAACAGGAAGCGAAAAATTAGAAGCAAATTCAATGTACAGAAGCGTCTCCGAAGCAGAAGAATAGATGAAAACAACAATGCATAAGGGGGATAAAAAAAGAGTAGCAGTGACAGTACCTTGGGCACGTTAACCAAATCAACAATGAGCATTCGAAATCATAGAGAGACGAGCTTCAGAAGATTAGGAATAATGAGAGGTTGAAATTAGGAAATATAATCAATTAGGAAACAAGAATCAGCATAGTAATTACTACATTTAAAGGTTGTGGCAGAAAATTCATACACTTTGGAGTATTAACCATAAAATCGAGCAGGCTTTTTGTTTGAGTCTTTCTTTGCAGCTGAGAAGCTCCGTCACTACCTCCTGTCTGAGAAGGTTCTTTTGATCACGAGGTCTGATCCGATTAGGCATATGTTAAAATAAACGGACCGGCTATCCAAGTTTTGCTAAACACTATTTGATCTAAGACTTGAGAGCTGCGGATCTAACACGATCTTAGTATCGAAAAAGCAAAGGGAGGAAGGGAGAAGGATCGAGAAAGAGTAAAGGACTTCGTGTTGTCACCGCTTTGCAAGCAAAGGGAGGAAGAGGGGAAGGAAACGAGGTACAGCAGAGGATGCGACGGAGGACGGCGGCCAGGAACGAGGTCGGTCAGAAGGAGGACGTGAGGTTGCCGCTAGCAAGGCTGTTGATGTATTTAGTAGGTTTTGAAATTTTTATTTCTTAAAATAATAAATTAATATTTATAGGTCTACATGGAATATTTTTAGTTTTATTATTTTCTCTACAGCCAACTACGATATTATTATAGCCAAATTAGCTTCCATGTCAGCATTTTGGGTCAAACTAACAGTCAACTGACTGAAATTAACAGAGAAGGTATTTTTGCCCTTATTTTGAAAGTTCATGTATACTTTTACACCTAAAAAAAGCACTAGATGTTGGGCGCTCCTCGAGATAAAACATATATGTATTTTTGCAACTTTACTCTTTCCAAAATTATGTTTGAAAAGCTGTTATTAACAACAACAGTGTAACAAACAAAAAAATAAGGGTAAAAGTGCAAAAATACACACGCGTATCTTTCCCCGGGAAGCGCCCGAACACCATGTGCTTTTTTTAGGTGCAAAAAGTCCCACCCCTGTTAAAAAAAAGTTGACTGTTAAAAAGAAACTTTTGACTAAAAAGACCGCTGACTTAGCACCTACAATCATTCAATGCGTCCTAGTTTCTTCTTCCTGGTCCTATTCCTCACTGGTTTGGCCAAAAGCTTTCTTCACTCAAAGTGCTTGATCTTCGTTCTTGCTCCATCACTGGTCTCCGTGGTGCCATGGAAAATCAGACGAGGAGAGCTTGACTCCATCATCATTGGTCTCTTCCACCTCACCGTCATATCTCGTCGCCGGTGACCACCATTGTCACTGGTGGAGCTTCGAAAAAACAGAGCAAGAGAGCCACGAGAATTTCATCGACCTGGGTGAAATTCAGTTTTGGCAGTGAAAATGAATACCAGCGATTCTGAGAAGGATCCGAATGCTCTGGAGAATCGACCTGGGATCCTGTAGAAAAAGTGGTAATTCTCATTTGTGGAATGGTAATTCTTATTTATGGAATGATAATTTTCGTTTCAGGATTTGTAAATACTATTGAAAAAATGTTAAGAAGAATATATATATATATATATATATTTGTTAACGTGTATATATATATTAAAGGAACTAAGTGGCCCAACTGGTGGACCACTTGGTCCCATGGTGTTGGGGGTTTGAACCCACCCCCAACACTTCAATTAATATAATTTTTTTCAAAAAAAAAAAAAAAAAAAAAAAAAAAAAAAAAAAAAAAACCCTCCCACCCCCTCGCCGGTAGCCACACTTTGTGGCCCTCCATTTTTACTTTTTAAATTTATTTAAAACTAAGGATAAAATGATAATTTCACCGAATTTGTATATCCCTCATAGGTCCTTAGTACTTCTCAATCTTTTTACAAATTCGACGGACTTACGAGAGTTTTGTAAATTCAAATGGTATTTATTCGACGGACTTCGAGGGTTTTGCAAATTCAAATGCAAATTCTTTCCTCTTAATTTTCACTTAATCAAAGGTTGGGCTAACTAATTCGCATGGGCACATGAATGACAATTAAGCTATTAAATCTCTCATAAAATTTAAGTAATTTTCTTTATTACCCTCATTTTCTTTTGATTTTATAAGTGTATACTTCTTTTCAAAATTTCCATAGATGATTTTCGCCTCTTTTAATAACTGTGCTTCATGAGATTTGAATTTGTATTCTCTTCCTTATAAAGATGAGGTCACTTGTTATCTCAACAAACAACTTACTGGTCCTTATTACCCTTATTAGTACATTAAACTCCAACATTTTAGAGCCAGTTTGAATTATCATTTAAAAAACATGTTCATGCAAGTCAAAACAAATTTTTTCTCTCACACCTTATCTTATATACTATATGTTAATGCAAATAAGCACTTATTAATTTATACTCTCTTACTAGGTTCTACCATTATTAAATATTGGCATATATATAGAAAGAAAATATTTAATAAGCTTTGAAACTATTAAATGCCTTATAAAAAAGAGTAACAACTAAGAATAAATGTCACTTATAGTAAAGGTCAAAGGTAAGACCAAGAAAACTGGTATGGGTCAAAGGGATAGTAATTACTCCCTTCTATCATTTTTATAACAGCCCGCATTGATCCTTTTTATATTTAAAAAAAAAAACGAATTTCTTGAACATTTCAGGAGTTTTTTTCCCCATTTTTGTCCCTCATTAGTTATAGGTATTACATTAATTAAAAGGTTAATTATACTTATATTTACTCTATTTCTCTTTTTTACTTTCTCTATTATAAATAAAGGCATGCTTGGAAAAACAAATTTACTTCAAACATAATTATTATTTTTAACTAATTTTAATTGCTTTCTTAAACCACATAATTTAGCTATTGGGCTTTTATAAATAAGACCAGAGGGAGAACTAAATTTGTTGGGGGAAAACAGAGGGAAAGTAATAAGCATGTGAAATAATATTCCATAAATGAAATGTCATTAATAGTATTAAATTCAGTTGAATAATGAATTTATTGTGGTTGTATGCATTTATTACTATTACCCCAATTTTATTTATGTTCTATAAATGGTCACTCCCACCATTGCTTAGAACACACACATTGAAGGCTTAGTACTAATTGAAGATAGTGAAGCTAACACAGACAAAGGTCACTATGGCAAACAATGTGATGCTTCACTCTGCCTTTCTTGTAATCCTCGCCGCCGCGTTTGTGATTCAAGCTGCTTATGTGAGTTTAATTTTCTCTACTATTTCTTTATCATTTTTTCATAAACAAAAGTTGGCTAAATTAATTGAAACTCTCTTAATTTTGAATATTTTCAGATAACCCTCTAAACCTTTATAATTTTGAATATTTTCAAATAACCCTCTAAATCTTAATAAACCTATATAATTTTGAATATTTGAGTTGAGAAATAATATTATATTAAACGGTGATAAAGTTATAAAATTATTCTATTTCAAAGCAGATTTAATGAAGTTTAAGTTTTTATTGATTCTGGTAAAATATGTTAGAAATGACTTATTTAAGATGAGATTAGTATTTCCTTAAATTATAGAGTTAGGTGCTTATACCTCTAATTTGAGGTATAAGCATATTTTTTTAAAAAAATTAATTTTTTTATATATTGTATTTATTTAGATTTAAATTATATCTTTTTTGCTTTCTGCGGGATTTTTTTTTTTTGCAACTAGTATATCAAATTAATTAATTTTCATAATACTAGTGTTACTGGACAAATATAGAACTGGAAATTAATTAATTTGAGATCTTGGATACAAAAAAATCCTAGAAAGCAGCACATAATTTAAATCTAAATAAATACAAGATATAAAAAAATTAATTTTTTTAGAGGTATAAGCACCTAATAAACACCTAATTTTAAGCATATAATGTGGACTAAGTAAATAACCTTAAAAACTTTGTGTTACATAATAGTAAAATTAATTTAGGCATATTTCTTAAGACAAAAAAGATTGAATTTATCTTCCAATAAAAGGGTTTCATAGAAAAACCTTTTTTTATCCAAAAAAAAAAAAAAACTTACAAAAATATAATAATGAATTATATAATTCATGTAATGGAATAAAAAATTGTAATTAACGTTTCAAACATTTATTAAAATTGATTCTGTTTCAAATTAAACACTCAATAATTAAGGTTTAATTATTTTGTTTCTAAGATATAGATATTTAAATTGAATTGAATTTTGTTCCTCTTATACTCTCCCAATGTTATAATTTTTCTGTATAACATAATTACTAATTTAATAATTTTTTCCCTCCCGACATATTCAGGCCGGTGGAGAAGGATCACTTCGTCCAGATCGTAAGTATATTAATCAATCTCCTATAAATTGTTGGACGATAATAGACCTAATTTCATTTTATATTTTTAATAAATTGAATCTCTCAAATTCATGCATTCATCATATACATTTTTTAAATAATTTTTTTACTCTTACTCTAAATTCATCATATACATTAATGCGTGGATAAATTAACATGAAACTCCTTCTAATTTGACCTCATTATTTATTTATTTTTTTATTTTTTATTGAGTCCTTATAGTTTTTAAATTATATATATGGTCATAATTGGTTAATTTATATGTACCAAAAAATAATTTATTGATTTATAAGAAAAAGGACATAAGTGTACTTAATTGCATGGCTCTTACTAAATGCTTAAATTAATTGTTACAAGGATATAAATAAAACTAAAATCAATCTGATTACATATTACTATATATAGATGCAAGGAGAAAATTATGAGATAATTTATTTTTAGGGTTAAGGTGCAAAAATACACGTATCTTTTTTTTCCAGAAGCGCCTTGTAGCAAGTGCTTTTTTAGGTGCAAAAGTTACTATGTGGTTACAAATTAGGTGCAAAAATATCGTTTACCCGTTAAGTTTGATTTTTTTTGCTTTGATTGGATGATGACGTGGCATTTCAAAGGTACAAAAATACACATGTGGTTTGTCAACAAGAGTGCTTAACCCTAAATTCTTTTTTTTTTTAATTTAATAATTTTATTTTGATTACTATCGGGTACTAAGTATATTTTTAGTACAAGTCAAAAAATATTTCGAGTCTTGTTGATACTAAAAAGATACTTTGAGAATATTTGCTTAGTTACGAGAAAAAATATTTCATGATCTTGAAAAATTATTTTAGAATCTTAAAAAAATATCTTTGAAGTATATTTTTAGTACCGATCAAGTCGATCTGAAATATTTTTTCATGATCTTAATATAATTTTTAAAGATCATGAAGTATTTTTCGATCTCGGTCGATATCCTTTTAGTACTGGAGTCAATAGCTTGAAATATTTTTTCAAGATCCTAAAATAATTTTTCAAGATTATGAAGTATTTTTTTTAAAAAATACCGATCAAGTATCACGAAAGTACTTTTTAGTACCAGTCAATACCCTAAAATATTTTTTTGTCGATCGATATCCTTTTAGTACCAGTCAATACGAAATATTTTTTCAAGATCCTAAAATAATTTTAATTGAAGTAAAATTATTAAATTAAAAAAAAATTGGTGTTGGGCACTCTTGTTGACAAATCACATGTGTATTTTTGCACTTTTAAAATGTCAAGTCATCGTCCGGTCAACAAAAAATGTCAAATTTAATGGTCAAAGTCAAACTTAACGTCAAACGGTATTTTTGCACATAATTTGTAACCACGTGTGCATTTTTGCATCTAAAAAAAGCACTTGCTTCTTGGCGCTCCTCGGAGAAAAACACATATGTATTTTTGCGCCTTAGCCCTTATTTTTATGTTGACAATAAATACTTTTTTTCATCATTAAAAATCCTCTTTTTTTTTTCTTTTTTTTTTTTTTTCTTTTCTTTTTTATTACAACTTCCATGTCGTTTAATCAGCATCTATATCAGCTCTAATTAACATACTATGAGCATAGGCACTAATATCAGAGAAAAAAAAAAAACCCCCGATTGAAAAAAATACAACGACCTAATCAAGAATCGGGTGAAACAATAGGGATTGATGAATTAAATTTTCCTTAATTTCTTACTAATAAAGGAGATTAGATTTATGTTTAAATATATTAATTAATTTTTTTAATGATGCTTAACTACTTGCAATTACTTAGAGTGTGGTGGCGCATGTGATTATCGGTGTTCGAAAACAGAGCACAGTAAGGCATGTTTATTTTTCTGCAACATGTGTTGCCAGAAATGTCTGTGTGTGCCATCAGGAACATATGGTCACAAGGAGGAGTGTCCTTGCTACAACAACTGGAAGACCAAGGAAGGCAAACCCAAGTGCCCTTAATTCATTTTTCAAACAAATAATTATGTTAAATGATCTTATTAGCTATTCATTGAAATGTTTCTCTTATAATGGCAGCTCAAAATCTATAAAATGAAGTTTATTTAGCATGTGTTTCAGTCTTTCTTTCCTTTTCCTTTTAAAGGCAAAGGAGCAGTTTTGCTCCTCTAATCACTACTACAGAAATCATCATATATGATACTTCATCCGGTCCTAATTATAGGACATAATTATCAAAATTTGGAGAGATTAAAGAGAGAAGTGAAATTAGTTAATTTTATTGTTTTTTCTAAAAAAAACTCTTACTTAGTATTTAAAATGACTTCAACTATAAGTTTGCTGAATGGGTATCCCCGCGCACCTTACTCTCCATGACTTCTCTTAGCTCACAGTCCAACAACGTTTCCTTCTCCAAGCTCACAGTCCGCCATCGTTGACTTCTCCGAGCTCACAATCCGACATTGTTGATAATTTAGTAGGGGTGATATGGTAAAAATATGACAAAAATTAGTCAAAATTATTTTATCACAAAAAAAAAAAAAAAGGAATTGAGATGTATGTGGTATTAATAAGTTGCAAATATCAATTACTATCTTTGGTCCTAATTATAGGAGCACTTTCGTAGTACAATTTAATTTAACATTACAAAAGTGTTATAAATTAGAATCGGAGGAGACTTTATAGAATCTATAGGTGCATTATTAATATTGTGTTTAATTATTATTGAGAAAGTATCAATAAGGATATTTTAAGAAGAAATTGATAAAAATAAGAATATTGTCATATAATTAAGACTAAAATAAATTCTCAAATATTTCCCTATATATTTAGGACCAGTTGTTATTAACAGACATATCTGATATTATCAGAATTAAACATGTCTAACAACGTTTTCTCAAGTTGGTTGTCAAGATCGCCCATTCCGAGTTCACTACCTCTGAAACTACCATTCTAGAGTTTCGCCCTCTGAACAACGATTGACCTTATGGTCTCGTCGGCACCGCTCTTTTCGGCGACGAAGCTGCTGCTGTTATTGTCGGAGCAAATTCTATAATCGACTCTGTGAAGAAGGCGTAAACTTAAAGCTCAAAGCGGATCTTCCTCTGAAGATTGAAGCTAACGTTAAGGAATTTATCAGAAAGCTGATGGCGAAGATCGGCAATATGAATAGGGTAAAAGAGTTTAACGACTTGTTCTGGGCTGTTCATATTGTGATTCTCCTCCTCCATCATCCTTCTCTTGTTTTACCTCTGCCAACGGGTTTGATGTAAGTAGTTTAGATTTGGTCTCTAATCGAAGGCTTAGGTTTTAAGGGTGAAGCTTGTGCATCTGTATTTTGGGATTTTTCTACACAATGGAAGAATTTTTCTTCTGCGTAATCAAAGTTTGATGTTTTTCTGCTTCAATTTGTTTAAGATTTAATCAACAATGATACATGCTAAGTTGGTTTCTGATTTGTTTTTTCTTGATCTATTATGTGTTAATGATTTGAACATGGTTGATGATGGATGATGAGTGCGGGAAGAGTGAGTAATGAAGAAGATTCATATGGGGCCTTTTTGGAGGAAAAAAATCTCAAAAAGGGCCCCAAAATTTTGATAATCTCAAAAAGGGCCCTTGGCCCTTTGTAGGATAAATTCATTAAAATTTAATAACTAAATCAGTTAAATTACAACAAAATAAATCTTTATTTACAACTAAATCGATCACATTTACAACAATTTTTTTACAACTAAATCGGTCACATTTACAACAATATCAGTTTTGTTAACAACTATATCATTTTTGATTCTATTCACCAAGATTAAAAATCCGAAAGGGATTGTCGAATCTTGGGCCCTTTTTAAAATTTTTTCTTCAAAAAGAGCCCTTAAATGAATTTTCCCGAGTTTCCCAAAAGATGGTGGGTGAGGGTGAGGGAGATCACATTATGCTGATTTGGACACTATAGTGGGCCCCATTAGAATAAAGTACGGACGGTGGCTTTGGTGCCTATCCTTGGAGCATTTGAGCTGTCCAGGATGTGATCTGGACGTCTAGATTTTATTTTTTTAACTGCTGTTTTTTGAATAAAAAAAATCATTTTTTGAAAAAATGTTAGTTAAGAGATTATTTTTATTTTAGATTACGTATCCATTAAAATAATTTTTTTTTAAAAAAATAAAAAGTAGAAAAAAAGATCTAGACTATTCAAATCCCGTCTAGGCATTTTGGGAGAGAGGAGCTCTCCCTATCTATCTAAGGATAGACATGGGATCTCATTCCGCTATAAGTATAGTATGTTTGATGAAGCATCAAAAGTGGCTAAAACGCCGGTGGATACTTTTTTTTGTTGTTGTTGGATACAAGAGAAAAAAGAACTACAAGCTAAAATAAACTACTTTGGGGAAATTTTTATACCAAAAACTACTTTGGGGAAATTAATCCCATAACATCTTGAGAAAGCACAGTCCTCGCATATTCCGGGCAAGAATCCAAGAACGCTGAGGAGGATATTCCCTTCTTTGCCATAATGTCAGCAAGCCTATTCTTCTCTCGCTGAATAAAACGGACCTCAACAGTCCACTTCCTGCTCAAAAAATCTCTAATCCTTCCCAGCAACGGAGTCTCTGGTTTATAATTACCACCATCCATTAACAAATCAATAAGGTCCTTTGCATCAGATTCAACAACAATCTGACGTAGTCCTAAATCCCATGCCAAGTTAAGGCCCTTAACCATCGCCCACTGCTCTGCTTCGAAAACCCCACAGATACCAAAATACTTGAGTGAACCCAGCAATCCGTTGCCCATCGTGATCTCTTAAAACTCCCCCACAGCCAGCACGACCTCCTAACCTTGTAACAGCACCATCAACGTCAATCTTTACCCAACCTGGAACTGGGGCTTCCCAAGAACTAGTTGTGCCCTGATTCGCTGTAGTGGAGGCGAACTGATTACCCTCTACAGCTTTTTGTAACTGAATAAAGTTTTTCCAACTTCGTAAAATAACTGTGACTGGGTTGTCTGGTCTAGTAAAATCATCATTGAAAATTTCATTATTTCGCCAATTCCACGACTTCCAGATTGACACACCCCAAATCAAATTCCATTCACAATCCTTCAGAGACCCAAGGTCTCTTTTAAGATTCATTTTCCCCCAGTCTTTCAAAGAGGACGCGAAGAACTGATTGAAGTATTTAGGATTAACTAATCCATACCATAATTTCTTAGCAAATCTACAATCACGCAGAACATGAATAAACCCAGTGTGATAGTGAAAATAAGAAGAAAGTCCATTTGATAAGGCATCAAATGGATCAAGACTTTTTTGAAAAAAAATGGCTTATGGGTGAAGACACTTTTGAGCTTCTAGTCTATTGGCTTCTTACTTTTTTGAGTCAAATGACTATACAAGGCACATGACAGACCCAGTCGATTATTTGGACAGTTGCAACCAATGTTGTCAAAATCGAGTTTCTACGTAGGCATAGAAGGGAGTGGTAAAAACATAAAACGTAGAAACAACACAAAACATAAAGTTTCTATTTTTTACCACTTAAAGTTAGAGCTCAAAATGAAAAAAAAAAAAAAAAATTATAAATCACTAGTCAAAATTTAATTAACAACTTCATATTTAAAAGATATAAGTCATATAACTATATAAAACATTAAAAAAAAAACTTCAAAAAAACTTATGATAAAAATTTACGTTCATAACTGTAACGTCCTCAAAATTTACTTAACGTAATAGCTAATTAAGGGTTCATTAACAACTAAGTAATGCTCCATCATTTGCCAAAATATACAAAAGTAAATCAGATTATGTAGAATGAGCCCTAACGTGGCAATATACAATCATCCAACATAAACCAAAAAGACAAGCACTACTTTTAGCGAGTAGCCTAAGCTTCGAGGTCTTCCCCGATGGACCGGACGGAACTATCACACGAAAAATGTGTTAACCATCAATCCAATTTATTATGAATACTAATATGTGCTAGTGAGGTGCCAAGTGGAACAATTTATATAACAAAATATTAAAAATATAATTCACCAATATTCACATCACAAAATTTCATGTCATGAATTCTGTATCATAAATTAGGTATTACAATTTTTTTTTTCATTAACACAATTCCCAAGATGCCTCCCATCAATCCAACCGAACCGCCTTATTTCCTCGACTAGACCATGGGCTAAGTTATATCCATGTTACTTGGTTACTCAAAAGCTCACCGATAATGTAATAAGGACCGGTCAAAATCCTTAGAGCACATGTCCCAGACCATGGGCATTTTCCCCTCATTGAACATGTGGGGTGTCGTATGCCTTTATTGAACTAGTGTGCCAGTCCCTCATTGAACAGGTGGGACAATAGAAAGCCAACCATAATGCATTAATGGAGGCCTCACCATGTGGTGGAATAACTACTCCATTTCTTCCCAATTCAACCATTTCCAAAATTATCATAATAAATAATTCAACGGAGATTTTCCAAGATTTTCACATTCATATCACGTTATTTAAATAATTCTCATAACCATGTCATAATATCTAAATTCCAAATTCTTATACATAAATAAATATATGCATATATTTCACAATTCAAAACATAAGGTTTCGCAAGACAATTTCTATTAAGATATTTAGAATCATTTCACAAAATACTCACAAGCAACACACTAATACGCATAACAAGTGGAAAATGGTTACCTCTCGCCAAAGCTAACTACTATTACACTGCTCCTAATCCAGAGCTCAGACTCATGCCAAAAATCAATCTACCACAACCAATTTACTAACCATTAATAACTCTTCTAAAACTCTACATAAAATTATAACTTATAATTGGGTTAAGGTGCATTTTTACCTTTAAAGTATGCGCCCAGGAGCAATTTTGCCCCTGAAGTTTCAAGCGTAGCAATGTTGCCCCTGAAGTTTCAAAATGGAGCAATGTTGCCCCTCCGTTAAAAACCCTAACGGTCAACTAACGGTCAACGTTAGAGTTTTTAACGGAGGGGTAACATTGCTCCCAAAAAAAGTTACAATTTTGCCTCTTAAGTTTCAAACTGGAGCAATGTTGCCCCTCCGTTAAAAACCCTAACGGTCCAACTAACTCAACGTTAGTTGACCGTTAGGGTTTTTAACGAGGGGCAACATTGCTCCGTTTGAAACTTCGGGGAACAACATTGCTACGCCAAAACTTTAGGGGCAAAATTGCTCCTGGCGCATACTTTAAGGGCAAAAATGCACCTTAACCCCTTATAATTTAATAAAATTTAAAATATATAAATTTTTAATAATAAATTTGGAATGCTTGAAGTGAGCAAATTAGGGAAGGACCGTGGGAGACCATTGTAACTATTAATTTTTCTTTTGATTAATTAATAACTCCCTTTTTTCTATTAGCAATTTCCTAAATTATTTATTCCATTTTTACTAATTATTATTACTATTATTATTTATTCCTATTTTTAATAATAATATTATTATTTATTATTATTATTTATTTACTTCATTATTATTGTCATTATTCTACTATTTATTATTATTTAATAATTCCCTTTTCTTAATAATAATAACTATCTATTTACTTATCTATTTTCACTAGTGGAAAAAAGGGCTTTAAGACACCTCATTTAGACCGTAGTAATGACGCAGGTCTTAATAGTATGACCTAGGTGGCGTTTTATAAATATAAAGAACTTCTTGGACCGCATCCTAATGAGCATCGGTCTTAATAATATGACTAGAGCTGGGAAATCGGGCCGAGCCCATCGCCGGCCCCCGTTTAAGCCCAGCCTGTAGGGCTCGAGGCCTGTAGGGAGGCGGCCCGTTAGGCCCGTTTCACTGTAGCATCTTTTTTTTTTTTAAAAAAAAAAATTAATTACTTGGCCTTTATCTATGTATTTTATATATTATAGAGTTATTTATCCATCTAAGCACAACTACATAAATACATAATAACTATACTCCAAGGTGACAATTGACAAAGATAGTTGTATGCTTCTTATATTTTATGAGTCATCTAATCTTGTTTATTTTAATGCTTCTTATGTTTTATGTGAGTCAATTGTAGACAATGGTTTGTTTTTTGTTATGAATTAATGAATGTGTTTATTTGTTGGATGATTTGTATTGTTTAGATATTAATGTTGATAATATTTATTTGATAGATTAGAATTTTAATGGTTACAATTTACTATTTATATTTCTCTGAAAAAACCGGAAGAAAAATAGTTAAAATTTGGAATAGTAATTTTCGAGGCCTGTAGGGGCGGCCCGGCCCTACAGTACTTATCGGGCGGGCTTTGAAAAATAGACATTTTCGTTCTTCCAGGCCCTGGAGGGCTGGCCTTGTAGGCCCAGGCCCGGAGGGCCAGCCCAGTAGGGGCCGACCCGCCCCGATTCCCGCTCTAAATATGGCCGTGGCGAGTTTTGTAAATATAAAAAACTTCTTGGACCGCATCCTTTATCAATGAGTCTTAAATATATTATTTAGACCGCTTAACAAAACAAACAGTCTTAAAAATGTTATTGAAAAAAACTGAAAGTTCAAATTTCTTTATAGAGAAATCTCGAACAGTGACTTATATTTTACGTGGTCCAAAATAATGAGGAAAAAATTAAATAAACGTTTAAGACCGGATATATATAACAGGCGGTCTTAAACATTATACTTTTTAGACTGGACATAAATTGTGACCGGTACTAAATAGTTTATTACTTTTAAGTTCGGAGTTTAATAAATGACGGTCTTAAAACTTAACATTTAAGAACGTCTTTTTAGTTCATCCGGTTTTAAAAATAAAGCGCCAAATATATTCTTCTTCGCGCGAAACGTTCCTTACGACTTACATTGTCCCTCTGAACTTTGAAACCCCTCTTCTTGTTGTGAAACCACTCTTCCTTGTGCATTACCTCTCTTCCTCGCCCACGCGAAACGTTACCTTACGACTTACGTTGTCCCTCTGAACTCTGAAACCCCTCTTCTTGTTGTGAAACCACTCTTCCCGTTGCATTCCCTCTCTTCCTCGCCCACGTACCATTAGCCTCTGGTTACGCTCTCATTTGCTCAGGCATTCCTCTCTTCCTGTCTCGAAAATGAACAGTGAAAACGATTCCATTCGTGTTCCGGGAACGCCAGTTACTGGTGTGAGTCAGAACGAACCCTCTTCATCTGACAATGTGCCTCGTAACCACCCAGCATGCCGTGGTAGAAGAGGCACAAGAATGATGGATGTAACCCTAAGTCGGACTTCTGGGTCAAAGCTGGAGATTTAGTTTGATGAAAAGTTGCGACCTTTCGGTCCTAATAAAAGCAAATATACTAGTTTTGTCGGTGTCTTGCATGCGGCAAGGTTAGCATCTTGAATGATGAGTGGAAAAATGTGGACTTCGGCAAAGTAAAGCAACCTATTTGGGACACTATCCGGCTTACATATAATGTCCCTGACTCTGAGAAGTTGAAAGACAAGACATTGTCTTATTATGCTGATCGGTGGAGGAAGTTTAAGACCTCTCTCGCTAACAAGTATATTTTTGCTGAGGTTCAGCCTGACCAAAATCCTTAAGACAAGTACACATTTATTGATGAACAAACTTGGCAACAATTTGTTCGATTCGGACCACTCCGAAGCTTTGGTGAGTTTATATTTAGTTTTTTTTGCCCTTTTGTTTGCTTATTAACTTTGTCTTGATATGTGAATGTTATTGTGTTCATCTAATCATGTTAGTTAAATTGTTTGGTGTGTGAATAGAAGTATACATTTCCTCCCTTTGTCTATGCAAGTCTGATATGTAAACCCTTAAAAGGTAAAATACTAAGAAGGTAATTAGGGAAATAATAATGGCATAAGAGTCAAGCCATTGTTATAGTCTTAGTTTTGTTATAGTAGGTAGTGGTTAGACATTATTGCTGTTAGTTATCTTACTATCTAATGAGGACTTTCTTGATCCCAATGGATACCTTAAAAAGGATCAATTTTGTATTATTACGTAAGCATAATTCTCTTTTGTTTCTTAACCTATCTATCTAGCGAAGTACAAGACATAGCTCCAATTTCTTCTACAATTCTACATCTTCCTTACATAAAATGTTGAAACTTGATGAAGTGAATTTGACTAGTGTTTGAGGTTCATATCAAGCGAAGTTCTCTAATTTCTGTTAGTGAGATGGCTGGAATTTATAATTAATAGTTGTTTTCAATGCTTGATTCACAGGAAAGAAGGGAACGAGCACAGGAGATAGGGACAAAGAATGACTGCCCGCATAGGGCTTCTCGCGCGGATATGAAAAGGTGAAGAAGAATTGATGGCGGCCAAGCGGAAGAGATTGGATGATGAAGCGAATCCAATCCTTCGCGGTACATGATCCACCATCTCCAATACGTCGCGAGGAGTTGTGGTTGCACATTCGGAAAAAGCCAAGCGGCGCCTACACGAGTGAACAAACTCGTGTAGTTCTTTGAAAGAATTGTAAGTATCGTTATTGTTATTTTTTAGTTACTAAACATGCTTCATTACTAAGCTTCTCGTTATCGTATCTTACGGGAAGATCTTAAAAAGAAAGAAGCGAGAGGGATCTTTTGTGTCGGACGGGAGGAGTGATGTTCGGCCAGATTCGACCGGAAAACCGGATCATGGTGGGCATGTAAGAGGGATTCGAGGATGGGTAGGCCTGAAGGAATACTTTGGTAAATCCAAACGCCATAGACAAAGTATGGTTACCCGGATGGAAATGGAACAGACGGTGGCCAAATTAAGTGAGGATGAAGCGGCTAAAGAAGCAAGGTATCAATCCAAGATGAGCCAGATGAGGGAGGAATTGAATCGGATGAGGCTGCTTTTGAGCAATCGTCCGAGACCGGTGTTCCCTTCACACATTCACTGCGCGTGCGATAGCACTAGAGGGAGCTGCATTGTTGGACGATCGAGCAACCTTGTGACCTATATGTGGAGGATCGTGATAGTCCCGCACGATTAGTTGCAAAAGGGACTGTCCACAACTTATTGGGATCAACCGTACACCACCAACAATTGGCGATGATGAAGTCGAGTGTCGCTTGAAAAGGTGATCATTGATGCACCTCTCCCTCTCCCCAACCGATCACCTGAAGCTTGTGAGTGATGTCAAGGGAACCTTCATCTCTTGGCCAGTGAAGCTTGTACATGTCTCTACTCCTCCTCAAGTTCCACCCCTTTCTCCTCAAGTTCCACCCCCTCATCAAGCTCCATCCCCTCCTCAAGCTCTATCCCCTATTGCTAAGTTGACTGGCACAGAAAAAATATCCAATCTGGTGAAGAGTGGATATTTTAAAGATAAATCATGGCCTGTCAATGAAGTATTAGGCGTCCCTCATCCTCTTCCCGTTCAAGTTGACACCGTTGATGTTGAGTCCCCGTCGCTTCCTCGACGGAGCTTGCGATGCAATTGTTCAAATTTTTATGAAGTAAGTATCTTACAATATGAGTACATAATTTAAATGCATCGTTTAGACACACATACATATATACTAATTCCCGATCGATGTCATTATTGTAGGTTATTGCATCAAGAATTGGTTCAAAAGGGCGGGAGCAACGATTTTAGATTCTTGTGCCACCGTCTATTCAAGTCAAACATCCATGCAGGAGAGACATGTGTACATATCAAAGAGGGTGTGTGAAGTGAGAAGAAAGGTGTACTTGTTGCCATTCTTCCACATGTACATATCACAAATCTTGTCTGCAATTCACTTAATTCTGCTACATATGTCACTGAGTATACTTTACTGCTGTGAATTTTCAGCCGCCATTGGCAGTTGGTCCTCATGTGCATGGAGGAGCATAAAGTTATCTTCTTATGCTCCACTCACGGAGTTCCATTGCCTTCGTTGGCGACGACCATCAACGAGTAAGCATGTCATTTTGATTCTCTTGTCGAAATCTCTGCTTTGTGAATTTTCGGTGAACATTATTGATAAATTTGTGATTTTGATGATAGTGCCATGAAGACCTTCCAAACCGAGGTAAAGAAAAGGCGTCGGGCCAAAGACCCCATCCGGACACACCGAGGGTTGGTACAATATTTGTACACTGGCACACTGCCTTGTGAAGTTGGTCATTAAGCTATATATGCTCTTATATATATTTCTTGTTCTTTTTAGACCCGTCGGCAACCACCGGGGTCCAACTTATGTGGCCGTACGTCATGAAACACATGTATGATATTATCACGAGAGGAAGGACTAAATTAAGTGTAAAGGTAAATGTATTTGATGTTACATATTATGCACGCAAGTTAATTCGGTGTGTGGCTTAATGTTACATATGAAATATGCATGCAATTTGACGCACGATCCCTTTTCTGATGATGAACTGGAGCACATACGCAATTTGTTTTGTGAATATCTATATGACCCGATCTTAAAGTCGGGACAATAATTAATGTCCTAAATTCATTTGTAGATATGTCTTGTACAACAATAATATTATGTAAATTTGTTTATTTTTCCGAACAATATTCATTTGTAAATATACATAGGCAATGTAAAACTCAATAAATAAATTTGTTTAATTTTTTGAACAATTTTCTTGTGTCCATTTTAGGTTTCGAATGTATTGGATGGTGGATAAAACTATTTAGTGCTTGAAATTTGAGAAAGATCTCGAGCTTAGAACCGTATATTAATTAAAAGTCCGCTCTTAAAAGTCCGCATAATAAACATCCGGTCCTAAAAGTGTTCGTTTTAAAAAATATGACATTTTTAGGACCGTATATTAATTAAAAGTGCGATCTTAAAAGTCCACATAATAAACATCCGGTCCTAAAAGTGTTCGTTTAAAAAAATATGAGACTTTTAGGACCGTATATTGTGAACATCTGGTCCTAAAAGTATTATGAGACCGTATATTATTTTACTGTCCGCTCCTAAAAGTCCTCTTATTTTAATTTTAGAAGTTGGCTTTACCTTTAGGACCATGTAATTGTTAAATGTCCGGTCTTTATTGTCTTCATTTAAATAGAAATGTTCACTCGCTTTTCAGACAAATCATTATGGTTCGAGACCCCGACAACCGAGGTTACGGCGTTACGCTCAAGCTAGGTCCTTCATTGTAGTCGATGTTACCTCTCCCGATCTTGAGCAAGCATTATCGGTTTCCCTTTTCTTTGTCTCTTTTCTTTTTGTCGAAAAAAGGGAAGATATTGAAAAGGTACTTTGTTTCAAATCAAGGGAGGTAAAACCGACGACAACGACGGTCCAACCTTGAGAAGAATTGTCACTGTGTTTGTTTTTATTCAAATAAGGTAAAAGATGTTTTCTGTTTTTTGTATGTTCTTAACTGTATTCTGCGAATTTCTATTGTTGATTTACACGAGGACAATGTTTTGTTTGTTTCCTTTTTGTCGGAAAAAGAAAGACGATAATGAAAAGGACAAGGCGATCGAATATGGAAACCAAAGGCGACAAAAAAAGGCGGTGTTTTTAGGACCCTCGATTTACTAAGTGTGCGGTCCTAAAATTCTTCGTTCGAACTATTCATCTTAGTTTTTTGAGTCGCCATTATCCATCTTTCATAGTTGCCTTGTTTATTGCTTTCCGAGTTCGAGATAATGGATAAACTAACGAATTAAAGTACTAAACTAGCATGAGAACAAAAAGAGTGCATAATATTTTATATAATAATTTTTATCTCTCGCCCCATAAAAAAAGCAAAAAAAAAAAACAACTAATCCTCTTCGTAGATGGAGAGGGAGGGGAGCGGAGTCGTCGGAGTCGGAGTCATCTTGACCTTATCGTACTCCACGTCATTGGTGTGAAGTACCATGTTCGACTTGTTGTTCATGGTATGAACAAGCTGAACCAATTGGCCCAACGTTGATCAATGTGATCGACGCGGCACGACGCACCCAGCTTCACGGTCGGAATGGAGGAGGGAATGGCGGAGGGGCTGAGGTTGAAGAGGAGGAGGAGGAAATGGAGGACACGGGGAGCAGCCATTACGGTGGAGGCTAGGCGGTGGAGGAGCCGTGTAGAAGTGATGGAGAAGAATGTAAAGAAAGTACGATAACAACGGGTTTAAATAGAGAACCCATCCGAACAATGTGAAATGCCGTAAACTTTAATGAGGAGATGCATAGTTCATCGAATACGAGGAGACGCCTAGTTGGGAAGTTTATCCGGAAGGCGAAGAGATTCGAATCATTCATTTGAACAGAGTGTAAGGATACGACTACGCCATCTGAATTTGAAAAGAATGAATTTTAGTAGGGTAAATGATGAAAGGCCTCGGTCTTAAAAGTAATAGAATTGAATATTTTAAAAATCAATATACTTTTAGGACTGAGACATATTATAAAAGGTCGGTCTTAAAAGTAATAGAATTGATTTTAAAAATAAATAGACTTTTAGGACCGGACATATTATAAAAGGTCGGTCTTAAAATAAAAATTAAATGATAAATTTTATACCGCGTACCTATAAATCCGGCTCTTAAAAGTTTCTCTTTTTTATTAACTCCTCATACCTCTCTGTCCTTAACTCCTTATTAATTCCTCATCACTACCTCGTAACTCCAAACTACGTACGTGGCTATCTCGAGAACATCTGCTCTTTATTAATTAACTCCTCATACCTCTCTCCCCAACTACTCAAACCATGGTTAGATATAAGAGAACCGCTCGTAGGGGTGCTCTTAATCGTGATGCTCGTGCCTTCCGTCGATCGTTATACGGTACGCCTCCTCCATTGAGAGTCCGTCTTATTCTTTGCGAGAAGAGTCTCGGGTCGTTGGGCCCATTGTTATTTCTTCGGATGATGAAGAGGTTCCCGCTCCCCTCCCCAACCTCTTGGCCCCACCGCGACTACTCACGACCCCTCTCCTCTTTCCTCTAATGAAGCATTGTGTCGATGAGAGTAAGACGAAACTTGCGATCTCCGGTGGGAAATTAATGCTTTCACGCGGAAATCACCAAGGCTTTGGAGGATAATAAGCTTTAGGATGTTTAGTCGATTCTTGTTTTTGATAATTTTCTCGCTTGTTTTTCTCTTTTAATTTTCTTGTGTACGTGCATATTCTCCGGTTATGTATGGAAGCGGTAAAACTAAGCTTGTGTCTTTCTAATATTCATATTCTCCAGTTTTCCTTTAATTTATTTTATTAACTCGGTTTACGCGAGCTCGCCAAATGCAAACCTCTTTTTTTTTTTGGTCAATTAATAAACGAAATACTTTTAGGACCGTAGTTCTTATAACCGCCGGTCTTAAAATTAAATGAATACCGAAAGTTAGGACCGGAGTATTCTTAACCGCTGGTCTTAAAAATTAGTTAATAAATGTTTGACTTTTAGGACCGGACTCTTTATAAATCTCCGGCCTTAAAATTAATCAATACTAAAATTTAGGACCGCGGTATTGTTAACCTCCTGGTCTTAAAAATTTATTAATAGAATTATATATTTAGGACCGTATACTTGTATAATTAACCGGTCTTATTAAAATATAAAGACATGTCTATGTCGCGGGGAAAATTAAATTTCCCTCTCGAACTTCTCTTGTCGCTAGAAAGTGATTACACGGGTTACGTCTCCGAGTGTGTGTTGCGTCACATCGCTTCGTGTTCCTCTCTCGAGATTAACTCTCTGGTTCCTTAGCTAAACGTCTATAGACCAAGCTGTACGAGGTGTTTCAGTTATATAACTTTATGATTTTCCTTCTAATGGTTTTGGGGTTTTCATGGGTTGAAGGAAATCGATGAAATGTTATTGTGGGTTTCTCTTTTGTTAATGAATATTGTATTTTGAAGATTATATTTGCACTTTAGACCTACCCAACTGACCAAGAAATGTTTTTAGGTTACTCTTAGCATCTCAACATCAATGTTCGTGGCGGGAGAAGAAAGACTCAGCAGACACATTTGAATTTATATGGTACAGGTGAGTCCACAAGACCTTCATGCGATGCATTTAATTTCCTCGTCATGTATTTATTTTGCTTCTTGGATTCACTGTGATATATTTATGACCAAAAGTGATTCTTCGTTATGCATTTAATGGGCAAGTTTCTCCATAAAACCAAAAAAAAAAAAGACATGCATAACCGACATTGAGCATAAATATGCATTTGGAGTTGGCTTATTTTATATGCAAGTCTCTGCCTTTTTTCGGATTATGTATATGTTAAATCTTTCCGTCTATAGGAATACTACTATGGACCATAGTTGGATAAATGCTTTACGGATGAGTGTTGAATATCAGAATGGGGTGAGGGACTTTATTGAATTTGCTAAACAAAATGCTCATGATGATAGTGGGAAGTTTTATTGCCCTTGTGTAAAATGTCTGAATGAGAGGCGACTAAGTGTTGAAGTTGTACACACACATTTAATTTGTGAAGGATTTTGTAAGACTTATACAGTATGGGTATGGCATGGTGAAAAAATACCAAGTGGGTCTCAACATGGGGAAGTGGCCTTTGATGATAATGACACGGATATGGATGATTGCATAGAGGACATTATCCGTGATGTAGGAGAAGAGGCTTTTCATCAATTACATGCATATGGTAATATGTGCAGTGATGCAGAGACCCCTCTATACTGTGGGTGTAAAAAATACTAATTGTTGAACGCTGTATTGAAATTGGTAAGCTTGAAGGCACGTCATGGATGGAGCGACAAGAGTTTTTCTGAAATGCTTGAGACTTTTAAGAACATGCTTCCAGATGATAATGTGTTGCCACATCAATACTATGATGCTAAGAAAATACTTGGTCCACTGGGGATGGAGTACAAAAAGATCCATGCATGCCCGAATGATTGCGTATTGTATAGAAAAGAGTTTGAAGAGGAGCAGGAATTGTTCAAAATGTGAAACCCCAAGGTACAAGTCAAATAAGGGGCCTGCAAAAGTGTTGTGGTATCTTCCAATGTGTTGTGGTATCTTCCAATCATACCAAGGTTCAAGCGGTTGTTTGCGAATGAAAATGATGCAAAAAATTTGAGGTGGCATGCGGATGAGAGGATTCGATGGAAAGCTTCGACATCCGGCCGATTCTTCTCAATGGAAGAAAATCGATCAATAATTTCGATGTTCGGTGAAGAACCTAAGAACCTTAGGCTTGCCCTTAGCACGGATGGCATGAATCCATATGGAAGCCTTAGCAAAGATACATAGTTCATGGCCTGTACTACCGATTATTTACAACTTATCTCCAATGTTATGCATGAAACGAAAGTACATCATGCTTTCTATGTTGATTTCGGGACCGAAACAACCCGGAAATGACATTGATGTTTATCTTCAGCCCTTGATCGAAGACTTGAAGGAGTTGTGGGCAGAAGGTGTCGATGTTTTTGACTCTTTCAAGAAGGAGGTGTTTAAAATGCGAGCCATGATATTTTGTACTATAAATGACTTCCCAAAGATATGGGAACTTGTCGTGGTATAGTGTAAAAGGCCATAAAGCATGTCCGGTTTGTGAAGAAGGCACACGCTACCATCAACTTCAACATGGAAGAAAGACGGTTTATCTTGGACATAGGAGATTTCTTAGACGGGGCCACCCATATCGTCGATTAAAGAAAGCCTTTTTTGGTGGCTAAGAGTATGAAGATGCTCCGGTGACATTGACTGGGGAGCAAGTTTATGAAAAGGTGAAAAATATCAATGTCGTCTTCGGTAAGACTGCAAAGAGTAGAAAAGAAATAAATATATGGAAAAAGAGGTCTGTATTCTTCGATCTTCCATATTGGCGCAATCTTGATGTAAGACACAGTATTGATGTCATGCATGTGGAGAAAAACGTATGTGATAGTATTGTCGGCACGCTTCTCAACATACAAGGTAGTTCTAAGGATGGTGTGAAGGCTGATAGAGATTTGCCGTAATCTCCCAAAATAACCAGATTAGAAAAGGATTTGCAGTATCGTTTCCCAACGAATTCGCAGTCGGTTTAATTTGAACAGCAATAAAACAGAAACAGTAAAATCGAGGGTTTTTTTGATTCAAGAGATTGAAAACGGAAATATGCGAAACAAAAAACGAAATAACACAGTTAAAATGAAAACAAGAGGATTAAAGGATTAACCCAGATTTGGATTCCACCACTTCCCTTCCTCGGACGAAAACAGTTTATAACCGAATCCGTGATCGACTCTGACAAACCGAAATCTCTCGTTTGTCCGTAAATTCCTCAATCAACAATCGTTCGAATTTGTTCAATCGTGGCGCACCTGTACGATCGTACAATGATACTTTAACCTAGTTCGAACTACGTCCTTGGGAATGTCGATCCGGGTTTTTAATCAAAAACCCAATCCAAATCCAAAAATCGAATCCGATTAAAGAATGCGAAACAAGTTAGACGGTTACCGATTAAGCGCGAATCCTCGGATAGTGGATGGAATCCTCATCGTTGGGTTAATCTCGGAAATTTAGCCGAACATAATTAAGAAAGATGAAAAAACAGATGAAGAACGCGAAGAACACGAAGAACATTGCGAGAGAATTTGAAAACTACTATTTTGGTCCACCGAAATCTAAAAATGTGAATGAGAATGTGTTTGTGGCCGCCACTTAACCTAAAATGGAAAAACGAAATGGGGCTCCAATCCACAATTCAGCCCAAAATGGAAAAGAAAATAAAATGGGCTTTAATTACAAAATTCGAGCCCAAAAATACATATGACTTCGGCTCCAAAATCGGCCGCCCTCTTGTCCGAATTTGCTCTTCATGTCTGGATAACAATTGTAGCTCTCTGAATCATCTAAAATATGAGACAAAAATGAGGCAAATCAGATGTCTGGTTCAAGAGTTATGGTAAAAATGGTGAAGCAATGTAAAACTGGAATTTATTATTAAATAATGGCTAAAATATAATAAAAGGCCCAAAGCCCAAATAAGTATAAAAACCATTATTTATGAGCTAAAGAGTCCTAAATTATAAATCAAGAGACAAAAAGTAGTGTATGAAATATTCAATTATCAAAGGCAAGATTGGATATGATGGCAATGAGAATACGCGAAGAGTTACATCCAAGGCCAGATGGGAAGAGAACTTATTGTCCCCCGACTTCTCATACTTTGTCTAAGGATGAGAAACGAAGTTTTTGTGAGTGTTTACATGGCACAAAAGTTCTCACGGGGTATTCTTCAAATTTGAAGAGGCTTGTATCGATGAAGGACTTGAAATTAGTAGGCCAAAAGTCTCATGATTGTCATGTCTTGATGCAACAAATACTCCCAATAGCTATTCGAGGCATCGCCGAATATGATCTTCAGTCGTTTTGACTAGACTTTGTGTCTTCTTCAATGCGCTTTGTAGTAAAGTTTTCGAGATTGAAAAGTTGGATGAATTGGAGAATGAAGGATATCTTATCTTGTGCCACCTTGAGAAGCTTTTTGTTCCTACATTTTTTGACATCATGGTTCATCTAATTGTTCATCTAGTGAGGGAGATAAAGATGTGCGGCCTTATCCATTTACGGTGGATGTACCCAATTGAAAGATCTATGAAATTCCTAAAAGGGTACGTGAAGAACGCATACCGGCCGAAGCATCGATTGTTCGAAATATGTTTCAAGAAGCCATGGAATTTTGTCAAAATTATTTGGCCAAAGTAAGACATATTGGGCTTCCAAAACGTCGATGTCAAGGGGGTAGACGAGGGCTTCCGTAAAGAGTGTGGATCCCGATGAATTATCACAAGTCCACTTATACATCTTGAATAATGTTGATGAAGTTCAAGCCGATAGCTGAACATAAAGAAGTTGTAAGGAAAGAAAATCATCGAATGATCGAACAAAGGTTGATGAGGGAGCATAACAGAACTTTTGCAAACCGGTTCAAACAAAAGGTCGAGGGAGAGGAATGTGTTTCGATACAATCAAATGGTTAGCACATGGTCCTCGAGGTCGATGTCATAAGTTGGAATTCGTATGTGATCAATGGTTATACATTTTACACGAAGTCCCTAGATGATAGGAGTACAGACCAGAACAATGGTGTTATGTTAGAGGCTGAATCTATGCACTTCTCAAGTTTGAAAGACAAGAGCCCTTTATTGGCAGTCATGCCATATTATGGGGTTATTGAACAGATTTGGGAGGTGGACTATGTGAAAATTAGATTTCCCATTTTCAAATGCAAGTGGGTCAATGTCAATAATGGTGTTCGGATCGATCGGCTAGGATTTACATTAGTCGATGTCCATGGTAGAAGTTTTGGAGATGAACCTTTTATTATGGCAGACCGTGCAAAACAAGTGTTCTATATCACCGATCAAGAAAATAAAATGTGGTCTCGTAGCTCTCCAAGGAAAGAGGGTCATTGATATTGGTGAGGAAATGAATTCGAATTATGGTATTCCCGAGAGTACTCCTTTTCAAGGGGTCTACCGGACATAAACGAAGAAGATGAAGCGGATAATGAACCCAGCATAAGAAGTGATCATCAAGAAGGGATATGGGAAGATATCACTTTATAAAAGAGTCAATTCATAAGGTAATATTCATATGAAGATTTCTTTGAAAACTTTAAGGTTTTAACTATATTATATTCCTTCTATGTTCATAAACAATGTCACTGACTATGAAGTTTGTTCTTGTTTTATTTTTTTGGCAGGATCCGATCCAAAGGGGCATGTTATAAAAGAGGATGTTACTTTGTCGCGTGGGAATCGATGAAGGCATGGTGAATATTATTTTGGGCATGTGTGTTGTATTTGTAACTTATTGTATTTGTAAGTAAGTTATCTTATTGTATGAATTAATTTGGGTGTTGTAGTTATAGTATAATCATTAATTAAGAGGCTAAATAACTCATGGTGAATAATATTTGTATTCTTTTTCCAATTCAATTTATTCAAATAATTGTTCACAGCTTACGCTTTAAAGAATCGACTTTTATGTCTTGGATTGGGTGGTGGATTTGTGTGTATAATACAATTAGGAAGAACGAATTGGGAAAAATTCAGGAAAATTTACACCGTAAATAAATGCGTCGGTCTTAAATGGTGAGTTTTTAAGACCGGATGTATTTATATGTCCGGTCTTAAAGGTCAGGAAGCGCTCGGTCTTTTTAAGACCGGTAAATTTATACATGCGGTCTAAAATAAAATTTTTAAGACCGCATTTATTTATCATCCAGTCTTGAAAGTCAATCTTTTAAGACCGCGTATAATTCGTCAGGTCTTAGAAGCCGCTAAGTTTAAGACCGTATTTATTTTTGTCCGGTCTTAAAATCCTATCTTTTAAGAGCGGCCTAATTATTAGCCTAGGTCTTAAAAGTTGAGTTTTAGGACCGAACAAAAAGTATTTCGTGTTTATTTTAGTACGACTTTTAAGACCCAATGTTTTAAATGTCCGGTCTAAAATATTTTCTTTAAGACCGGTCGTAGTTTAAATGTAGACTTTTAATACCGGGCTGGAATAAGACCTGGTCGCGGGTCCCATTCTACGATGCCTCTTTTGTCCTGGTCTTAAAAGCCTTTTTTGCACTAGTGTTTATTTTGTAAATGATATTATAAGTGAGATAATATAAGAATTAGTTAGATTAGATCCTATTATATAGGAATAAGTTGGATTCCATGATATTATGTTAATACAATAATTTCCATTATATATGTATATATATACTTTGTCCTATCTCCTTTCTTTTATTTATTGCATTATATATGTATAAAGAGATACTACCCAGCAATGCTTTTCCTTGTTGTACGATAGCAAACAGATTATATATTTATAATGGTAAGTGTTACGGACCTACGTTAGGCCCAATACCAGGATGACCCGATAGGAAATATATTGAATATCAGGATCTTCCTATAATAAAGGTGAATCCTATCTTATCTCCAATCCGAATATATCTAAATATGTATCCGGATAGTTAGGATATCGAGGGCCTTGGATCACAAGGCCCAAGCGACTCTGCCTAAGGTAAACTCTATAAATACAAAGGTGAAGCCTTAAGGTACACACGTTTAACTCTAAACTACTTACATTTAGTCACACTGTGCACACACACCCCCCGTTGGCGCAAGCCTTGTTTGTGTACAGTGATACCAAGCTCTCTTGAATATCTACCCCATAGATATTCAGGTAGGGCCTATCAATCCAATATCAAAGCATCAGCCTATCGGGCTAAACATCTGTGTTCTATACCGGAACATTGGCGCCGACCGTGGGGACGTTAAATTTCGATCCTCGTGACTAATAATGGCTAACACCAGAAGCAGCAGTCGGAACTCTCAAATTGGAAATCCATCTCAAGCAGAGGCGAGCCAACAACAACAAAATCAAGAGCTGCCGCGGCCTGAAGATATCCCAGAAGGCAACACTACGAATGGGGGGAATGACGTTTCTGACACGACATCCTCCCCTCCATTAACAGACAAATCAAAGGAGGCGACGGCACCAGAGACCTCAGCCCCTAGTCCAGACATTCACCTCCTGCAGAAGACCTAGGAATCAATGCTGAGACGAATGGGAAATATGGAGAAACGCCACAACCTCCAACGCCAGAAGATCTCAGAGTAATACAACAAATAATGGAGGACCATTTTAACCAGTTCAGAGAACTGATTCAAAAGAAAAACCGAGACGACAAGCGGGGAAGGAAAGAAAAGGCAACAAGAGACACCAATAGCCCTCCTCGTAGCGATCAACCGAGATATACGGACCGCAATGTTGGTCAAACCTCCCAGGAGTCGGATCAAGGACGAGCCCGGCCAAAATCCATCTTCGGGAATGAAGAAGCTACGAATCGAAAGGACCTCGGATAACGAAGACCGAGATACAAAGAGGACGACTCGGCCGTGAGTTCCCCCAGAGAATATAGAGTTAAGTATATCACGGGACACAATAGCAGCCCCTTCTCTGAAGAAATCGCCAATGCCCCTTATCCAAAGGACTTTGACTTAGTAGACTTACCAAAATATGACGGCACTCAAGACCCGAGAGCTCACCTCGATACATTCGAACTACTTATGTTCGTACGCCAAATTTCGGGCCTTGTCATCCCTCGGCTTTTTGCGGCCACATTGATCGGACCTACCCAAAAGTGGCTCCATATGCTGCCGATCAATTCTATCCGCCATTTTGAAGACCTCAGACGAAAGTTCAAGTTGAACTTTGCAACTAGTAAGAAGCAGCCGAAGTCACAGTTCGCCCTAAGCAAAATTAAGTAGCAACGAGGAGAGACACTCCAAAAATATTTGGATAGATTTAAGGAGGTCGCCTTGCAAGTACGGTCACTCCCGGAAAGTGTCCATGTACACTATCTCATCGATGGCCTGGATCCGTCATCCAAGTTGGCAAATTCAATCTTCAAAAACAAGGTTTACACTCTTACTGAGTTTAACACTCGGTCAAAGCAATATTTGGAGGTAGAACAAATGGAGATTATCAATGACATCGGAAGAGAGAAGCGGAGAAACACACCGCCAGAAAGCAAAAGTCAACCGGATAGTGAAAAAGAAGACTCCTACAAACGTAGCCGAGATAACAGACCTCGACGTGATAAAATCGAAGGTAAACCGAGGTATGAAAGATATACTCCGCTAAACGTCCCACGCTCCCAACTATGGAGGGAGGTTTCATTGACAGAAATGAAGAAGGTCGAAAGACCTCGGACTCCAAGACACCGGCCTACGATTGATCATTCCAAATTCTGCGCATTCCACGATGGGTTGGGGCATACCACGGACCAATGCTACGAACTCCGAGATGCAATTGAGAAATTCATCCGAGATGGCAAACTACGCCAGTACGTGATAAAAACACAAGGCCGGAAAAACTACAAATGAAAGCCAAGAGACCGAAGCATGAGTCCGGTCCCCGACTGTAAGAAGGATGGAACCCGGCCAAGGCCGCGTAGTGATGACGAGGAGTTCCCAGAAATAGATACCAAGCACAGGTGCAGCGTGATTAGTGGAGGCATGGGCGGAGGCGGAGATACGGAAAACCAAAGGAGGAAATACCTAAGACAGGTCCTTTCGGTAAGGGACATCCCGAGGATTAAAGAAGACCGGAACAACCCACACCTCCCCCATTACAATTTACAACGGAAGATTTGAAAGATGTCATACCAGGCCATCAGGATGGATTGGTAATCACTGGCATCCTGGTAAACTGCCAAGTAAAAAGGATTTTCATAGACGTAGGGAGCTCAGCGGACATCATTATGTGGGATGCCTTCAAAAGAATGAATTTAGATCAAGAAGATCTAAAGCCATCTAAAACAACCCTGATCGGGTTCAACGGGGAACAATCTACCCCAAAGGGATACATCGACATCAAATTAACTTTGGGAACGAAAGAAGCATTCAAGTCAGAAAGGGTAAGATTCATCCTAGCCGACTTCCCCTCCCCATACAATATGATATTGGGCAGGCCAACTATCCACAATTGGGACATGCTAGTCTCCACCAAACATCAAAAGTTGAAAATGGTTAGCACCAAGAACAAGGTGATAACAATCACTGGGGACTAGAAAGAATCTCGGCAATGTTACTACGAGACAGTCCGAGAGGGAGAAAGTGGGACAACATCACCACCTCGGATTCGTAAAAGCGAAAAGAGTTCGATCACAAGGGAAAGGCGGCAGCCAGGCCGATCAGTTAGCTTGGTGGAGCTGGATTTAAGTGAGGAGACCGAGATCCCACGTCCCCAACCAGAAGGTGAATTGAAAGACTTCGTACTAGGAGGTGACCCATCACAAATCACAAAAGTAGGTGGGATGATGGATCCAGAGCTGAAGAGCCAATTGAAAGAGTTCCTCATAAGGAATCGAGACTTATTCGCTTGGAAGTCCTCAGAGATACCCGGGATCGACCCCAACTTTTGTTGTCACAGGCTAGCTATCCGACCTGGGTCAACACCTATCGCTCAGAAAAAGAGGAAACAAGGGCCCGACAGGCAGATAGCCTTAGAAAAACACGTCAACGAGCTATTAGAGGCCGGATTCATCCGAGAGATACAGTATACCACATGGTTATCTAACGTGGTCATGGTCATGAAGCCAAATAGTAAGTGGAGGGTATGCACCAACTACACGAATTTGAATACAGCCTGTCCCAAAGATTCCTATCCAATGCCCAACATTGACCAGTTGGTCGATAACTCGGCCGGTTTCCAATTGTTAACTTTCATGGATGCATACTCCGGATACAACCAAATCGCAATGCATCCCGAGGATCAAGAGAAAATGACCTTCATAACCGAGAAGGCAAACTACTGTTATAACGTAATGCCTTTTGGACTGAAAAATGTCGGGCCACATACCAGAGGATGATGAATAAAGTCTTCAAGGACCAGATCGGGTGAAACGTCGAAGTTTATATTGACGACATGATTGTCAAGTCAAAAGACCCGACAGACCATATCCGAGATCTAGAACAGACTTTCGACAAGTTGAGGAAGTATCAAATCAGACTAAACCCAGCAAAGTGCGCATTTGGGGTCCCAGCCGGAAAGTTCCTTGGTTTTCTACTGACAAACCGAGGAATTGAAGCAAACCCGGACAAATGTAAGGCTGTGCTAGATATGAAAGCACCTAGGAGCAAGAAGGAAGTACAACAGCTCACCGGACGACTAGCGGCCTTGACAAGATTCTTGCCGAGATCCGCTGAGAACGCCCTCCCATTCTTCAAACTACTGAAAAAGGAGGCACGAGGGGGTTGGAACCCGGAATGTGAACTAGCATTTGAAAAGATCAAACAGTGTTTGGCAACCCCACCAGTCTTGTCCAAACCCAAACCCGGCGAAGTAGTGTACCTTTACTTATCAGTGGGAGAAGAAGCGGTAAGTGCCGCCTTAGTCAGAGAAACAGAAAGTGGCCAAATACCAATATACTTCATCAGCAAAGCATTGCAGAGCTCGGAGCTTAGATACCAAAAACTTGAGAAGGTGGCTTTTTCCTTACTCATGGCAGCAAGACGACTACGACCTTACTTTCAGGGACACCAGGTCGTCGTTCGAACCAGTCAGCCAATCCGGCAGGTGCTCCACAAACCAAACCTGGCTGGAAGGATGATCAGTTGGGCGATCGAGTTATCCGAGTTCGACATCATATATGAGGCCGACACGAGATCAAATCGAAAGCGCTGGCCAATTTCATGAGGGAACTCACCTCGGCCATTCCGGAAAATACGAACGGACTCCAAATGTGGAAGGTATACGTTGATGGCTCATCAAATGCAAAGGGAAGCGGAGCCGGAATCATAATCAAAATCCGGAAGGCGTTGCCATAGAACACTCCCTTCATCTTAGCTTCCCAACTTCAAAAAACCAGGCAAAATACGAGGCCTTGCTAGCCGGGCTCAAATAGGCGAAAGAGCATGGAGCCCAGAGGATTACACTCCTCACCGACTCTCAACTCGTAACAACACAGGTTGAGGGTACTTACCAAACAAAAGGTCCATTACTGGCAAAATACCTAAACAAAGCAAGGGACTTGATATCCGATTTTGACGAGGTAACAATCACCCACATTCCACGAGAGGAGAACATACGGGCCGACATCCTGTCAAAATTAGCCAGTACAAAGGGCGCAGGAAACCATAGGACCGTGGTCTAAAAAACCTAACTGAGTCGAGTTGTGTCATGACCATATCGTCAGCCACAGATTGGAGGAAGCCGATCGAAGATTACCTTGAAAGAGGCATCATCCCCATCGATTCGACCAAAGCAAAGAAATTAATCCGAGAAGCCGCCATTTACACAATGGTCGATGATCACTTATATCGGAAAGGTTTACACTCTCCCATGATGTGGTGCTTGGGTCCGGTCGAGGCTAGATATGTTCTCGCCGAGATACACGAAGGAGTCAACAAATATCACATGGGGGGAAGGCACTAGCCGGAAAGCTCTGCGTGCCGGCTACTATTGGCCAACAATGATGGCAGATTCCAAGGAGGCGGTAAAGAGATGTGATAGTTGCCAGAAACACGCCAAAGTCATTTGGCCCCCACTGCGGAATTGAAAAGCATCTCGGCCCCTTGGCCTTTTTATAAATGGGGAATGGATCTCCTCGGGCCATTCAAAGCAGCCCCCGGGTAGGTAAGATGGCTCGTAGTCGTGGTGGATTACTTTACAAAGTGGATCGAGGCCGAGCCCTTAACAACAATCACCTCGGCACGCATACAAAGATTCTTTCGTCACAATATTATTTCCCGCTTTGGAATCCGGCCGAAATCGTCACAGATAACGGCACTCAATTTATTGATAAAGGATTCCAAGACATGATGTCGGATCTCGACATTAAGCAGCACTTCGCCTCCGTAGAACATCCCCAATCTAACGGCCAAGTGAAGCAGCAAACAAAATCATTGTCGATGGCTTGAAGAAACGGATGCAGGAGTCAGAATCCAACTGGGTCGAACAACTCTATAGCATCCTATGGGGATACAGGACCCGTACAGACTTCAACCCAGGAAACCCCCTTTTGGTTGACCTATGGATGCGAGGCAATGATCCGGTTGAGATAGGCCAACCATCGTGGAGGAAGTTGAAAGCTCTCCAAGAGGACGAGGAGGAGAACAACGACGCAATAAGGACGGAGTTGGATTTGATTGACGAAGCTAGAGTCATAGCCCACTGCCGGGACCTAACCACCAAGAAATTGATTGTAGCCAAATACAATCGAAAGGTCAGACCCCGTTCGTTCAACAGGGGTAACTTGGTGCTCCGACGTGCGGACATCGGGAACAAAAACGCTAAAGATGGAAAGCTCGCTGCAAATTGAGAAGGTCCTTACCGGGTTAAGGAGAAGCTCGGCAATGGAGCCTATATACTCGAAACCCTGGGAAGGAAGCCAATTAAAAGGACTTGGAACACTGACAAATTGAGAATCTACTATAGTTAGAACTCGGCCCCGCATTCCCAATATGCCGGATAGAACGTGTCTGAGTTCGTTTGTTTCTTGATTTCAGTATTTTGATTTTAGTTTTATATTTCCATTCATTCAATTTCCTTGTTTGAAGTTTTTAGCTCTTTAGAGTGGATTATTTATTTAATGAGGAATTCCCCAGTGGACATTCAAATTCTGCACTATCGATAGTGTAAAGAATTACATCGAGGTCTATACACCCGGTCAAAAATATAACCCAACTTAAGGGACTACACCGTGGCTACTACACCCAGGTTACTAAATAGTGAAGCCGCTATTTTTACATTTGATGCATCAAAAACATGCTCCTAGATAAGGAGGTGAATTGTCATCCAGACCCTGATCAGGTCAAAATGTTTAAACGTGCGTTTCTACACCACGGCTAGACATATGACAGTTTTCCCTTATCCTGGCAAAGAACCCGGACAACGGATCAAGAACCTAGTAGTGCGGGTAAATTCGAACACCCCTACCATGATACCCAGCCATTGGCATCGGAAGAATACAAGCAGACTCTGCATATTCCAGACCCTGGCCCGGTCATGGAATCCCTAATATGAACTAAGGTTCGTAAAAATAAACAAAACTACTTGTAACGCAATAAGAGGCAAGAAGACACGATCAAATAATTGCAAATGAAGTATAGAGTGACGGAATACAAACTAAAGAAATGTTATAGATTGTCAAAGCCGGTAGCAAACGTCGACATAATAAAAAACATAAATCTCCGACACTCAACTCAGAGGAGAAACTTCTGAGGAAACCACCTCGATGGACGGGGCAGACTTCAAAGTACCTTCACCATTTTCGCCATCCTAGACCGCATTAGGATCCTCCTCACCAATTTGCTCCTCGTCCACGAACGACAGGGATTCACTTTTAGGGTCGGAGGAGGTGGGTACAAGACGCCGTCTTTAACATAGGCTCGATGGTCGTACCCATTGATTTTAAAATTCACATCCGGGTTAAGATGACGGATTTGAGCAAGTGCCATCTTGAAGCAGTCAGCGGTGGCCTCCTTTAGAATCTCCTTGCAGTCTAGGTGGGCTTTCTTCTCCTCGCTAAAGGCGGCCTTGGTCTCGCTAAGCTCAGAGCACAACTCAGCACATTGGGCCTAAAGGGCCTTCATGGCGTCTAGATCCTTGGCATGAACACCTTGTAGAATGGTGAATTCTGAGGACATCTTCTCTAGCACCTCCTGTGTCATAAAAAGCTCCTCGGATGCTTTCCCGACAGTGGCCTTCGCAACTTCACGCTCCTCTTCAGCCCGCCTCTTTAACACCTCGGCTTCTTCTTTCGCCAGCTTTAATCGGTGTACATCATCGGATTGCTCGACGTATTTGCCTTTCAGATAGAGCAGAGCTTGAGCCAACCCGACGAGTTTGTAGGCGTAACCTTGGGCATCGTGGACAATCTACTCGTCGGCATCAGACAGCGGGAGGGCATTCATAAATTGGTGAGGAGGTAGAAACGCGACGTCAAGGTCCTCGATCACTCCTTTTTCCCACGCGAGTCCACGGGTGATCTTTGCGATAGAGGGAGGAGCATAAGGGCCCTGGGGTGGAGACGGTGCCGTTGGCAGGTCCGTGAAGGAGACCTCTTTGCCTTTTGCAGCCTGCTCGGTTGATTTAGACACTGGGCCAGTTGGATGAAACGGAGAAGTTCTGGCCTTTGCCGATGTCTTCGTCTTCTTAGTCGCGGTAGTTGGGGAGGCAGCAGCGGATTTTTCCCTCCTAGCCTTCGAGGCGGCATGTTTCCGGGTAACCCTCTTATCAGGAGCAGCGGTGTCAGTGGCCCCGTTTGAATTCACGACGAATAGATACCTCGGCAACTACGCTATATCTCGAGCTGCAAAAAGAAGGTAATAAGTCGATCGAAAATGTCAGAACAAAGGCCTAGAAACAAAACCACATCAAATAATCCAGAGGGTCATACTAATCCTATATCCCGATTGGGCACCGGCACTGTTAATGAAGAAGGCAGCACTTTTTACGCCGCAGGCGTCGACAAAGGACGTCAACCAGTCTACAGAGTAAACCTTTTCAATCGGGAGGTCATCAGACTCGACCTGATAGGAAGACGAGGTCAGTTTATGGTGCTCCTCCATCCAATATAAAGGGAACCTCCATTCCATGTCCTTAGCCTCGACCCCCTTTAAGGAACCAGTGCTTCTGTCCAAGTTTGGCGACTACCTTGAAGAAGGAATTTTTGATATGTTTGAAAGAATTGGAGTAGGCAGTCAAGATTTTTCGGGCCCGATCACCCCGAAGGGAGGTTAGTCCCTTTAATTTATTAGCCTCCTTACCAGGGCGAGGAGCAAAAGGACATAAGTAGTAAAAAAATAAAGTAGCAGTGCAAGGAATGGGATCCTCAAAGGAGCCGCACAAATGTTCAAAAGCTACCAGATAGGCCCACCCATTGGGGTGGAGTTGAGAGGGGCTAGATGAAGGTGGTTGAGAGCGAAATTTGGAACTCGGTAAACGGGAAGCGAATACCGAGCCGGGTTATATAGTCCCTATAGAAAAAGAAGAAGTTGGTACATCTTTCCTCTCTGGAAGAGCAAATAGGCTCATCCTAATTAGGAGGACTTAGGCAACAGCCCTCTAATTCCTGCAACTTCATTTTGTGAATGTCGGTTGCAGTATCAGGAAGCGAGTCTTGAGTACTTCGTGCGTCACCCAGGGGTATCGGTTAAGCAGAACCGTGGGGGGACTAGAGGAACTCGCCTCCTCGGCATCGAATCGGGTACTAAGGGGTGAAGACGATGACCCATTTACCTATAACACAAAACAAAGAATACTAAAATCAGCAACTGGGGAATACCTGGCACATGCGTGCTACTACGTGAAGAGAGAACAATGGACGAACTCGGGCGACGCGGACTCCCAAAGTTCGGGTTAGGATCGGAGGACGACTTATGGCGACAGGAACCTAGAATCATCTTAGCCCGGGAATCCTTGCCAACCGCGATGTAATAAGAACTCCAAGTGATACAGTCCCCAACAAGGGCCGAGGTACCCATTTGGAAGGGATTCCGACTTAGAACGAGGGGGAGCCTCGTAAAAATTAATAGGCTGTACGGTACGGCCTCGGTTTTTTCTCGGCTCCTAAGGTAAGACCTTATGTCGTGGAAACCAGGGTTCTGGACCTAGCATCGGCAGGGCGAGACGATTCAACATTCCTTCCCCCCAGATCCACCACGAAATAGGGGGGATAGCCTTTGCTCCTTAGAAAGAGGAGAGCCCAACAGCTAGTAACTAGCTCGAGGATAACGTACATAGAGTGGTTCTTCCTCTTCGGGGGTTAAAGGTTGACTCGGTGAAGGTAAATTACTAGCTTTAACCATGGATACCGGAAGTTGAAACCTAAAGAGGCACAAAATGACCGATAAGGAAGATAGTGGAAACCCCCACGAACAAAGGCATATGGCTACATGCAAGAGTCTAGAACTTAGAGACTACCCAGAAAATAATCCCAACCAAAGCTCAACTAGGAAACCACGACCTACCAAATATATGAAAACTGTAACACCCCAAATTTTCCAACAATTATAATGACATAAAATTGCAATAATTTTTATAAATAATTACTGAAATTCAAAATAACCAAAATTTGGGAAGTGTTACTGCCGCACTTGTACTGGAACAAGTGCAAGGCTATCTTATTACATTAACATAAATCCAAACTTAAATAAAAGTATTTTATTCAAAGTATAAAATAAAAAGAAACTAGCTAGAAAGCTGAATGTTCTTCCTCACTTCTCACTTTGCTAACCCCAACATTTAACTTTGAAACCCGTTTCATCAAAATCTGCTCCCAGAAGGATCATCACGACCGAACACAAACATCGGCAAAAGTTTGGTAATCCTAATCAAAACACAATTTATACAACTCATATATATTAATTAAATCAAATATATAATCACATAGTGATTGAATCAACTATCAATTCCAATATTATAGAATAATAATAGTAATAATGATGATGATGATGATGATGATAATAATAATAAATAAAATATTTACATGATGATAAAAATATCATTTACGTATGTACATATAATTTAAAATATCAATTCCAATACTCATCATATCTATACATTCACATCGAATCAAATATTATTCATTATCTTTATTAATTTCATTTGGACCGGAAACCTGCCATCCATTTAATTTAGTGGGAAGAGAACCATGGTAGACCCGGAAACACCGCCAGTTACCACCGTGACCGAAACCCGCCCGATCACAAATCATCAAATTGGCCATATATCAATAAAACATTTCATCCTAATGTGCACACCTCTTCCCAAAGTTGCTACTAGTGTCCCTAAACTCCCGGACACCACTTTAGGAAGAACGGATATAATCGGTTCACATCAAATAACATATCGAGGCATAACGCCTAAGGGTTGTGTTCGTCACTTTGGGGTACCATCCCAAAGCTATATTCCCACGATTTAAATTATTTTAAATACACTTACATAATAAATTGATTTCTCAATAAATAAATAAATAAATAACTATATATATATATATATGAAAGCATTTATAAGTTTCGATTACAAAAGCCGAAACAACGAGCAACCCCCTGAGGTATGTATATTCAATGGTAATTCATCAATCTATATATATATATATATATATATATATGTTTCAATTTTCAAAAAAGAACCAAAACCCTCAAAGCTACCACGTACAGGTAGGTGTATGCAAATCATAAATGGATTTTGCAAAAAGCTTCTTCACGCAATTCAAGAATGAAAGGGTGTATACATATAATTCAATCACTCATGCATCTACGCACGAAATAATATTCAAAGGTTGAATGGTTTTGTAAAAAGTTAATTAGGATTATATAAAGTATATTTTACATATAACAATCACATATGATATATTTAGGATCATAATTACCTATCAAGATTCATATAAAATTAACCTAAGACTCATGGGAATTAGGATTACCTGGTCTCCGTTTTGCTAGCCTCTTAGAAGAATAGAGAAAGAATAGATGAAGTAGTAGAAGAGAATAGGAGAAGAGAATAGTAGAAGAGAGTAAGAGTATTTTAGGGTTAGGCTAGACCTCTATTTATAACTTAAAATTAGGGTTAGCTATAGGTTGGGCTCTTTACTATTGCCAACTCATTAATAGGGTAAATTAAATTCAATCAATCAGTCCGTCATAGTGTGAATTTAATGTCATTAATAGGGTATATTAAATTCAATCAATCAATCATTATGTGAATTTAATGCTATCAATGGTGTGAATTTAATGTCATTAATAAAGTATATTAAATTCAATCAATCAATCATTATGTGAATTTAATGCTATCAATGGTGTGAATTTAATGTCATTAATAGGGTATATTAAATTCAATCAATCAATTAATCATGGTGTGAATAAGCTGGAAATTCCTAAGACAATTAAGACTATGAGTATATTTGACCCACCAAGGCTATATAAAATAAAATAAATGGGTTATTACTATTAATAAAAACCTGGGGTATTACATTATTAATAAAAACCTGGGGTATTACATTCTACCCTCCTTAAAATAAGTTTAGTCCTCGAAACTGAAATAAAATTCACATGTTTATAAATATGTAATACTTGAGGCAATTAGGACTAGGAGTACTCGGCTATATTGAGAATAAGGGTATTACTAATAATAATAATAATATCATTAGTATAAATAATAATGCGGGGTATTACAAAAACGAAGGAGCGAAAGGTAGAAATCACGAACCACTCAACGACAAAGTAGAGGTAGAGTCTTGACCAGGAAATGATGGATATACCTGATTCAACCAAAGTTGATGATGACTGAAGCGATGAGATCCGTAAGCCGTAAGCGGTACTGGGATAATTGTAGCAAAAAGAAACAGAGTTTTTTGGGTTTTCTGATGAGAGCAAAGAAGTGGTGAAGTAAAATGGTGAAAGCGAGAGAAATGGAGGGAAATAGAAGTTATGAACAAATACACTCTTTCGAATGAAATGCTACCGAAGAGTCAAAGGTAAAAGAGACCATTCACCCCGAAATAGGGTTGACATACGATAGCTAATGGGTGTATTAAATGTGCACGAGGATCGGAGGCGGCTTGGCAGGGCGGTTATGACCCTGTGCCAATCCAAGGAAGCCAGGTGGCAGGGGCAATGATGGTGAAGGCAGAAGGATCCTCTCCTCGAAGCCATGTGAAACCCTTGGCGATCAAGTCGGACCATCTCACCCACGCATAGCTACCTCGGCACAATGAACTCAAGAAACATTCCTGATCCGCACACTCCACAACAGCACTTCGGACCTTCAAGCCCCTAAGAATGACCTCGGATCCAGAGATAAGACCTCAGATTCTCGAGCGGAAAGGCTTCTACAGTCAAGGCTGAAATTGACTGTCACGCCGCTTAAGCGGTTCAACGAATGGTGATATCTCGAACTACGTGGGCTTTGATCCCTCTTCAGGGTACGTAGGCCCTAGGCATTATTCCTAGGTCAAGCCCGATTTAATAAAACACCAAACAGGTTGAGCCGCTAGGGCTAACCCGCCTCGGTAACCTACCTCGGACGAGTGGCATCCTAGAATCACACATCCCGGTAGATCAAAAGCTTGAACTACCGGGCTGGGGACAACTGTTACAGACTTACTTAGGCCCAATACCAGGATGACCCAATAGGAAATATGTTGAATATGAGGATCTGCCTATAATAAAGGTGAATCCTATCTTATCTCCAATCTGGATATATCTAAATATGTATCCGGATAGTTAGGATATCGGGGGCCTCGGATCACAAGGCCCAAGCGACTCCGCCTAAGGTAAATTCTATAAATACAAAGGTGAAGCCTTAAGGTACGCATGTTCTAACTCTGAACTACTTACATTCAGTCACACTGTGCACACACACCACCCCCATTTGCGCAAGCTTTGTTTGTGTACAGTGATACCAAGCTCTCTGAATATCTACCTCATAGATATTCAAGCAGGGCCTACCAATTCAATATCAAAGCCTCAGCCTATCAGGCTGAACATCTGTGTTCTATACCAGAACAGTAAGTATATATATATATATATATAAAGCCATGTTCCATTCAATTCCAAGATCCTGCGACACATATATATGTAGCTTCTATATATCTAATTTGATAGCAAGTTTTTCTCTTATTTCCTAAAGTATTGGTTTGTACACACACACACACACACACACACACACACACACACACACACACACAAAAGACTTCAACGTTTTTCGTTTCCAAATTTGATTTATCTATAGGCAGATATGATGGCAAGTTAACCTATATATATGAATAGTAAAACATGGTTTCCATATATATATGTGTGTGCGCGCGCCTGCTAACAACTACCTCTATCTAAAATCCTAGAAACAGAGACCTAGAGGCAGCCAACTCAATACATACGTTGGAAAATCGAGGGCGGAAAGGACCAAAAACTCACCTAGTTCTTGGCAAAAACTGGTCCTAGATGATCTCAAATGCCTCTGTTTTTATCGATGTAAAAAGAGAAGTATAACCTCGTTTCTGACTCTCTCCCTCACCTCGGTTCAACGTCTTTCTCTCCACGCTCTAACTTCCTGCTTCTCATTTTCTGTTTTCTCCTTCTCGGACTTGTTTGAGGCAGCGTGAAAGGTGAATGAAAGAAGATCAAGTTCCATGTTTATATGGTGAAGGAAGGGTCCAGTTCAAGAAGGAATACCCAGAGGAATATGGCGTTGGGCTCAAGAAGGTATGGGAGAGGCTGCTGCTGCCATGATTTTCTACTGTTATCCGTAAAAATCGTTGGTACAAATCTCCTTTACTGCATTTACGTGGAACTCTGTGATTTTCTAGCGTGTTTTTCTTTGCCGTGTTTCGCTGATATGGATTAGAGGGAATAGGCACTGTGTGGAGGTTAATCATAATAGGAAATGAGGTGGAATGGGTTTTTGGTACATGGGCTAAATGTCTTACGTGGGCTGAAGCAAACAATTGAAATTGGAGTGATCATATGCAGGCCCAAAATGAATGTTTGAAGAATGAAGGAATAGATTCTGGACATATATGTGGTGTAACCCGTGGAGTTTGAGAGGAAAAAGTGATGATATTAATCCCTACTTGATCTTTTTTTTTTTTTTTTTTTTTTTTTTTTTTTTCTTGAAAACCTTTATTTGTATTTAGGCCTTTTGTTCATTTGGTGGAAAATATTGGGTAAATAATAAAAGTAAATCTTTAATTCCCATATAAGGATTTTTTTCTTTCTTAATTAAATGTCTATAAGCCTTAAAAAAAATATTTCCATAATTTCAGGCATAGTTTATTTTTTTATTATTTAATTAATTAATTTATTTTTAATCCTAAAAAAAAATAATTTAGGATATTACAATAACTATGGAAATATGTTAAAAACTATATATAACTATTCAGGTTTAGATTCTCCAATAATCCCGAGTTAAAGATGCATGATGGAAATAGGGTTCTCAACTTTTCATCCTTTTTTTGGGCAAAAAAAAAACTTTTCATCCCTTTTTTTTTTTTTTTTGTTAAATAAACATGGTAAAAACATACGTATTTAAGTGGCGTTTCTACTAGTTTCTATTCAAAACAGTTTTTACTTGCGTTTCAGTACATATGACCTTAGTAAAATCGTAAAAATGTAAGTTTTTATGTTTTTACACTAGTTTTTGACAACAATGGTTGCAACACAAGAGTCAAAAGCAACACAGATTATTAAACTTACTTTTTAGGATTTTCAAAATTTTTAAGAATATCCGAAACTTTTTTATTTTTAACATCTTTTGACCATTTATTCTCTGTTTTGCTACGCAATATGGTAACAAACTAAAAATTTTAGAAATATCTATTTTTAATAAAAAATTTAAATATAACAAATATTTTTCAAGATTTTTAGAGAAATTTAGATGAAGAAAAAAATCAAATATCCATTCAAATGCTTTTTCATCATTTTCTATCTCAATCATCTTTTCAAACACTATGTCAAACAAGAGCTCCGCTATTTCAAATACAAATCACATCAACAATTTAACTTTTAGAAAAAGCTTATAAAAAAAGTCATTTTTATCACCGCTTATCCCAAATAGGCCATAAGATAACAACACTTGTCATTTTTGTGGAAGATGATTCTCTCCTCATATTTTTCTCCATATCCCTCATCACCTCATTTAGTAGTTGATTAAGAAGATGAGAGAAAAGTTGAAATAATAATGTGACTTTTTAGTTTTGATTGGATGGATATGATTTAGAGATTATGAGAAAACCCAACCCGTTTTTGCCTTTAAGAGTTCATGGATATTTTTGCACATATGAAAAAACATGTGGTGCCAATTGCACTTTGAGTAAAAATTCATAGGTATTCTTACACTTTAACCTTATCCTAATTATAAGGGTATGTTTGGTTGGGGAAGGGAGGGGAGGGAATTAAAATGGAGAGAGAAAAACTTATTTGTGGTAATAAACTAATATATAATCTAAGGACACACAACATATAAAATGATAAAGTATTTTTTAGCTCCATTTTCTTCAAAAAAGTCCCTCCCCCTCCCCTAATTCCCCCCCAACCAAACAAACACTAAGGCTCATAGCAAATTTTTTTTTCTCAAGAAATAAAATTTTTGTTTCTTTTGTTGCCGGTGATTTTTTTTTTTTTTTTTTTTTTTTTTAGTTTTAGTACATATTTAGATTAACTTTTATAAAATAACTTTTTACGATTTATAGATAAAAATATGAATGAAGTTTTATCTCAACTTAAAAAAAAAATTTCTGAAACCATATTATATTATCTTCTCAAACATCCAAAATGTAAAACACTCATCCTCCACTAAATTTTTTTCATCTTTATTATTTATAAAGTTAAATTATGATTTCATAATTCAATAGACTTTTTCCTCCTACCCTGGCCACACATACGTAACTCTAAATACTGGATTCATTTAGTCTCTTTTGCGACACTTCCAACCACGTATTGGTTATTCCTAAACGAGTTAGGAAGGACATAACACACATACCTACAATTTTGGTTTCATAATTTAATAAAGACATTTTCCCCCTCCTTTTTCTCTTTACCAAACTCAAATCCGATCACTATCACAAAATAAATGAACAGGAGACAACGCATATACATCAAAAGTGGAACATTTGCAAGTTGCAACTAAAAGAAAACTAGAGTTCTTGTGGAGGCAAGGTTTGGTGTAGTAGTATATAGTACAAGCCTTTTTGTGATCCATTGGAGATTTCTTCTGCAACAAAGTTCAAGACCGTTATGTGATACCATCTAGTCTGATATACCTATTATATAAGACTCGTCTTTTGAGTCATGATGAGATATGCTACAAGTAAAACAGTGTAAAAAGCCACTCCATTAAGCAACACAATCACAAACGTGCATCTACTCTGTAAGTAGCATAGGAATTTCATCCACAGGAGCTGGAAGCTGAAACATGCAAAAGTGAGATTTGTGCAAATTAGTAAATATCATCCAGAGTATGATATTAAATGGCAAGAAAAACAGCATTTAAATAATGATAATGTCAAGACTATGAAATAAATACTTGTTGAAAGAGAAGTAAGAAGAAGGGATGGAAGTGGAGCTGGAAACAGGCAACACAAAATAAGTCATTATGCGTTTAGTTTTTGGAAAATTTGTAGCTTTGCAAAACTGCAAATTTGCAAAGGGAATCCAAGGAAAAATAAGGGATTAACTAATATCCATGTGCTTGTACGTTGAAAATAAAAACGGGCAAAGAAATGAAAGATCCAATTGAAAAGATTTGTTGCTGCTGCTGCTGAATAAATGGTTCATGGTATTTCACCATATAATTTTTCCATCAAATGCTACTAATATTTGGCCTCAAGATCAGTGATTCCTGTAACAACAGTTTTGCCAGGCTGCAAGTTCAATGGCCAGATGCCAACATTGAGAAGAATCGAATCAGAGAATGATTAAGAAAACTTTTCAGGTTCAAGCAATGAGGGGCTGTACTCTAGAGCTGGGTGATAAGCCCAGACATAAGCACCTTATTTGATTTTCTGCAATCACATCCATTACATTGTTGAGTGCAATGCATTTAGCTAAGGGTAAATTTGTCAGTTCTTTTCTTTTCTTAACTAAATTGATAAACAAATCATCATAAATCACGTGTCTTCTACCTGTATTTTCTCATGGTAATTTTAGCTCGAGGACAAACAAAAAGTTTCAATATGCACGAAGGAAACCCTAAATCTCACAAAATTGATCATTCGTTAAATGAATGATAGCAAGGCACATAAGATGGAGAAAATTCAAGACTGTCAAACATTAAGGGTTCAGTCATTTGCTTTTAAAACATATACAAAAGATATAATCAATATCTTCCAAACTTGGCCATACACCTTGGTATATCACAATTCATCATTTCATCATCTGTCCTATTTTCAGAGTAATTTGCCTATTTTCCACTCAAAATTTGGAACTGATACAATGTTTTAAGTCATAATACAGAAAACCTAAGCACCACGCGTTGCTATAGTTCAAGTTCAACTTGAACAACCTGAAATCCAGCCCTTTTACTTGCTAGCCTATCAATTACAGATGACAGAACCTTAATTCCATAATGGACTTCCTGTGTCCTAAATCCTAACTTCAACGTCACAAAACATTGAATATCAAGGTAAATTCCAATGAACAGATTAATGTCTCTTTCAACTTACCCGGTGAGCTAAAAGTATGATATTTTGACATTAAAAGTTTCTTGTCAATCCTAGATAAAACGTTGAAGAAGCATGGGAAAGTTACGTGGTAACAAAACAAGAGAGTGTTTTTAAATTCAGAAAATTTAATTTCGGGCCAGACCATACGATAAATAGGAATTCCCCTAAATAATATCCGATTCATCGCTAAACCTAGTAGAAGATGGTAGAATATAGCCAGCAGAGTGCTCCATACCTCGAAGACCCGTTTCAAGGATCCAAGACAAGAACCCATGACGGAGTCGCGGCAAGAATGGATAGTTTTGAACTGATCAATATCAAGCTTCTTGTTAATGAACCCGACCTGGAAATAGATGCTCTCAGAAGGCGGCAAATCGACCCTGATCTGGTCAACACCGAGCCACAAGAAGAACCGTCGCACTTGGATGCCATTTAGGTCGGTGATGGAACCATAGTTGAGCTTGCCTGTGATGGTGGTATCGTAGTACACCAAGTAATCAAACTCAACATAGCAAGGCTTCTCCAGATGCACGACGAAATGACCATCGGAAGAGAAGGAGTAATCGGCGACGGAATCCGGTAAAAGGCCACTTGGGAGGCCAAATTTGCGGAGGATTTCGTACACCGTTTGGTTAGATTCGTCGCGATGAGAAAGAGAGAGAGAAGGTGTGATTATGGTGAAGAAGAAGAAGGAAACTGTGAGAAAAGTCAAACCGAGAGGGGATTTAGGGTTGATTGCCATGTCTGGAGAGGATTACTAAGACGAGAACTGCAGGAGACTCTGTAGACTGCCGTTCTGGGACCGAAAGTTGCGGAATTTGTATTGAAGGAGCGAATTGCATTTGACTGTTTAAATTTGTAGTCTTCTTGAGTTTTTATTTATTTATTTTTTTGTCAAAAAGATTCCATTAAAATAAACTTCAAAGAAGTATCATTATAAAAAGAATAACCAAATAACAATTAGAAAAACCAAATAACAACCATAACAGACAAACAAACAACCACAACAAAGAAAAACAAATACAAGGGAAACAGAAAAACAGAAAAGCAAAATAAGAAAACTAGCCACCATCCAAAGCAGAACTGGAAAGCGAAGGATTATCAACATCATCACTAGTCTTCTGAGCCTCCAGAGTTAGAAGAGATAACAAAGCAGGTGTTGGTCGCGAAACCCACCCAATAGGGCACACCCCTTTATAAGCATCAACTGTGAGGAGATTAGCAGCACGGTTGCCCCTTCTCGGGGAAAAGGACAAGGAGAACCCAACCTTAAAAGACAAGACAAATAATATCCTCGATAATACTTCTACATTTCCAATCATACAAGTCCTATGGACTTGGCCCCAACACAAGAAAGCGTGAGATAGACAATCCGATTCAAAGATGACCTTATCATGACCAAGGTCCAGAGCTAGAAGCAAGACCCTTTTCAGAGCTAAGGCTTCAGTCATGAAGGCAGGAATAGACTTGACTTTATCCACAAATCCCCATATAAAAAAGCCAGCCAAGTCTCGACAAGTTACCCCAATAGTAGCATCTTTCTCAGAAGAAGAAAAGGCTCCATCACAATTAATTTTAAGGCCACCAGGTGCTGGGGGAAACCATTTAGTGCCAGGACTATCACAGCCCCTCGACAAAAAGGGTCCCTCACCCTTTTAGCACAGTTAGTCCAAAAATCAGAATTACTTTTCCGAGCCAATTCAATAACAATCCCCGGATTTGGCTTTCTATGGTCAAAAGTCATTTCATTTCTAACCTTCCAAATAAACCATAAAGCTAGCAAATCAAAGAAATATCATGCTTACGCAGTAGGGGGTCAATGAAATCCACCAAGCATTGAAGTTGGTGATTTTGGAGACATCAAGTCTAGCACCTAGCGAGCAGCCAAACCATATGCGCATCGAGTCCAGGGTCAATGGAAAAATACATGTTCAATAGTTTCCTCGGCATCTACAAATACTGGGCATAGACTATCTTGGGACCTCCTTCGCCGAAACAACGCGGACTTAGTGGCAACTGTATTACTCAAAAGCCACCATATGAATTGTTGTACACGTGGGATCACTTTTATCTTCTAGATCGATTTCCAGCATGAGGTGTGAATGATGAGTCAAGAACCAGCCCTATCCACCTTAACGAAATTCCGGTCTTTAAAGGCAATGATAACCCAACTTCACCGTATACACTCCATTCTTGGCGTTAGTCCACAACAACTTATCTTCCAGCCCATTGGAGGGGATAGGTATTTGATATATTGCCTCTTTAACTTCAGGAGATACATAATGGTTAATAGGTGAGAGACATCAACAATCAGATCACAAACCCTACCCTCTACACTAATCAGGACATCAGTGGTGCGCGGCCTCGCCGGGAAAATAGCTCTTGGGACCCAGGGGTCACCCCATATTCTGATAGTAGTACAATCACCAATATCCTACCTAAGATATTTTTTAAGAAAATCTCTGCCATCTAAGATACTAGACCAACACCATGATGCCTTACAGCCTATCTCTGCATTAATGAAGGCTTGTTTAGGGAAGTACACACTTTTGAGCACCCTTTGTTACACCTCTATCGGCCTCACCTTTTCGGGTGGCGGGTTAGAGGGATTCCTTTACTTAGTTACCTTTCCTTCATTATTAGGTCCATTTAACTTGTATCAGAGTAAGCGCAACAGAGCATTTAATCGGTTTGGACTACTTACTATACTGGTAAAAGTAAAATAAACAGAAAATAAAAGTCCCCGAAGGGTTAAGGGTATAGTCATCCAAAAATAAATACCAAATATGTACAGTTATCCCAAAATATATAAGTACAAAAATGCGATAGGGCATTCCCTATTCTTCATTTACACCGCAATGCCTTACCTTTCCAAAAAGGATCTTCACTTCAGGCACGCCCCCCTATGACTACAGAAGTGTCTGGGGTCCGATAGTGGCCTCCAGAGTAACCGTGAATACTCAAATATTAAATGTGTAATGAGTATGTAAGTTATCATGCCAGATAAAAAGTACAAAAACATGCCATATGCATCCAGATCATACCACAGTAAAATATATAACACAATCCAAGAACCCGTACAGCTGCTTTACCAAGGCAAGCCTTAGTCTCACTGAACTCTCAACCCGTAAAGCCGCCCTTACTAGGCCAGCCCCAAACTGAAACTCAACCCGTATAGCCACCAATTAAGGCTAGCCTCGGACTGAACGTCCTCAGAGCTAGGAATCATACAACTCTGTATGCATATTTGACACAAACATATACAATGAAAAACACACATGGCAAACACAAACATACAAGAAAACACATAAAGATATCTGAGTAAGGCGCTATTTGGTGTAGTAAATATTGTCCTTTATATTTTATTGGGCCCGTTGACTTCCTAAGGCTTCCCTTGACCTGGATATCATTAGAATACACTTATTTAGTATTTACAAAAATGCCCACACGTTTTTCTTGTAAAAACCGAGCCCAACACGTAAATTTCCGTAAATCCGAATTGCCCAACTTCTAGGATTTTTAATAAATTCTAAAAAATCATTTTTGCATGCTTCCAGTGCCATTTAAACCATTGGAATATATTTTTCATGAAAAATATTTTCAGACCCTGAAAGTACTTTTATTTTGGCGTGTTGCTTACTTTTCACATCTGGGTCAGATTTCACCCTGTTGCATACTGAGCCAACTTTACAAATTTTTATCTCTTAGTAGGAAAATCCAAAAATCATAAAATTATACATCACAGTGAACTTTAGGATGTGTAATTTTTTCCTGTAAAATCTCAGCCAAAAATAAATTATTTTACTATTTTTAGAACTCACTTGAAGGTCCACTGCCAGAATTTCCAGATTCAAGAACAAGCTTGCTTTTAAGGCTTTTTCGATGATTTCGAGTTCGGAAAATCAAACTACAACCTAACCCCATACAAAAACACATTTTAAACCCTTTGGGACCATCAAAAACTCCAAAATCATACCCTATCACCAAGCCCTAACCAGAAGCACGAAAATTTCAAGTTTAAACTTTAAAGGTTCAAGTTGTCGGTAGTTACCTAATTCGGAGCTTTGGCTTGGTGGACAAGGTGGTTGAGAGCTTGATCTTAGCTATGAGAGCTTGCTGGTCCCTTCTCTCTTCTTCATTTGTGCCACGCCTCTTAGGAGGAGAAAATGAAAAGTTGCTCCTTTTAATACTAATCTAAAAGTAGCCAACTAGTTCCAATGTAACTGGGTAAATTTCCTGTTCGGTTAGTAATTAATTGATCTAACTTAATCTTTATCCTATGTGAAAATTTCAGAGGCTTCTAGGAGGTGAAGTGGCGCATCCCTAGCCCCTTTCACCAGATTTTATCTTTTTATTTGATAAAAATTACTTAATTTGACCCAAAATACCTTTTTATCCTACCGGTAGGGCCCACACCTTAATTAATGGGCTAATTGAGCTTATCTTTTCTTCAAGTCAGATTTTTTTATTAATTTAAAAGGGTCATATGCACCTAGGGGGGTCCCAAAAACCTGATCCCCATTAATTAATTCCTTTTTCCACTTTATCTGTCTAATTTTTGCTCTACCGACTACCGGTACTTATCGGGTCCCGTTAGTTACAAAGATGCTTCTTTTTGCACTTTTCTTCAACTTTTCCATATATTCTCCCCTGATTGGATATACATATGTGACACCTTTTTAATTTCTAATATGACCCCATATTTGTCTCATTCAGTCCAAAAGAAGCCCCTAATTGGTCCCTATCGGTCCTTTTTCTACCGATTAATCACTGTGGGACCCGTATTTTGAGTTTGGGTCTGAACATGACTTAAATCACCTAGTTTTCTCTTCCCATTTTCCTCAAACATGCAAGGATCTTTAGCTGTCCAGGAAATGTCATACTTCCTGAACCAGACTTAGTATTCTGCCTAATTTTGGCTTATTTTCAATTTTCAGGGTCCAAAGTTCGGGATATTACACCCTTGCCCAAAGATTAATCACTGATCACACACATTTCATAACAAGAGACACCCACTCCGAACAGAAACCAAATCGTAACAGGACATTCTCAATGAAAACCCACTCAACCCAGTCATATGCCTTACTCATATCCATCTTAAGGGAGAACTCATACTTACCTCCAGATTTCTTATGGTGAAGGTAATGGTAAACCTTATGCGCTATAATGATATTATCATGAATACAGCGGCTAGGTACAAAAGCACTATGATTTTGGGAGATACGATCATTAACCAAAGGTTGCATCCTATTGGCCATAATTTTTGAGATAATTTTATAAGAAAAGTTGTAGAGGCCAATAGGTCGAAAACGTGAAACATGTTCCGGTTTATGTTTCTTGGGGATAAGAGTGATGTTAGTCATATTAATCCCCTTTAAAACAGAGTGACCTGCAAGAAAATCATTGACCATAGAACACACAGAATCAACAATTTCAGACCATGCAGAATGATAAAATTTGCCAGAAAAACTGTCAGGTCCCGGCGCCTTTGTACTCCAAAGACTAAATGCTGCAAGTTTAATCTCCTCCCTTGAAACAGGTAACATAAGACTTTGATTCATATCCTCAGAAATTTTGGGATCAATATAGCTCAAGACAACATCCATTGAGCATGAACTATAGGTAACAAAGAGATTATGAAAAAAGTTGGCAATATTTTGGGAGATAGCATCCTTCTCCATTAACCAGTTGCCCACATCATCTTTAATACAAGAAATTCAGTTCTTCTGTCTTCTTTTGATGGTGGATACATGAAAGAAACGAGAATTTATATCACCAGCATCTAACTAATTGATCCGAGAGTCCTGCCACCAATATTGTTCTTCTAACTCCAGTAGTCTATCCAGTTCACCTTTTACCTCCAAAATCCCTTTAGAAATGTCAGGGGTTCGATCGCTTTGAGTCAATTCAGCCGGATGGGTCTTTAAAAGATCAATACGTTTAGCATTATTTGGGAATTCCTTCTTGCTCCATGAAATTAGATTCAGCTTACATCTCTTCAGATTGCTTAGGAAGGACTCCAAAAATGAATTATCTCGCTCAGAAAAGATCTGCCAACTCCCTTTGATTACCTCAAGAAAATGTTCGTGAGAGGCCTAGGCAACTTCAAAGCAAAAAGCCCGATTTTTCTTATAATTCTCATACTGACATTAGATAAACAAAAGATGATGATCAGAGGACCCAACCGGATCTATATTAAAGACCTGGAGAGTAGGAAATTGCTCTCTCAATTGCAAGTTGCCCAAGGCCCTATCAATGCGTTCCCAGATGGTATCCGAGCTTTCACGGTTATTACACCAAGTAAAACTGGGTCCATTGAACCCCAAATCCTCTAGCTCACAATCAGCCACAAAACACTTGAAATAAAGAATCTTCCTCCAGGCTCTAGGTAGACCGCCACACTTCTCACTTTGGGATAAAATGTCATTAAAGTCCCCAAGACACAACCAAGAATCCCTATATTATTGCTAATTCTCCGAACCTCTTGCCAACATAACATTTTATCAGCTTCATTAGTGGGGCCATAAATTAAGGTGATATATGATGGAGTAGAAAGCGCATTAGACATCACACTAGTATGAATAATATTAGAGGATGAGAATAGAATATTAACCATAATCCCATCAGACCACCATAAAGCCAGGCCACCACTTCTTCCACCGGATTGACTATCCATTCTTCACTAAAGACACATCTACGTCTCACCTTTCTCACATATCTCGCCTTCTGCTTAGTCTCCATTAAGAAGACTAAATGGGGTTTTTTTCGGTAGCATTCTTTCTTCAAGTTTCTGGCTATCAAGGCAACCCCCAAGCCTTGACAGTTCCACGCTAATAGATTCATGACGAACCGGTGGTTGGTCCCATCCAACCACCGGCGTCTTGAAGGCTTGAAGAAACCTGACCATTGCATATACTGGAGTCCCCAGTTATCCAGCTTTCAGGGAAATCAATTTTAGCTGTAGACAAGGATGACAAAGCATCAGCCGGTCCTTGTTTCACACCCGCACCTGGTCGTCTAATAGAATTCTTAACTGATTGGAAATTTCCTACTTTATTTTTTTTTTCTTGTGATCCACTTTCAACTGCCCCAATGGTAATTCCTTCTCAGCATCAAAAATCAACTTTCTGCATTTTTTGCTCGATGTCGGTCCAATCTCATCTTCATAAGGTCTCTTGATGTGAATCCCCTTTAAACTGCGGACATAGCGGATATAGGAGACAATCCACTAAACGGAACAATGATCTTGTGTTTATTCTCATCTTCATCGCTTGGAAATTCAACACTGTATAGTTGAGAGGAGCTATGAAAATCAGGACCTCCACTTTTGTTCTTGGCACAAACATTTGGATTAGTTGGGGAAAAATTTAAGGGTTGTGGATTGGCTTGGGGGTGGGCTAGAGAAATAGGCACGTAGGGTTAATTAGAATTGGATTATTCTTATCCAAAGATTTGGCCCAAGTGCAATTGGACACTAGGTCCATGTTGGCTAATGGAAGTGGGGTCATCAAATTAGGGGAAAATAGTGATATCCATTGGGTCCATCAGCCCATTCACAGACTGAGAGACTAACGGCTCCAAAACAAAAGTTGGTGAGTCATCTGACAAGCTCACCTCATCATGCATTTGACCAGTCCCCATCGTCTCAGAGATACCTGCTTCGTACAGAGTGTAGACGGCGTCACCGCGTCTCGAGGCAGCATTGTCAACTCCACTCCTGCGGTTTCCGGAGAGATAGCCGGATTCCGTTGTGTCGAAGATGCAACCACCGGAGGAGAGTTCTCCGTCGGAGTAGAGTTACAGATCTCACTGATTTTGATCATTGGAGAAGAGGACCGATACCCAGATCATCTTTTAGAGAATTGAGCCCTATCATCCGGATCCATGCGATGGTTACTTGATTGGGTGCGATTAACTCGGACTCTACAATAGCTTCCCTCATTAGGACAGCGCCATGAGTTCCACCGGTGAGATTGTGGTGTTGCCATGAAGATGATACTCCGCCGTCATCCATCTTGTCCGCCAAAGAAGATTGCCGGTAGAACCAATGAGACGAGGTCTTGCTATCTAGAAATTTTGCCTCACACCAGTCTTTCTTGCAAACCTCAAGGATGTCTTCAAAGGTGCGCATACCAGAGATGCACATCCAGTTGCCAAATCCGCATTCAACTTCTTCCTCACTTGGAGGACCAGTAACGTTGCATCCACGGCTCTCGTGCCCAATCCGTCCACATTTATAACAAAAGATTTGCAAACGCTCATATTTGATTGAGACCCACACTAGATCTTTCTCTTTTCTCGGAACCCAGAAACCATCAGTAAGAGGAGCATCCAGGTTGAGAAGAGTTCTAACTCTCACAAAGTTGTGAATAATTTTCCTTCCACTAACGGCTTCTCATACATAACATCCTCCCCTACTGCATTTCCAAGAATCAATCACGAGTTTGGTTATTATCTTTTTGTTCGATGAAGGTTATGGAATTCCAATTCTGGGTTAATCATTTTTAATTTGATTAATCTCGTTTTCTTATATTCTATTTTATCTTTGCTTCATTTAATTTGCATTTCTATTTTACTTTATTAATTTAAAAATCAAAACCCAATCCCTCTTGTTTTCATTGCATTTGCATGACATTTAGATTACTTAGGATTCAATAAAAGGCTCCTCGGGAGAGATCCATTTGGATTGTGGACCCCAAGGCTAATGACAAAAGGTCTCCATCAGACCATCAAAAGCATCAATGGGAAGACCATGGAATTGTACCCAGCATGGAGTGTGACAGAAATCAACTCGTTCAGGACCATATTATTCTCCCAGTCTTAAGGTTCAACAGATAGCCCTATATAGTCCATGGCCATCCTTTGAGAATCCTAGCATAGTCATTCTTGTCTTTAAAGCGAAAGAGAAATATAAGATGGTTCCGATCAAGGTCGTGAATTTCCAAGCTCTCAGTCATCTACCATCCTTTCTTGATCATATTTCCCAGTTTCAATCTTTCCTATCAAAGACCAGCCTTTTGCCTCAGGCTTTGCCCCAGGTTAGGCCTTCTAGCACTACTATTGAGACCATCTTCCATGATATCACACAACCAAAACACGCCCTTCCTCTTTAACTCATACGACTGAGAACAAAGGAGGAGCAAGAATAACTAGAGAGGCCGTCCACACTTAACAGAGAGGGAAAGCGGTGGCCGAAAGTAGAGCAATAGGTGGCCTCACAAAAGGAGGGAGAGACTCTCACCAGGAGAGAACTAATAGTATAGCTATTTATTTATTTTAGAGTTAAGGTAAAAAATACTAATAAATACATATATATATATATAGAGAGAGAGAGAGAGAGAGGCAGGCAAATCTAGCTCCGGTGGTATTATTTAGAATCTAAGGAATATACGTTTAAATTTTAAACTACGCCTAACATCAAATATTTTTTCAAAAAGTAACAATTCACCTTAACAATATGAGGCAAAAGTACAAGACAGTGAAATCTTGCTGCGAATTTCCAGGTGGAGCCCACATTATTGTTTTGAAAATACCAAAATACCTCTAACTTTGAAAAAAAAATCCTCCATTCAACCTGTGATTCTTCATCTGAGACACACCAAGATCCTAGATCAAAGAGCAAAGGTGGCAAGATCCTCCACCAATAACTACAGTGGAGGTTCAACATCTTCTTCCTTCTCTTCACTAATCGGTGGAGATGAAGATTAAGAGGTAAAAGTTGAGGGCTATGACGGGTATTCAAAGGTAATAATAGTAAGGGTGGAGATCATTATTGGCGAGGTTTGAGACAATGAGCCATGACCATTTCGAGATTTTGGTTGGCCAAGAAGGATCTTTGCAACAGTTCGTTGACCCTTTCGTTTCCATTGAGCTTGAACCCATTTCTAGCTAAGTCATGTTCAATTAGTTTATTACAGAGGCTTAGAAGCCCTTAGAAGCCCGATGATGCCGTCGTAATTGTTTGGTAGGTTCATGGTCATTACGGTTTTTGTCTTTTCCCTAGAAATTAATGGTAATGGTGATTTTTCATCGGCTTCTACATTTCAATTAATACTTTAGAATCAACATATTTTGGTGAATAGCTTATAAAGCTTGCTTGTGCTTGTAGTAAAGGATTAAACAGTAAAGGTTCAACTAATGCTTCATGTTTTTTTTTTATCTTCCTCTCGGTATCTTTTGTTCCTTCTATTTTGTCCCTTGTCCTTCCCTCTCTCTCCCTTGTTTGCACATTCAATCGACCTTCAAGATTCTGGGTATGGTTCCATCATATATTTATTTTAGAGATCTATATTATGGTTCCAAAGTATTGCCTGGTTAATTAGTAATTTTTCTCCTCTTCTTCTTTCCTGGTTTGGCTAAAGCTCAAAAAGTTGCAATTTTGGAATTTCTAAAAGCTCATGGATCGTTTATCTATTAGATGTCTTCAACGATTGTTTCCTCCTAATCTTCTTAGGATGTGCTCTTTTGAAAGTTGGAGAATCAGATGCTGGGAGGGTGTCTTTGAGCTGGGGGCATCTTGGTATTTTTAGAACAATAATGTAGACCATGTAACATCCCAAATTTTGGGATTCTAAAGTTTGAATAATATATGGAGATTTATTATGAAATTTTGGCATAAATATTTTAGAGATAATATTTCAAGGCCAAAAGAAATTTAATTGAGAAAGAAAATCTTTACATAGGATTAAGGATTTAATTTTAATAATTATCCAATACTTGCAAAGATGAGTCTTGAAAAGGATCAAGTGGGATAATTTGCTTAAAGCAACCCAACAACAAAACTCCAGCCCATTTGACTTGCACCAAAACGCAACGGCAGAAGCAAAATCAATTAATTCAGTTTTCCCTTTTCTTCACTGCACACTTCGATCTGATCACGTAAAAGACGCTTGAACATAGTCAGTAAATCAGCCATTAGCCATACTTCTCCAGCGTGATTATCTCACTCTCTGAACACGTAAGGTCAGTAGTGCCATGCTTCTCCAAACCCCCACCATACTTTTTGAATTCAACACCATTTATCTTTGAATATTTCCAGTCGGACTGGACCCTTTATTCCTTATATATGTTGCTTTTCTTAGTTCTCATTCAGAACCAACACCCCCACCGAGAGCGAAAGAGAGAGATGATAGAGAGGGACGTGGAAACAGATAGAAAGTTTCAACCACCTTTATTCCCCTGTTTTGAGCTAGCAAAAGCAGAGGCTTTGGTGTCATCCGGACCTCTATCATTCGAGATCAGCAACTGAAGGTAAATCCTTGGGTATTTTCTTTCTAGTTTCTATCAGTTTTCCAACGCAACTGTTGAGTAGTAAACCGTATAAACCAAACCATAAGAATCTTTCTGTTGCATGAATTGTAAACCGGGGGCTGTATTGAAGAAATATAGATTTTGTTTCCAAAATACATATATCAATGTTATATATGCATGTTAAGCGAAGGAAAACTTGGGTAGTATGCATATATGTATGGAAACCAGAAGCTTTACTATGTATTATTGATATTTTGATAAAATGCTGCACACTTTGGAAAACCATGGGAAACGACTCCGACATCCTCTATTAACCCGTCACCTTAGCCTATACACTCCATCACAAACCAAGCAATCTCCCTTAAACCATCACCATCTTAACTCATACACTCCATCACAAACCCGTCAATCTCCCTTAACCCGTTCACCTACCACTCTCCCATATACTCAATCTCAATTTTGGCAACCACTTAACTTATCAACTTAGCCCATACACCCAATCACTATCCCGGCAACAACTTAACTCATCAACTTAGCCCATTCACCCAATCACTATCCCGGCAACAACTCAACTCATCAACTTAGTCCATACACCCAATCACTATCCCGATAACCGCCCTAACTCATCAACTTTGCCCTTACACTCAATCCAGATCCCGGCAACCACTTTCAACTCATCATTTCAAACTCGATCCCGGCAACCACTCAACTCATTACCTCAGCCCATACACTATATGTTGATCATGGAAATCTCCCTTAACCCATCTATCTCCCATTCTTGCCTACATCATATCTTTAACCCGACATCCTCTATGGATTCAATAAACATCTTTATATAGGAACGAACAACCTTATAAAAAGGATGTTATTATCAAGTTGCGTAGTTAGGTACTTTGTGATGCCAGCAGTGACTAATGACATTGATAAACGTTTATAGGCATACTTTGACACCTCTATTGATTCCAGCACCTTTGACCGGATTAAGGATTCAAGTTTGAGGTGGGTAATTGTTATTTGTTAGCTTGTATGCATATATTCATGATGACTAACCATGATTGCTAGATAATTTTGCATGTGTATCTTAGCTATGGATTGATGCTATGTGTTCTAAAGGGCTGAGGTCTTTGGCCGATAACTGCAGTTACGGTGCGATTTGTTTACTGCAAATTATTCTATGCTTAACATGTGATATGTTGTCATTTATATTTTGTACTTGTATATAAGATTAACTGTTATCCCTGGGGTTCATTTATTTGAACTCCAGATCGCATGAAAGAAATAGGTAGTGGATCAGGATCAAGAGGAAAAATGCAGCTGTAAAGATTACAGTAGAAGGGATTTTTGTGATAGTTTAAATAGTTAGATGATACTATTTTGTTTATCATTTGTCTATTTTTGAATTATTATACTAAGATTTCCGATGGGATAGATTCAAGTCGCGAAAAATTTATCCTTATATTTTCAAACTAAATTATTTTAAGAAATTTTTTATTCAGCAATTAAGTCACCCAATCTATTTTGATGCATGTGTGCTATAACTCTGATAATTAAAGGCGTAATAAGGACCGGTGTTATAGATCCCATCTAAATAACTAACATCGTCAAAGCGGATTTAATGGTCAAGTGACTTTTGCCCCATTTTTATAGTTATTTGGTGCTGGAACAATTTGATTAAAAACACATGTTTTTTTTTTTTTTCATTTAACTCTTTGTTTTAATTTCTGCATGTATTTTTCTTACACTACCCCTCGTTACTTTTTTGGTTTATAAACAACATGGATCGTTGTCTTAAATATAAAAAATAACTTTCTTATAAAATTTTAAACTTATCTTTCTGTTTCAGCCTTATTTAATTGCTCTTATTTATTTCATGAATTTTCACTCATTTTATTTCTTTCTTTATAAACAACAGTATAATTGAAAAAAATTAAAATATTTCAAATTAATTGTTTTAAACTAAATTTAACTAACTCCTAATTATCAAATTGTGTCTGCAATTTATAATTTTTCTCTAAGTTAGATTTGAGCATTGTTTTTATTAGATCAAGAGTTTTCTTCTTGAGTCTTAAAAGCAAAGGTTCTGGCCTCTTTCAATAAATGTGCTTCATGAATTTAAACTTGTGTTCTTCTCTTTATAGGGGAAGCCCTCACCACCTCAACTAACATTCTGTTAGTAGATTTGGGCATATTATCGGGTTTAACCAGAGACAACTTTGTCAAAAGCATTTTTTGTTTTTTTAGTATTCACATATTCACATAAGTTAGAACTCGGGATCTTGTGTCTAAGTTGTCAAAGTTCATTCTATTAAACTAACATGGGTTGGTTGAAAATTAAACTTTAATATGTTAGAGATATTTTGTTAACATTTAAAATTTTGATATCATGATTTTTTGCTAATTGTATTAGATGAAAGGATCTGAAATAGGATTTATAAAATTAAGGGTTCAAAATAAAATGTCGTGTGAAATGAAAAAAAGCTAAAATTATACTGAAAAAGTTATTCTCATTAAATCTCATCATAATTAATGTGAGCAACTAATTGCTTAGCATGTTGGAATTAATTTGTTACAAAAATAAACTATAAAGACTTTAGTTGACTCAAATTATAATGATTAAAAATGTATATTTTTCATTGGTAAAAAAATTATATTTTTCCATCTTCATCCTCATTTTTATTTCTGTAATTTAAATAATTCTAAAAACGAATTATTTTATGGAAAAATGAAATTTTACTAGGTGATTGTATAAGTAAATAGAATTTACTCAAATGTATGATGTATAAATATAAAAGTGATTATAAAATAGCTCTAGTAGGGAAACGAAACGAAATAAATTATGATCATCGTAATGAAGAGCTGGTTGACTTTTTTCAGAAATATGAAAAAAAAATTTAAATAAACTATTTAATCATATGGTGTATATCATTAGATTAGATTATATATCAATTTATAGATGAAGCAAATTAGTTTAGAGAAAAATAATAAATATAAATATTTTAATATCTTTCTTAATCATTCCAAAAAAAAAAAAAAAGTTAATTGATTCTTATATCTAAAATGTGAAGTAGTAATAGTTGAAAAGAGAGAGGGAGAGAGAATGACATTAAAAGAAAAAACTGAAAGTATAAACATATTACTGTATATATTACACACGCAAACCAGGCGCTCATATATATACATATATATATATATATATATATATATATATATATATATAATGGCAAAATAATCAACCCACACTGCTTGCACAGCACGTGGGGAATTAAAAATATATTTCCCTTGGTCTCTTCTTCCAATGGCGTACAGCGTGGGGACAAAGTGTCTTTATCTTGTAGTCTCCGTCCACCATTTCTTGTTAGCGTAAGCTTTGGAGTTGATTTTGCCAAATAAAATTACTCCTATTCAAGAAACTCTCTCATGAATTTTATTCTAGAAGTATTAAGTTAGATCTTTCTCATAGATATATATTATTGTACAGTTTAGAGCAACTAGGGGTGGAAAAATGCTAAGTGTTTGAGATCATATTTGAGACCCCCCAAAAGGCCAAAAGTGTTTATTTGTGTAAGTAGAGATAAAATTCCTCTAATATATTTACATCATACATCGTAAACATTATTGAAAAACTATTTTTGAAGGATTTAATTGCCATCACAACCAAGCACTAAGTTAGACAAGGTTTTAGCTAAATAGGCCTGAGCTCTCAACAAAAGTCTAAAGTTTGAGCCTAAGTCTAGGCATGTATATAAGCTTTTTTTAGGTTTAAGTTTGAACCTTTAAAAGCTATAGCTAAAAGCCTTTTTTAAAGTCATATTTATAATGTAGGCCTTTAAATTAATTTTTTAAAAATAATGTCTTAAAGACTTTAAGTAGAATTAACTTAAAGGGCTATAATTTAAAAAAGCCTGCAATGTTATTTAGATAAAATTTAATTCTTATAATTAAATAAATCTAAATAAAAATTAATTTTAAAAGCTATCATTATTTAAATTTTAAATTACAGGGAACGAATCTATTATGATAATTTAATAATTGTGTTTTTAAATTCAAATAAAAATATAAAAATATAACACACTCACACATAATATAAATAAAATTATATTTTTAAATGTATAAACAAAGCTAAACCTTCATTAAAAAAATGTCTAACATCTTTATATATTTTGACCTATAAATAGGTTTTAGTTTGGCCTCTTTGTTAAATAGGCCACGCCAAGTCCCAACTAGGCTAAGCGGTAGGCCACTTGATAGGAGGTGTGGCCTTTTTCCACCTTTATAAGCAACTTTGAGATTAGAGTATAGAGTAAGGATAGAGTTTTGATGTCACTAAAGGATTCTAGAATTAAATTAGTAGTTAATTTTTATTGGTTTATATCTATTCATTGGGTGACTTGAGGATTTAAAATTTGACTTTTCTTAAAAAGGCTTATGACTTACGGCATATATGATATTTGTATCGATTAAAGTTGAGTTAGGTAACTGGTTTAATTTGAGTTTATTTGAAGTACTATTGAATTTTTTACGGTTTAATTTTAAGATTTAAGCTTGAAATTGAAGATTACAATTTTATATGGAATTCTATATTTGATTTTTTTTTTTTTTTTTTTTTTTTTTTTTTTTTGGGGGGGTTTGGTTAAAGAGATCAATTGGGGAGTTATTAAGGTTTTAATGGTGTGATTTGGATTTTTAGAGAAAATAGAAACTTGTGTTGAATGATTAATTAAGGTTTATGGAAGATTTGAGAGTTTTCACATGAAAACACTACTATAAAAAATGTGCTTTTAGACCTCCACACTTAGACTAGACTATAGAAGATCAGGTCTAAAAAGTATTACTTGTGGCAGTTTCATAATATAAAGAACTTTTTAAACCTCTTCCTTTAATAATAGGTCTAAAATATACTTATTTAGACATGTTTTCCAAACAACCGGTCTAAAAAGTTTTAAAAAAATGTCGATTACTTTTTAGACCGGTTGTTATTAACAACAAGTTTAAAATATGAAACTTTTAAGACCTGTCGTTAATAATAAGTCTAAATGATAAGAAAAAATAAAAAAAATTTATTACTTTTAAAAGCGGATGTTAATAATTACCGGTATAAAAGGTGATATTTTAAGACCAATAATTAATAATATCCGGTTTAAAAAATTAGCATCAAAATACAACTTGATCAATGTATTCTTTCTTCTTCGTGCCAAAAGCTAAAATTGCTCTCTTTGAACCTCTCTTCTTGTCATGAAACCTCTCTTTCTCGCCCACCACCAGTAGACTCTATTACTCTTTCATTCCCTCAGGCATTCACCTTTCCTACCACCTCTCTCAACCTCTTTTCCTGTTGTGAAAATAAACAAAGAAAGCGAATCTAGTGTTTTTTAAGGCATGCCAACTACTGGTGTGAATCAGAGTGAGCCTAGCACATCTCAAAGTGAGCATAGTAACCTATCTTTATGGCATGGTAGAAGAGCCGCACGATTGAAATAGATTGCCTTAAGTTGGAGTGCCGGGGAAAGATCGCGATTTAGTTTGATAGATATTGGAAACTTATAAGCCCTAATGGAAACTGATATGGAAGCTATGTCAGCCTTTTAGCATGCAACGCCCAGCATCTTGATAGATGAGTGGAAAAACGCTGATAAAGACATAAAGTATCATATTTAGGACTCTATCCGGCTGATATACGATGTTCTTGACAGTGAGACGTTGAAAAATAAGACATGATCGTATTGTGCTGAACGCTAGAGTAAGTTTAAGTCAAACCTATCTAACAATTATGTGTATATCGAGGTTAAACATGGTCAACCTCGTCCTAATCCTTGTACCAAGTATACATATTTTGATGAAAACACTTGGCAACAAATTTTTCTGATACGGACTACTTAGAAGTTTTGGCGAGTTTATATTTAGTTTTTTTACTCTTTTTTCTTTGATTAATAACGTGCATAGATATGTAATATGTTATTATGTTCATCAAGTATTGTTAGTACGATGGTTTGGTATGTAAATAAAACAAAAATAAAATCTTTTTACTTGTTACTTCCAGCTTCATGCAATTAGAGAAGAAAAGCAAGTTATGTTGCTGCAAATTATGCCTATAAAATGTGACTTTTTGCGTCTAATTATGTGTCTTCATGCAAATTATGCCTAACTCGTTCAAGTTAGTCTTGGTAGGTCAATAGTTTGGTAGAATTTATCAATGGTGAAGTATAGGAATGGACTCTTATGAATTTTCACCACCATGAAGAATGACATTTCCATTATTTGTCCTGCTCGTTCTTATATGAATTTAAGTATAGATGGAGTAATACAGTAAAAATTCATCATTAATCTATGCAAATTATATGTGTGAAATTAATAAATTAATTGACCAGTTAGGGAAATCAAGAGCATTATCTTTCTTCAATTCTCATGGAAGAACTGCATGCATCGCCACAACAACATGTGACTTTGCAATTTGCAGAGTTACATGCTCTTGTGGTTTCACAGTTCTTTTACATACTACTACGATGTCAGGGAATGCTCTTGATTTTTCTTGGTAGAATCATGATTGCTCTTTCTTCTTTTTGGTGATTTGCAAAAATAAGTAAATGAATAAGCCATATTGATGAATTAATTCATTCATTTTACATATATGATTAGATTGAAATGATCATACAACAAATAATGGAGTAAGATTACTAAGGGGTTTATATGTTAGTGCAGATTAACAATGAAGCCCTATAATATATTTTTGAATAAAGATATTACTGTTGTTATTTGTTAATGTTATTAATTTCTCTCAATTCCATTCTTTTACATTGGCATGTTTAGTAGTTGAGCTTTGGCTGAAATTCATAATTAATATTTGTTTTGAATTCTTATTCACAGAAAAAGGGAAAAAGGACAAGAGTGTGGTAGAAATAATGACTGCCCTCATACAATATATTGTGGCGGTTATGAAAAGGCTGAAAAAGAGTTGATAGAGGCCAATCAAAAGAGATTGGAAGAAGAATCTCAATCCAATCCTTCTGTGATATGTGATCCACCATCACAATATGTCATGAAGAAAAATAGTTGTATGCTCATCGAAAGAGTAGCGGGTCTTATATGAGTGAACAAACTCGTATAGTTATTGAAAAAATCGTAAATATCGTTATTGTTATTTTTTAGTTATTAAACAAGTTTCATTACTAAGTTTCGTATTATCTGTATCTTACAAGACAGACTTAAAAAGAAGAAGCAGAAGGATCATTTTTGTCAAACGGGAGGAATGATATTTTGATCATTGCTATGGGAAAACTAGATCATGCGAGCGGTGTCAGGGGAATTGGTTGAGGGGTAGGCCTAAGGGATTACTTTGGATCATTCAAACGCCATAAAGCAAGTGTGGTTACCTCGAGAGGAGATGGAACATTTGTTGGCCATTGTGAGGGATGAAGTAGCGGCGTGAGCAAGGGTAGAGGTAGAGACTTCAATGACTACAATGTTTGAAGCCTGGATGAGCAAGATGAAAAAGGAAATGACGATGATGATTTTGAGCTCACATGAAGTGTTCTATATCACCAATCAAGCAAATAAAATGTGGTATGTAGCTCTCCAAGGAAAAAAGATTAATTGATATTGATGAGGAAAGTCAATCAAATTATGATATTCCTGAGACTCCTTCTTTTTCAAGGGGTCTACCAGAATTCAACGAAGAAGATGAAGTGGATAATGAACACAACATAAGAAATAATCATCATGAAGGGATATGGGAGGATATCACTTTATAAAAGAGACAATTCATTAGGTAATATTCATCTGCAGAATTATTTAAAAACTTTAAGGTTTTAACATTGTATTCTTCCTATGTTCTTAAACAATGTTATTAACTGTGAAGCTTTGGTTTTTGTTTTTGTTTTTGGGGCAGGATCTTTCAAAGAGGCCAAAGGGGCATGATAAAAGAGGAATGTTGTTGGGTGAGGATCTAATGAAGACATGGTGATAGATATGAGAGGTATATTGAGCATGTATATTCATTTAGATTTTGTCTTTATAACTCATATTGTATATTCATTTAGGTGTTATCTTAGTATATTTATTAAGAGAATATAACTCATAGTGAATAATATTTGTATTTATTTCCAATAATTTAATTTATAATTCATAATTAATTGTTTATACCTTATAGCTTAAAGTACTATATTTTACGTGTTCGATTAGATGGTGGGTAAAAGGGAAAAAAATAGAGAAACAATCCGAGCAAATTTAGACCGGATGATATAATTAACATGTCTAAAAAATTTGATCCAGACTTTTAAGAATGGATATAGCACACAATAGGCCTTAAAAAGGCTAAATTAAGATCCGTTGAATTGAATATTCGGTCTTAAAAATTAGACTTTTAAGACCTGTTGTGTGATATATCCGATCTTAAAAATCAGACTTTTTAGACCTGTCATATAATATTAAGTCAAACTTTTTAAATGTAATATAAGTGATGTCAATTCTATATAGTCTAAATTTTTTATTAACCAATCTAAAAATAATACGTGTGCGCACGAACGCAAAATAATCAACTCATACTGCTTGCACAGCCCGTGGGGAATTAAAAATATATTTCCCATGGTCTCTTTTTCCAATGGCGTACAGCGTAAGGAACAAAATGTCTTCATCATCTAGTCTCCGTCCACCATTTCTTGTTAGCGTAAGCTTTGGAGTTGATTTTGCCAAATTCTGTGATGTGCTCTATTAATTTTATTATTGTACTATTAAATTAGATCTTTCTCATGGATATATTGTTGTAGAGATTAGAACTGGGGGTGGAAAAAGACAAAGTTTAGCTAAATAGTTTTAAGTCTAAGCCATGTATATAAGTGTTTTATAGGTTTAAACCTGAGCCTTGAAAAGGGCTAATCTGATCTAAAGCATTTTTAAAGTTATATTTATAATGTATGCCTTTAAATAGTTTTTTTTTTTAAAAAAAAAAAATCATGCCTTGAAGACTTTAAATTAGACTTAACTTAAAAGGCTATAATTTAAACCTTGCAATGTTATTTAAATAATATTTAATTCTCATAATTAAAATAAATCTAAATAAAATTTAATTTAAAAATATCTAATTATTTGAATTTTAAATTATAAAGGACGAACCCAATATGGTAATTTAATAATTATATTTTTAAATTCAAATAAAAAATAAAAAAATATAAAAACATAACACACACATAATATAAATAAAGTTATATTTTTAAATATGTAAACATGCTAGGTCTTCATAAAATAAGTCTAGCCTATTTGCCTATTTAGGCCTCTAAATAGACTAAATATTTGCCTATTTAGGCTTAAATAGACTTTAACCTGATCTCTTTGTTAAACAAGTCATAACCAAATCAAACTGTAAGTCGCTTATAGGGATCCAGCCTATTTCCACCTCTAAAAGCAACTTCGAGATTATAGTATAGAGTAACTATTGAGTTTTGACAATGGGTCACTGTAGGATTCTAGAGTTAAATTAGTAGTTAATTTTTATTGGTTTATATTTGTTTATTGGGTGACTTGAGGATTTAAAATTTGACTTTTATTGAAAAAGCTTATGATTTATGATATATGATATATATATATATATATATATATATGATATTTGTACCGATTAAAGTTGAGCTAAGTAACTGGTTTAATTTGAGTTTGTTGGAGGTACTATTGAATTTTTCATGGTTTAATTTTAAGATTTAAGCTTGAAATTGAAGATTAAAATTTTAAATGGAATTCTAAGTTTGAAAGTTTTGGGTTTTTTTTTTTTTTTTTTTTTTTTTTTTTTTTTTGTTAAAGAGATCAATTGGGGAGTTATTAAGGTTTTAATTGAGCGATTTGGATTTTCAGAGAAAATAGAAAGATTAATTAAGGTTTATGGAAGATTTGAGAGTTTTCAAATGAAATTTTGAAATTTTGACCGCATAAATATATGTATATGGTTAAAATGTTGTGATAAATAAATATATATATATATATATATATATAATTAAGAATTATTAATATCCACTCACAATTATTAATTTGGAAATTAGAAAATGTGTGTATTTTTAATAAATTACCCAAATAGAATCCACAACTTCAGAAGTACTTACAAGAACATGTACATTAAAATACTTTTTGATCACAGACACTTTCATGAGGGGTATCCTCAAATAACTACATATATAATATCCACATAGATATCCTCTACACTGTAAACTAGTCAAACAGTCCCACGCAAAAAATCATTATTAAGACAAGAAATGTGTTTTGGAGTCTCTCCTACCTTCTAAAGGATACATGTTTATTAATTAGATATTGGGTTTGTTTGAGGTGGCGGTAGGAGCGATGACTTATTTTTTATCTGACTTTTGTAGAAGCTTAATAGGAAAAAAGTCATGTTTTAAATGTGATTTATGTTTGGATTGACAGTGACCGAAGTGACATTTTTTCAAACGGAAACATATTTAGATTATTATTTGAAAAGTTAGTTGAGATGGAAAATAATATAAATCTTATTGAATACTATATATATTAATATTAGTGGTATATATTACGAGTAATTGAAGATAAAAATTTAAATTTAAATTTTTTAAAAAGTTAAATTATTATTAAAAAGTTAATAATTAACATACGAAGATATTTATGGGGAAAACAAATTTGTCCCTTCCCTCCCCCTCCCATGACCCATGTGATGCAAAAAAAGCAAAAAAAAAGTCAGAAGCTCAACCTAGAAGCTCCCCTCCCTAGCTACGGAAAAAAACCACCTTTTTTGGGAAAAAGTAGGATTGAAAAAAAAAAAAAAAAAAAAAAAAAAAAAAAAAAAAAAAAAAAAAAAAAAACTAAGCCAAACAGATCACTTTTACTCTACTGGGTTTTTGCTCCATTAAGCTCCCAACGCTGCCCAAAAGCTTTCCACTGGGTTCTCCAAACAGGCACATTTTGTAACTTGTACTTTTTCATGATAAATGAAATTAACATTATCAAAATAAAATTATCCTTATTAATATGTGGTTAAACAATTGTATAGATTGATTTGTGTGTTCGCTAACTTTAAGCATGAGGCTTATTGGTATTGGTAGTTTCTCTTTTTTTTTTTTTAGTGACATCATGACATGTAACCCCTTTTCTCTCGTTATACGTGCTTCTGTGTGTGTGTGTGTTTTTTTTTTTTTTTTTTTTTTTTTTTTTATAATAAACTTTTAGGAAAAGGGTTGGGCTCACCCACAGTTTAAGGGTAGGGCGCTTGAAGCCCAGTCCACAGGGGATACTGGCCAGAGAATACACATGCCTCCACCTCTACTAGCGTTATCACTGCTTCCTAGACCCCTAGGATGCCTCCCCCAGCGCCTTGACCAACGTAGGGATCGAACCCCTCCCTTAAGGTGAGGAAGACCAACCACCACGCCAGTTGAACCCAAGGACGAGAGGTTACAATGTTACATGCTTCTGTGTTGTTTGTGAGAGATTTTTTTTTTTATTTTTTTTATCAATATATCGTATTCATAGTAATCTCAAATCTCATTCAGTTATCTCATGATAAATGAAATTCTCTGGACCAACTCATGCACACGAAGAAAATGACAAAGGCAAGTGGGGTACATGCAAGCTAAAGGGCCATGGGCCCTTCAATTATTATTATCATTCATTTTTTTAATATGCCACCGTTTTTAAAAAAAAAAAAAAAAAAATCAAAACAAGATATAAAATGATACTAATCTTTTTAGTATGTATCTCAAACAAGAAGTATACTTTTGTCTCACGGCTCAATGAGTATTGAACTAAACATTGCTTTAATAAAAAAAGAAGTGTAACTATAGAGAAGATAAGAGATTAGCTAGGATCAAATTATTAGCCAAAATAAAATATTGTGCCTGTTTGGAGAGCCCAGTGGAGAGTTTTTGGACAGCGTTGGGAGCCCAGTGGAGCAGAAGCCCGGTAGAGTAAAAGTGGTCCGTTTGGCTCAGCTTTTTTTCAATCCTACTTTCCCCAAAAAAGTAGCATTTTTTTAGAACCTAGGGAGGGAGCTTCTTGGCTGAGCTTCTGATTTTGTGCTTTTTTGTTGTTGCATCACATGGGAGAGACAAAATAAGAGAGAGGGGGAGAGAAAGGAAGGGACAAATTTGTTTTTCCCCGTAAATATCTTTCTTTTGTTAATTAAGGACTTTTATTATTTATTAATTTCTTAATAATAATTTAACTTTTTTTAAAAAAAATTAAAATTAAATTTTTATTTTCAATTACTGCAATATATACAACTAATATTAATATATGTAATATTCAATAAGATTTATGTTTTTTTCCATCTCAATTGATTTTTCAAATAATAATCCAAATATGTATTCATTTGGAAAAAAAAGCCACTTCTGTCACTGTCAATCGAAACACAAATTATATTTACAACCTGATTTTTTTTTCTATCGGGCTCCTGCAAAGTTAGATAGAAAATAAGTTATCGCTCCTACCACTAACCCAAACAGACATATTATATAATATATATATATATAAATACATAAGATAAACAAAATCAACTGGGATCAAGGCCTAATTGACCATAAAATAGTTCCGCCATTGGCGTTGAGTTTGTTCCTATCACATGATAAGGTTGGTGCTCCTTGGCTTTCTCAACCCTCAACAGGGATAGGCCTTGAGGCTTTGTCACCCAACACAAGGGATAGATTTTTAGGAGTTTTGGATCATTCTCATGGTGAGGGGATAGGCGTTTTTATGACTTGTATGCATTCCTCCACAAGGAGAAACTTGGTTTGAGCTATTGAGGGACGAGAGAGGCATGAGTGCATGAACACTAGGCCAACAAAGCTCTTTGGTTAACATATGCAAGAAAAAATATATGTAATAATTTTATATCCCTACCTACTTTACATCATGGTTAACAAGTCTCTTATACTTCATGAATAAGTAGAATAACCCTATGAACAAGTGGAGTATTTTTATTAACAGGATAAATTAATTTCTTAAGAAGATCAAATTTGCAAGTGCCTTAGAGTTTGTTTGGTTGGGCTTTTTTGATTTAAAAAAAATCATTTTTTTTAATGCAAAAAAATTTTTTTTTAAAATTAATTTATGTGTTTAGATGATTTTTTTTTTAAAAAAAAAAAAGAAAAAGTCACAAAAAAAGGCCAAAATGCTGCTTTTTTTATTTATTTATTTTAAGCTTCAATTTAAAGCTTAAAAAAAAAGCACTAAAAAAAGAACTTTTTTTTAAAAGCCCATCCAAACAGGCCCTTATACATCATGAGCAAGTCAAATAATCCCATGAATATGTGGGACAGTCTTATAAACAAGATAAATTAATTTATTGACAATTACTCATTTGCAAGTGTCTTATACTTTATGAACTTGTGAAATAGTTTTATGAACAAGTTTTAATAAAGTTTAAATTAATTTATCTTATTTCAAAAAGTATTTTAAAATATAAAAATTCAGAAAGTAGAACCAGCATGTGGTAAAGACTATGAAGGGACAAGTAATATCTAAAAATTGAAACTGAAGTATTATAATTATGTGTTATTTGATTTTTAAAAATAAATAATTAAGCATATATAAGTACAAACATATATAAGGATAAAATATAAAATATGGTTAATTGAGTTGAAATTATCCTTTAGTTCATTATTTATTAAACCTTTTCACACCAAGTAGATTATTCAAATAATCTAATTGAAATATTCCCATTATTTCCATTTACCCTTTAATCTTATCAATCATTATCTATCACTGTGTATTGCCACTTGCATGGCTCTTTTTGTATATTATGATTTATTATGACACTTTTGATTAAATTGTCACTGATTGGAGTGTTGGGAGAAGGTTGAAGACCTTTAGGTTTACATGTGAATGAAATGTGGATCCACAAACATGTAAATAGAAGTTTTGTTTTAATAACAGTGTTAGGTGGGTTGTGTCATTTTCTAACATAGTTTAATTTGTGAAATGATAATAAATATTTTATTATTTTTTATAACTTCATAAATGATTCGTTTTTACCTTTTTAATCATGGATAAGTTAATAAAGTGGTGTTGATATTTTTTAAATCATGATAGGTGGGTTGTCACAACCCAAAATCTGAGTCATGATCAGCACATAGGCTAAGCCGAATAATTCCGTTTAGCCCAGTAAGCCTTAAACAAAGTACATTGACCCTTGAACAATCGTTTGCACAAAATATAACAATACTTATTGGACTTTCACATTAAAATAGAGCCGGCAAAACGAGCCAGTCCATTAGGGTCGCTTTAAGCCCGATTCTTTAAAGATCGGGCTTAAAAAATGAACGAGATATTTAAAATTAGCTCGAGGGTGGCCCGACGGCCTCGGGCTTAAACGGGCCGGCCCTGGAGGGCCTCGGGCCAACCCTACAAACCCTTTTTACCGTAGCTTTTTTTTTTTTTTTTTTTTCTTTTTAAATTTATTAATTTATATATATATATATATTTATTTGTTATAGAGTTATTTATCCATTTAACTACAAATACATAATAACTATACTCTAATTTTATAATTTGATTTATTATTTGTTGCAAATAGATGTGTTCATGATGCGGGAGAAAAATTTCATGATATTCTTACTCATGAGCCAAAGGCTACTTCTCAAAGTGAAGAACAATCAAATGTCGTTAAAATTGATGATAGTGACAAAGATGACGACAATAATAGTCATCGTACTAATGTTGCTTAGTGATATGCTGTTTATATTTTATATGAGTTTTGTGAACATAGTTTGTTTTTAATTATGAATTAGTGACTTGCTTATTTATTGGATGATTTGTGTTGTAATTTACTAATTATATTTTTTTTTTTAAAAGTGGAGGAAAAATAGTTAAAATTTGGAATAGTAATTTTCGGAGCTGGCCCCGACCACAGTTTCTCGGGCCGAGCTTTGAAAAAACAGGTATTTTTCTTACTCCGGGCCCTGAAGTCCCGGCCCTGTTAGGTCCTGGCAATTTACTAATAATTTTGGATTTGTTTGCCCAGTTCAACTTACTAATAATTTGGATTTGTTTGCGACACATACTTATTAGAGAGGGTTAATGAAACCAAAACTGGGTGTTTCTTGACACCATATATGCTTGAGTAAGAAACAAATTTATATTTCATAATATGTATAATGCTTTATATTTGCTTAATAGTCATCCTTTTTTCAGTGATCATTGGCAATTGGTTCTTTTATGCAAGAAGAGCTATATTGTCATCTTCTTATGCTCCCTTCACTACGAATCAGGGAATGAAATAAAGAAGATCATGAACTCATAAGTTTTCTTGCATCACCTATTGTTGGAATTTTATGGAATTTGTGGAAAATAATTTACCTTTGTGATTTTGATGATAGGGCTATGAGGACATAACGACATGCTGCTTGTGGTAAGAATGTGCATGAGATAAAAGACCCTAAATGGATCACACTAAATGTTAGTACATATTTGTTTGCTTTATGAACTTATTCAATTAGCTATGCTCTATACAATTTTAATGATGTCACATTCTTTTTTAGAGTCATAAGCAACCATTGGGGTCCAACTTATGTGGCTTTTATGTGTTGAACATCTATTTAATATTATTGCCTTAGGCATGATTGAATTTACTCAAGAGATAAATGTATATTTCAAAAATTTTTAGAGCCGTAATCAGCCACCAGGGTTCAACTTATGTGGTTTTTATGTGTCGAGACACATATTTGATATTATCACTTTAGACATGACTGAATTTACTCATGAGGTAAATGTGTATTTAAAAAAAATTTTGTACTACTTTTTTTTTTAAAAAAAAAAAAAAATTAGCAAGTTAATGATTTGTCTGACTTTGATGTTATAGATGTTTGATCTTATTGATCCCTTTCTTGAAGAAGATAATGACTTCATCCACAAATGTTGTGCTGAATTCATTTTTGAGCTTTTTACAACAATAGCGAGTTTAAATTTGGATGGGCTTTTTTGAGAAAAAAAAGCACTTTTTTAATGTAAAAAAATGCCTTTTAAATTAATTTATGTGCTTAAATGATGTTTTTTTCAAAAAGCAAAAGTCACAAAAAAAGTCAAAGTTTGAAAATTTTGAAAAAAAAAGCACTATTGGATATGTATTCATTTGAAAATTGTGAAATATTGTGGTCTGTGATGATTCTTTGGATGGCTATGAAAATATCTTTGAGAAATGGGAAAGGGTGTTGGGTTCAGAGGAACAACCCAAGTCAGCAATTCCGAAGCTGTTTAGTACCGGTTGCAAAGGTAAAGGGCCCGTTTGGGAATGCTGTGGGAAAAGTGGCTTTTGTTTCTGATGGACTTTTCTTAATGGACTTTTCTCTGATGGACTTTTTTCTGATGTGATTTGTGTTTGGGATAGCGAGAGGAAGTGGCTTTTGTTTGTAATAGGAACTTGTTTGGCATAGCTTAAAAAAAGATAGATAAGATGGAAAATGACTGAAAAAGGCATGATTCAATTCTCACACACACACACATATGTGCCGTATAAAATGTAATAATTTGGGATGAAAAATCAAAAATAAATATAAATGTACCAAATAAAATGGTAAAATTCCATTAAATAAATTACAACACAATAAAGTGCTTAATCAAACCTAGTCCCTACAAGTTCATTTCGATTTCATCACGAATCATTTGATGAGGATACTTCATCAAGTGGATCATCATTATCTTCATCACCTATATTTCCTTCTTCAAATTGATCAAATTCCACATCATTTTGGGAATATCTCCGGATAAAATTATGTATCCCCATTGTTGCGCAAACTATGCGGACTTGTGTTCGAAATTTATATGGGGGCATATTTTGCAAGATGCGAAACCTATTCTTCCAGACTCCAAATGTCCTTTCTATCGTACACCTCAAACTGGAATGATAAAAATTGAAGTACTCATTGGGATTTCGAAATCCCGATCATCGCCTAAATTCTGGAAGGTGATACCGCTCACGTTTATATGGACCAATATATCCAACCGGTGTTGGATAGCCAAATCGACCAAGTAATATTTCCCGAGAAATGTTGACATTCATACAACATTGTTAAATTATAGGAAATGTGAAATAAAGACTAAATTAAATGTAATTGAAGTAGGGATGTTAGAGATATACCTTGAGGTGGATGAGGAAGTTCATAGTTGAAGACTCGAGCGCGATCCGGAAGAGACGAGCATCATGTGCGTACCACCCATCCCGCCAACACAAAAGTAAAGCACATATCCCAATCACAGATGCCATGATATTCGTGTTGGATATCCCTTTCTTCCAATATATTTGTCTTGCTTGGATTGGCTTACCACACACCCGATGTGAGTTCCATTAATTGCTCCTATGCAATCCTTGAAAAATGGGTGATATCGTGGATCACCACTGTTTTTGTGTGACAATCGACGAAACTCCGGATCAAGTGGTTTGATATTTTTTGTTGCAAGCTTGTAAGCGCTTTTAAAACCTTGTGAAAAATCCTACTAACAGTTTACGAATGTTGAAATCGTTCTTGGACTATTCGATTTCCTTGTCCATGCCCAACTGTATATAAAAATATGGCAACCATTTCTTCAACGCCGATTTCCCGAGTGGGTCGTAATCCATGTTCCCTCAAGTTAGAACATAAGTGAATGAATACTTGTTTTTCAACTCGGAAATTTTCCTGACATACTACATCATGGCCTTGCAAAACCTCCTATATGACCACATTGCCCCCGTTTGCTTACTAGTTCTACGTGGTTGTTTGCAAAAAGAACGCGCGACATACCGAGCCACCAAGTTACCAATTTGTGCATATTTTTTCATTTGTTCGTTTATAATAGCAAGTTGTAGGGACCTTCTTTCTTCATAAGACAATTCTTCTTCCTCTGAACTGTCTGAAATATCCTCATCGCTCGAACTTGCCATGGAAATATAATGAAACCTGTGTGAATGCCAAGACTTAACCAAATCATCACCAATAATAAGTTTCATTAAATTTGGAAATAAATAAGTGTCATACAATATATAAAAGTACTAATGTAAATAAATAAATATGCATCATACAATATATAAAAGTACTAATGTAAAAGGAAAAAGAATCAAATATCAAATACACATACGTTGTCAATTATTTCTAAATTTATAGTGTTTTTAGTAGTAACAACCAACATCATTCACAATTACCTCTTCACTGTATAAACATTAACCTATCTTTGTATTGATTCAGTATGAACCTAAAACTAAAGCCTAGGAGTCAAACCAACCACCACCATCTTCTAGACAATCAAAAGCACATGGACATATGAAAAAATAATAATCTACATTTATAACCTCATAACTTATCCTCAAAGGTACTATCACACATTTAATTTGCACCTCCTCACTAATTAATATTCACAAACATTTACATGAATTTTCTTGTACAGAGACTATGGGTTAAAGACTTTGTACCAGAGCAATCAAAGGAAAGATATCTTAACAACAACCACCAACATCATTCACAAGATTGTTGTAACTGAAAAAAAAAATGATAAGGACTCAAATAAGCCACTTTAATATTCTTAGAATGAAACAAATATCATTCAATATAAATGAAACACTCAAAGCAAGCTGTGTGAGGATGGTGAAATCAGGAGTAGATTGTGGCTTTAGAATAAAAGAAATGTTGAGAGAGACAGAGAGGCAATTGAGATATGTAAAACAAAAAAAACAAGAGCATCAAAAAGAAATCCCCAGAATGAGAGTTTTGGAAAGAAAACAGGCACAACTTCATTATTTCAGTAAACTATAAAAGTCACCAAGTCAATTACCAGCAGAAAACAACTGTGCTATCAGACTATCCAATCACCCAAACAAGTACCTAATCAGAAAAAGGCAATTGAAAGAAATTGCGCTAAAAAAAAGCCACAATCACATCTAATGAACTCACCTCAAGGCAAACAAGGAAAATAGTACAAAAATTGGAAGGTCACTCGGATACTATTATATCTGTTTCATGTCACCCTTCAAAGAGCATGATTGCTTCTGGTGCTCTTGGCAATGACAAAACTGTGAAGATCTGGACTCAACATAAAGAATGATCTTGTTTGTATTGTAGAAAATTCTTGATGGTTTCGTTGTAAAGAAGAGAATCTGTGCAGTGAAGAAAACAATCCCATTTTGTACAAAGAGGGCTTCAAATCAAAGCCGCCCAGTAGGCACAGCAATTTTAGTATTTTAGAGAAGATCTTTGGGTATCTCAATTTTTTCTCATTGAATGAAAATGTTGATGAGCATGGACCCTGACTATTGCTGGAAGCCGGAGCTTCTGCTTTTGTATGGATTTTTAGGCAGTCAGTTTAGGAGGTTGGCATATAATAAATAGTTTCTCTACAGACTATAGTTGCCAAAGATGACTGTTTGTGGAAGGTGCGTACTTTTGAAATGACCGTTTACCTGTTAAGCTACAGTTAAGACAATCAGAGGGGTAACCCATCCAATTAATGGGAATAAATCAAACCAAAATAGTGGCCTAAAAATGGGAGGGGAAAAAATCAATTTGAACTGATAAAAAAAAAAAAAAAAAAAAAAAAAAAAAAAAAACCCAAAAACAAAGTTTGGCTGCGTTGTTTGTTATGCTAAACCAATTAAGTTGGTTTGAATCTTGATTTAGTTTAGTTTGATTCGGGCCCATAATCAAGTTATATGAGTGTATCAGTTTAATAAAGAAATCTTGGCAAACTTCCAATAACTGCCACACAAACACTCAACCTCAAAATCCCTCTCCTAGACCATGCACCGAAATAGGGTCCTCAATCCCAGCCATGATTAGCAGAAAATGCTCAATGATATGCATTGCTATAATTTACTCAAAACAGGGCTAAACATTTTGAACAAAGTAAAACTGCAAAAGGCACAATATCTGCAAACCTGATAAAAAATTGGAAACCACAAGCACTTAGCAATATCTGCAAACAAAGATCCGGCGAGATCAACGGCGACGCGTGGTAGAAGAAGAACAGTCTGATTAATTTCGTGGAATTGAAGCTCAAGGAAGAACCTGAATTAAAGAGCAGACGAGGTAGGTCCTTTAATAAAGAATAGGAGGTAGTTCAACAATGAATGGAAGAGACGAGGTAGGTCGGAATGGGAGATAGCTCGAATTAATGTCTGGAACAGATGCGAGGTAGCACGAATAGGAGGTAGGTCGGATAATTCTCTTCGCTCTCCATCGCCATCTCCATTAATTGCTTAGCTTTCGAATTAATGGCGAACTACCGATGAGACTAGGCGAAGAATTAATGGCGAGAATGGCGATGCGACCAGGCGAAGAAGAGAACGAGACCATTAGAAGAGAACGAGACAGGCGAACGATGAGAGCAGGCGAAGTAACGAGGTTGCTCGGAGAATTGATGAGGACAGGCGAAGTAATTGCTGAGGAGATGAGAGGTAGGTCGGACGATTGAAGAGGAGATGATGGGAGAGACCGAGAGACCGAGAGGGATGAGGCACACGTCTTTTTGGGGCAAAATGGTCTGGAAAAAAAAAAAGGCTGGTTTTCAATGGACTTCTAATGGGATGATAAGCAACTCAATGGGACTTCAAAAAAAAAAGTTCATTACCCATCAAAGTCCATCACTTTTTTAGGGTTCCCAAACAGTCTTGTTTTTTTTGATGGACTTATTATCCCATCTAATGGGATAATAAGTCCATTTGGGGTGTTCCCAAACAGGCCCAAAGACTTTCAAATGTATCCATGATGATGTGCTTCACCTTATCAGATGCCTTCTTTAGTCAAAGTTCAATTTCAAAGTGAAGCTGAGAACTCTTGGAGGAATTTATAAAAACTAAAACAAAAAAGAAATAAACAAAGAAATTAGAGAATCTAAAAGGCATTAAGACATGACATATAAAATATGGGGTTTAAAAAGTATAATTTTTAAGACTTTTTTATAAATAAATAAATAAAAAAGGTCTAAAAACTATTTTTAGACGTTGTTTCGAAATAACCAATCTAAAAAGTAATATATTTTAAATGTGATATAAGCCACATCATGTCTAAAAAGTTTGAATTTTTAGACATGATCTTTGTGCAACTAGTCTAAAAAGTAACACATTTTAGACATGATATAAGTCAAGTCTGGTCTAAAAAGTTTAGACCTGATCTTTGAGCAACGGTTTAAAAAGTGATTTTTAAGACCGGTTGTTCAACCAGTCTAAAAAGTAACAGACTTTTTAGACTAGTTGTATCAAGACCTTATCCGAACCGGTCTAAAAAGCGATTTTCACCAAGTCTAAAAGCGATTTTTGCTCCAGTGTATACTCCATAAGTTTATGAAGTATGTCGATCACAATCAACCTCACTAATTGCACTAATTGCTTTATCTGGTATGAACGATTGTAGAGTTCCACTTTAGTCGCACTAGGATTGATCACCAGCTAAAGAGTCATCTCAAGTATTACCATCCCAACACCAATGTAATTGGCAAGAGGCGATCCCTCATTGTATACTTGGATGTGGAGCAACTACTTGTTCTTGAATTTGGAGAAGTGAAATATAATTTGGCAGCGATTCGGGTAATGGAATGGAGGAGGAGGCTGTCAAATCTACTAATCTAGGGTTTTGTAGAAACTTAAATTTTAAATGGGTCTTCTAGATCATATAAGATAATTTATGATATAATAAGATTCTTTATTATTTTCTAAATGAGATTCATTAAGATTAATATTTACTAAGTATCTTCTTGTGTGTATTAAATTATTTTAAATGTTTAGATTTCGAACTATTTTATGGATTCTATGACTGATTAAGTAATCAACTAAAAGATATCTTCAATAAAAATTAAGTTATTATAATTAAAAGATTTTGTTGGAATGCTGGAAAAATCCTATCGGATACATATTGCAATGCCTTTAAAAGATTACTCTATGTTATTATTATTTTAATTTAATTTATTTCTTTTTCTCTATTTGGTTTATCACAATTGCAACACTGTAAACCCTCCTCTTTCGGGTAAACGTGTGTTGACTTTGTATATTTCCACCTAGGACCCATTCATACTTTGATTACGTGAAACAATTGTCATACAAACATAGTTTTGGTAATGAAATATTGAATAAGTATATCAGCTAATTGCTTAGTCATATCATATTGGGATGCTCAATATTTTTTCTAAAAGCTCCAACACCATGTTGATGTCGTATGCAGAGGAGATATAATCCTTCATCATAATAGTTCCACATGATCACATGTAAAAGGGCAAGAGGTTGATTCTTGAAGTCCTCTGCTTGCTCTAAGTTGTGTTGTATAAGCTCTGCCATGCGAAAAGAGCCACATGAAGGACTTGATGTCTTTGGAATTGTCCATCGCCATAGGATTTTCCATATGCTATTTGCATTTCCACTGCTACCTGCAAAAATAAAGTAATAGGCTGATATCACAGTAAAACGACCATCGGTGGATGGTCTCCAATAAAATTTGTCCTTTCCTCTCTCCTCATAAGGTGGGTGAGTACAGGTAATATGATTAATGACCTCTGGAGAAACCATCTATGTAACTTTTGTGAATCCCAATCACCCCCAACCACCACATAATCCACAACTCGATCATGAACATTTACCAACCACTCATATCCCAGGATGGAATCAATGAGTGGAATATTGAGGTTAGATCAATTCTCAAACCAAAATGAAGTAGACTTCACATTACCTATTCTCTTTTCTACTCCTTTTTTAACATGTTTGCAAACAGTACATATGCCTCTCCAAGTAAGGGAAGAGTTCCTCTTTTTAACCACCTCTGCCATGTTTGCCTCTCCACATTTGTATTTGGACCTTAGAAGTTTGACCCATAAAGCATTTTGATTACAAATGAGACCCCAACAGAGCTTCATTAGAAAAGCTTCATTCTACTTTCTGAAATTTCTTATACTGAGTCATCCTTCCTTTCTATCCATAGAAACCAAGTCCTAAGATACTAAATAAGTATTTCTTATTCCATCTTGTTCACCCCGCAAGAAGTTTCTGCTCTTTTGTTCCAAATCTTTTATCACACCTTTGGGAGAAGCATGGTCTGCATGTGATATGAAGGCAAAGCAGAGAGAACAACTTTAATTAGGGCAGTTCTCCTAGCCATGCTTAAGCAATTTGTTTTCCAACCCGATAGACTTTTTTCCAGTCTTTACCAGGATTAAGGCACAGGTAACATAAGACGCCTTTTTATGCAGGAAATGAATACCTAGATACTTGCCAAGATCCCTGTGAGGCCTACTCCCAACCTTTGGCTCATGCTTAGAGCTCTGCTAATGTGAACATTTTTGAGAAGAAAACTTTTGTCTTCACTTTGTTCATCTTTTTCCCCTGAACTTCCACAAAATTTATCAATACAAGCTAGCATAGTATCAATCTAGGAGTTATAAGCTTGTCCAAAAAGGATAAGATCATTAGCAAAGAATAGGTGAGATAGCTTTAGACCTCTTGTGTTTAACTGTATAGCATCCCATTCTCCTTCATCCATAACATCCTGTATGATGTGGTTCATTCTCTCCATACACAAAGTAAAGATGTATGGAGGAATAGGGTTGCCTTTTTTGATTCCCCAAGAGGAGGTGAAACTATCAGTGGTTTCCCTATTCTAAAGGATTTGGAAGGAGGGATTGGTAATACACCTCATGATGACCTCACATTTTGTTGTCCAACCTAATAGCCCTCAATGTGTCCAGGATAAAAGGTCATTCTAGTGGGTTATAAGCCTTTTCAATATCTACCTTAAGCACAAACCAGCCTTTGCTACTCTTCTTGTTTCTCATAGAGTTTATTACTTCTTGGGCTATGATAATGTCATCACTGCTTTGTCTCCCTAATATAAAGATACTCTGATGAGGGCCTACCACTTTTCCTATAAAATCACCTTTGTGACAATCTTATACCTGACATTGCAGAGGGAAATGGATTTGAAATCCCTGATTTATTTTTGTTTCTCAAGTTTGGGGATAAGAACAAGGTTAGTGAGATTAACATTCTTCATAGCGAATGGATCATTAAAATATCCTTCACCAAAGTGCATACATAACTTTGCACTATACTCCAAAATTCAAGATAGAAGAAAGCTTGAATACCATCTGACCAGGAGCTTTGAAAGCACAAAGATCAAAAGTTTCAGTTTTAATCTCTTCTTCAAACACACAAGCATTCAATCTCACAATATCCTCTGGAGCCAAAAGTGGGAAACCATGCTCAGTTAGAGGAGGTTGGAAATGATTTGACTCACTGTCAAACAAATCTTTGTAGTAGTTTAATGCCATATCTCTTAACTCATTTTGATAAAAAAATCAAGTCCCACTGAGTTCTTTAAACCCTCTATCCGGTTCCTTCTTCTCCTGGTGATAGCTGAAATGCTGAATCATGGAAAGATTTTATATTTCTATCTCCCTATTTCAGCTAGTTACAATGGGATTTGTAAAACCAAATCAGTTGCTCTTGGGCTAAGACTTTATTATACTATTTCCTCAGTTCCTGCTCAGCTTGAAGAAGATGTTGACTGTCTCTTCGTGATCTAGCTCGTTTAACCCCTTCAATTCTATGGATAAGCTTTTGCTTTCTCAGATATATGTTGCCCACATTTTCCTTGTTCCAATTATTTGCCTTCTCTATAAAAGAATCAAGGTTTTCCTTCCAGTTTCCTAAAGTCCAGCTCTCTCTTACAATATCAGAGAAACCATCTTCCAAAAGCCAAGCAGCTTGACATTGGAAAGGGGCCTTTGAATTCTGAGCGTCTCTCACAGGATTGTACTTCACAAGTAAAGGTCTGTGATCTTATCCAAATATATTAAAATGATGGATTTTTGTCAAAGAGTACATCCTATTCCATTGATCATTTACAAAACCCCAATCAATACGCTCCTTCGACTGAGGATGTTTGCTAGCTTCGAGCACAACTAGCTGTGCAGGTTGCAACGAACTAAAGGAAGGCATTTGTCGTGGTTTGGAGCTCTCAAAGCTATGATACCATATAAGAAGACAGAAACTAGAAGTAGAAGGTAAAGAGTTAGAGAGAATATATCGTGAATGAATATGTATATTAAGACATGTCAAGGAGTACAACACATAGTCTATATATAGAGAGCAAATATACAAGAGTGAGGTCACGTGATGACTCAGTTATCAGCCTAACTAATAAAAAATGAAGCTATATTAGATATAACTGATGAAATCTATAATTCATCTTCTAATAGTAATATCAAAAGAGTGCCAGAGTTGTGTAGTAACTTTACCATAGTTATACAACCCTTCCTTCTCACTATGGTCAGTTCTTTTGGAGAGGAAATATTAATGGGAAACCCGGTAATTTCAAGTGCTTCTTATATTTTAGCTGTACATCCCAAATTTCTTCATCAATATGGCAAGAAACCTGATATTATTCTTTACCATGAATCATGAGTAGAGTCGGGAAAACGGGTCGGGTCCGTCGGGCCGGCCCCGTTTAAGTCTAAAGGGCCGAGCTTGGAAATTGGAGGTGTGAAGTGAAGTTTGGCCCTGAAGGGCCAAGGGCTTACACAGACCGGTCCTGGAGGGCTACGGGCTGGCACATCAGGCCCTTTAAATTTTTTTTTAAAAGTTGAATACTTGTTGAAGTTGGATCCTTCAATAATTTATATGTATTTTGTATTTGTTATAGAGTTATTTATCCATTTAAGTACAAATACATAATAACTATACTCTAATTTTATGATTTGGTTTATTATTTATTGTAGATAAATATTATAGATGTGTTCATAAAACGGGAGAAGAAATTCATGATATTCTTACTCATGAACCGGAGCCTACTACTCAAAGTGAATAATAATCAAATGTCATTGAAATTGATGATGGTGGCGAAGATGACAACAATAATAGTCATCGTACTAATGTCGCTTAGTGATATGTTTCTTATGTTTTATATGAGTTATTTGTGAACATAGTTTCTTTTGATTATGAATTAGTGATTTGTCTTATTTGTTGGATGATTTATGTTGTAATTTATTAATTATATTTCTTTGAGAAAAATCAGAGGAAAAATAGTTAAAATTTGGAATAGTAAATTTCAGGTAAATACAATCGCCACAGCTCACGGTGCTCTCGGGCCGAGCTTTGAAAAAAAGATGTTTTTCTTACCCTGGGTCTCGGAGGGCCAGCCCTGTTAGGCCCTGATTCCCAGCTCTAATCATGAGTGGCACACAGCGCTTGTGGTATGTACTATCAATATGTCAATAAACAAAGGAAAAATTTCATTTAAATATTAGTTGAATTTGTTAAACGCTCAAAAGCCCATTAATTTGTTTGAGGACTGAGAAGGGACATAGGTGAACGAGAGATATGCAAATGATATGCAAATTACGGTGAAAAGTCTACACTTCCATTAAATAACTTAGGTTATGAAGACACTCTGGAAGGAGAGGCGCCTTCATTCTCATTCGAAGTTCATTCGCTCATTTGATTGCCTTCGCGCTTCATCTTCAGCGCGACGCCGTGAATCAACAAGTTGGGACCAAAATTGCTCCTGCCAGCAGGCGAGAACTGTAGCGCTTCATCTTCATTCATATTGTGCTTCTATCATCGTTGCCAGTGATCATCTACTTAGCTTGTCCTCGCCGATCGTCGTCTTCTGGGTTATTGTTGCTAGTCATTGTCTTCATCAGTTTGTGGATCGACTTCTCTCTGACAGTAAGATTTCGAATATTTAATTTTTTCCTATATATTTTAGATTCGCTTAGCATTGCTGTGATTTGAAGAAGAATAATCTGAAATTAGGGCTGTGATGATATTTGATAACTTGTTGTGGTTGAAATTAGAGCCTTGATGCCCTTCGCTTTATGCCCATGCCAAGGTTTGTGATTGTTTCTATGGAAACCATTAAGTTAAACATCAAAATTTGAATTTTGTTAAGAGCAGTTTTTCTATACTATGCTACTGAAAACTTGTTGAACCATATTATGATTAAAAACTTGGGAGATTTACAATTTTCGTCGTTTTTTCTTAATATAATTTTGAAGCTCAAATTCTTTCCTCTCTTTTATGTGATGATCACTTCTCTTAGGTGATTCTCTCGCACATGCGTCTTGATTATTGTTAATAGAAGCTCTAAACTAGAATTAGAGGGAATGAATATAGATTTTATTTATGAAAGCTGTTGGCTTTTCTATGGCTCATTTTTAGTGACTCACCAAAACGCATTACCCAAATTTATTGGCTTTGGGATATCAGAGGATCAGAGTCATCTGGACTCTGGAGAAATTCAATTCCATGGTTCATTTCACCTAATGCGAAGCGTTAAGAACCCATTAAATTGCTGTCTCAATTGAATACTTTGTTTTAGCCATTTTTTGACTTGTGTTTGGGACTGTATAATTTAGTTCCTTAATGTTTATAGCCCCAATGATGTATTTTTTGTTGAAACAATGTACCATATTATGGAATTTGAACTATTTCTATTTTATCTTTGGCTATTTTTGGCACTTTATAGCTGGCTTGATTGTTCTGTTCCCCTACATCATTTCAACTGTAAAGTTTTGTCTTGCAGAAGTGGATTAAATCTTTGAACAGTGTGTGCTTCAAAATTTGGTAGGAGCTTCATTCGCCATAGAACTTCAATAAATATGTGGTTTTCATCTGTGCTTTGCAGAGTTAATGCATTACCATAGCATTTTGGTACTGACAATTTTATTATGATTGTGTATTATTCGATGTGTTCAAGATTTTTCTTTTCACAACAATTATCTCAACAAACTTCATATGGAGACTTGTGGCTTGGGAGAGGAATTTCGCTGATTTTTATGGTCCTTGTCTCAACTCTCTGTTTTTTTTTTTTTTTCAATATCTAAGATGAATGTTAATGCTTTGTCAATACATAGGGCAGAACCTTTTGTGGCTAAAATTTCAAAATGACTTAGACAAGATACTAAGCCTATGATTAAGGATTTAAAGAAAAAAATATGCTTAAGGTTTTAAAGAAACAAATCATCAATGAATAATAAACAAATCTTGTCCTTTAAAAATTATGAGGAGACGTCAATTTGTTTGTTCTTTAGGTGTGAGCAAGCTGGCTTAGTAGATGAAATTTGCATGAATGCCATTAAGCATGATTCCAATTTCTTATTTTAGCTTGTTGGTTTTTCAGGATGAAACGTAGTGCATCCGACAAAATGACATCTAAAAGAGGGCCAAAAAAGCAACAGTTGAAAAGGAATGTTGCGGCTTCTTTAGACCCAGTAAGTGCTTCCAATAATGACATTAAATCCATGGTTTAAATTTATGTTAATGACAATTGGTAAATTGTGTGATATTTAGGTTTTGAAGGACTTACATGCAAAGTTGATGGGTATAATCAACGACAGCCACAAAAGGCTTGTTGCTGCTGTGGAAGAGGAGCTACGAAAGGCAAAAGTAAACATTGACAGGCAGCGAAAGCAGCAACTTAGTGAAGGAGATGATGATGGTGATGGTGATAATGATGGCCAAGATGGGGATGGTGATAATGATGGGAAAGCTAGTTATGAGGATGAGGCAACTGTGGGAACGCCGATCACCATTTCGGAATTTCATGGGGAAAGTGCAACCACGGAAGGAGGGACCAACGAAGGTCAACAATCCTTTGGTTCACACCCCGTTGAGCAAAAAGATGAACCATGGAGGTCACAACGGTCGAAGAAGCCAAAAAAATAATGTCCCCTTGGACTTTAACAAAGCCATTGAAGTGCCGAAAGAAGGAAAAAGAAGAGAAGGAAATGTTCTTTGACATTATCTCCAGAACCTACACAACGGATGAGTGTCAACATTAAGTCATCAAAAAAGTTACTTTCAAGTAGTCAAAATTAAATTGTTTTGTCTGAATTAGTTAATGTATGATGACATGTGCACTTCTTTCATTATAATTAAACAAATTTTCTATTTCATAATCATCAATCATGTCTACTAAAATCTTTCTATCAAAGCTTAAAGTGTATTTAATGTCACACCCATGACCAACTATATCAAACCATTGTCTTATCATTACCCTCAATTCTTCAACTTTCATCCCTTGCTTTATTAATTTTACCTTCACACTCCCACCATTATATTTAACTTTACATTCACCATTGGCTACGAACTCCCCCCCAAGATGGAAAAACAAATTAGTGACTTTGAAGAAGGTGTTGTTGCCATATTCGATGTCATCTTGCATTCTAACTTATAACAAAAAATGAGTATTTCGTCACAATGTTAGACCATATATATATATAATATATCATATTTCATTAGTATATAGTAATAGTAATTACAAGTTTAATAATGACTACTTCCTCCAATATCAATGATTTTTCACAAATTCCGTAATGATTTTCACAAGTTCTGTAATGACAATTACAAATATAGTAATTGTAATTACAAGTTTAATAATGACGTTTACCAAACATTATAACTGTAATGACAACAACTATACTAAATATGTTGACATGCCTTTTCAATATCGTCATCTCACATTCATGTCATGGCTACACGCCTACACCTGATCAAGCCCACAAAACATTTCCATTTGCAATACTAAAGAACCTTAATATCCATTTGCATCACATCATGGCAACTCAATATCCTCTTCATTATACTCCTTCTCTCAACTAACACTAACAAATAAATTAATAATGAACCCATAACATCAATGCCGTCAGACTTATGTAAAGCAACAATGATTATTGGAGAAGCTATTTTGTTGCCTAGCAGCTCCAGGAATTCTAAGTCATACAAGCTTAGTAAACTTGTATGCAAAGTCGGACTTCCTAGAATTTTTTTGCATACAGGCTTTACATAAAATTCCACCAGACGACTTCCTAGAGCTTTATCTGATTTTTTTAGGTCTCCCCTTCAATCAACATCAATGGAAAAATGAAAGATACTTACAATTTAATCTTTCATTGGCTTCCCTTTCTCTGCGTATGATCCTCCGAAAGCTCACCTTTCACTTCCTCCTCCACCCACCGTGTTTTTTTTTTTTTTCTGCTCAAAGCCACCTCCTCTGTTTTTTATTTTTGTATGACTGAACAAGGAGGGAGATATAATTTGGTTTTTTCAAGGGCGGTGTCAACTTTTCACCCCGATTTGTATATCCCTTATTGCTCCATGTCCCTTCTTAGTCCTTTAACAAATTTAATGGGCTTCTGGGGGTTTAGCAAATTCAACTAATATTTAAATGGAATTTTCCAATAAACAAATCTAATAGGAAATGGAGAAAGGAGATGAGGAATATTAATTTAAACCACTACACATGATTCTTCTTGGAAAAAAGATAGAAAAGGGACTTTGAAATTGTAAAATTCCAAATCAAGTATTTCTCAAAAAAATGAGTTGTAAATAACTTATCAAGTTTCATCATTCTCTTATCAACTCTTGATAACAAACCTGATTTGAGATTTTACAATTTCAAAATTCTTTTTCTCCTTTTTTTCCCATTCTTTTAAGGACACATGCCCATTCCCTATTATTTAGGTTTTTATTATTATTTTTTGTCGGACTTTTATCCTTTATTTTTCTTTTAATTCATTTCTTGTTCTTTTTTAGTGTTTTCATTTCATTTTTATTATTTATAACTTCTTTTACCTTCATAAATTATATTTTGGGTAATTTTTTTTACTCAAATAATTTTATGATAAATCCTTTTATAATGAAACAATTCAGGGAAAATCACATTCAGGTTTCAAGCACCATAAAAAATATAATAAAAAAAAAAAATCTCAACTTATGTTCTCCTATCTAAAAGCTCCCTAGGAACTCCGGTGATATAGATTTCAAATGTGAAATTACCTTATTGCCCCTATTGATTAAAAAAGAAAAAGAGAAGTAGAAGGGCTTGTCAATGGTTGTTCTAGAACTTGTCAATATATACACATACACTTATCAATGAGACGTGTTTTAAATTGTATTGGAAAATATTAGTTGACTTTATAACTTGTCAATATAGGAACATACACTTGTCAACGTGAGTTATTTTAAATTGTATTGCAAACTTAATATAGATGGGCTTATTGAAAAGACCCTTCCTCACTAAACAATAATTAACCATAATATTTTCATTAAACCGAGTTAGCAAGTGATTAAGGAAAACCCTTTTATTTTCAAAAATAAGCACATCGGAGTCCAAGGCACAAATTCTACCCACAAACTCACTACAAAAAAAATTATAGCTCTGGGCAACAATTAACGAACAGGAGAGTACACAACCCATGAGACTTACAACACCATATTCACAACAAAGGGTCCACACCAAAACATTTTCCACACAAGTTTTGATTACGAATTCACCAAAATATTATAGTGTATAAATATTTGGTCTTACAGCGGATCAAACAGTCATCCGGAAAAATAATATTTCCAAAACATGAGGGCCCTAAAATGGCAATATATAAGTCCATACAACACCATTACCAAAACAAGCTTACGAAGACCACAATTACTATGCCTCTGGCTGCTTCCCTTGGCTTCTAGAAGGATTAGAGGTCTCGTCTGAAAAACTTTGATAATGACGGGGTGAGACATAAAGTCTCAGTAACCGAAATCAATTTATCAAATATGTAGGTAGGGAGTGCAAGTCAAGGAAGCATGTTTATTAACATATTTATAAAAATCAACAAGAAGTAATTAATTAATCCATAATAAGTAGCAATAACTACAACCATCCCCACTCATCCATCCTGCTCCTCCTTATATCGTCTGGACATGGTACATCCTATCAGTGCTAGTATACCTGGCCAAGGTTAGCTAGTCACTTCAAGAATACTGTCCCATCCCGTGTCACCACCGATATACCGTAATAGGGAGGTGTCCGCCCAAAACACTCAACTCAAATTCTGGGCTTGGAACGAGAGAACCGATGGGCACAATTTCACCCTAAATCTCTTCCACACAAGCCAACATATTTCATGACAGATAAACAATATATCACTATAATTTTCAAAAATATCGTACAACATATTATTCCATATACAACAACTCACAACAATTATCATAACAAACACCACAATAACAATCTCAATAACATAATTCACTTATATGTACATACAAAATAGAAAATACACTGCTTCTTTGAAATAACTACATGTCTAAATATACACATAATTTTCAAAACACAGGCCAGTAGTACATATGAAAATAAGGTTTAAAAAACACCTTACAGTCCAAAACAAGCATATAAAATAAATAAACCTCGATTACCTCAACTCCAAGCTAAACTTTATCTTAAGAAGTAAAATGCGAATAATCACGGTCACAAAAAATCTACATTATCACAATTTATAATTTCATGTGACTTATATTACACAAAGTATAATAGTAATATATTATTGTAGTAAAATCTAAAATAACAGTTTTATTCTTCAAATTTCAAAACTAAACCGATTAAAACTTCAATAATATCTCCATTAACCCAAAATAAGTTATTTATACAACTTTTAATTGGTAGAAATATGAGGTAAGATGTAAATCCTAAATTTCCTAAATAGAAAAATTAATTTAAATTCTTGCAACAACAATTCAATAAAACTAAACTGATCAAAACTAATTATTAATCATTCTATACATATATAGAGTCATCTATTACCAAAACTCAAAACTTTTCCAAAATCTTAACTTCAAAATTTTCACCAATCAACACGATATTACCTTCATTGAAAAGATAAAAATATTTGGAATAACTTTCATGAAGGAAGTTTATTGAAAATAAATTAATTTAACTATCAAAATTATCTTATAAGATAAATAACATATCTTAGAAAACCCAAAAATTGTTCCAATCTTCTTCTCTTTCTCTTTTCCTCACTCTCTCACACACTCACTCTCGGTTCTCCACTGTCCGGCGCGCACACACACACCAATCCACACCAACACACACAATATATTAACACACACTCATATTTATATGGGAAGAGGGGAGGGGCGCATTAGTTACCCCTCCCCATTTTCAGTAACGTGGGCAGCACTTTTTTTTTTTTTTTTTTTTTTAAATGAGCAAAATTACCATAAGAGCCCAAACCTTATTTTATTATTATTATTATTATTTTCTCTCTCAAATTACAATTTAATTACAATAATCACATATGATTATTTTATAATTACAATTAAATCCTAAAAAATAAAATTAGGATGTTACAATTATCAATGGTCATTTCCTTCGATATAGGCATATGCACTTGTCAACAGGAGCTTTTTTAAATTAAATTGGAAAAATGATGTTAGTTAACATTGATGGACTTGTTAGTGTAGACACAAACACTTGTCAAAAGAGGTACATGAAGTTGCCAACATATAACTTGTCAATATAGAAACATAAACTTGTCAAACATGACACATGCACTTGCCAATGTAAAACTTGCCAATATAGGCACATAAACTTGTCAAAATAAGCACTTACACTTGTTAATCTAAGGGCAAACTGATTTCAACTATCAATTACTATGGGCAACAAGGAAATTTCACATTTGAAATTTAGGTCACTGAAGTCCCTAAAGAGTTTTTAGATAAGAGAATCAACATTGAGACTTTTTTAAATATTTTTTCTGGTCCTTCGGAGCTAAGTGCGATTTTCCCACAATTCTACTACAAACTCCCTACATCTCTATATATAAGAACTTTTTTGTTATTGGCTTGTCTCTAAATGTAATACTTCTTCTGGTCCTAATTATAAGACAACATTTGAGAGTTGATTTTGGTCCTAATTATACGACAACACCTAATTTTTGTCAATTTCTTCCTAACATACCCCTATTTTATTCTTTCAAGTGTATTTGGTTTTTGGTGAATGTGATTATATGTATGTGGATGTGTAGACTCTTCCAATCATTGAAACTTTTAAATTGTTAAATTTTAATCTGTTTACACACACACACACACATATATCTGTGAGTGTGTGTGTGTTGTCAATATATATATATCTGTGTGTGTGTGTGTGTGTGTGTGTGTGTGTGTGTGTGTGTGTGTGTGTGTGTGTGTGTGTGTGTGTGTGTGTGTGTGTGTGTGTGTGTGTGTGTCTATAAACACACACACACACATATATATACACACATATGTGTGTGTGTGCGCCTATACATATATACACATATATATGTGTATATAACAAGATCATTATTTCAATTAGAAAGTGTGTAGAAAAGAAAATTTTAGGTCGAAGAGGTATGTGGTATGAGTTGTTATTTACTTTTACTTTTGTCATTTTAAATTTATATAAGGGCATTTTAGGAAAATGAGTAAAATTAACTAATTTAACTTCTCTCCTTAATCTCTCCAAAGTTGGTTAAATATGTCCTATAATTAGGACCAGAGGGAGTATCTTATTTGAATTTGTTTCAATAAGAAATGCACTTTATTTACATTTTTCCCTTAATTAATTATTATAATACATATATACTCTTTCTTCATTTTTTTCCATTACTATTGTCTCTCTCTCTCACCCACTCATAAATAGAGGAATTTTTGGGGGGAAAGATTAATTTCCCACATAATTATTGTATTTAATTACTTTTATCTGTTTTTTAAAATCCTACGATTCAGTTGAAAGACTCTTATGTATAAAAGGACGATAGGAGTATAGAACAAGTATATACAAACATCTAAAAGTAAGAAAATTTCAAAAGTTAATACATAAACTGATAAGTACAATCATTTTGCTAATTGGTCAGTAGTTCCAAAATATCTGATTTCTTCTATAGTGTTTCCTAAGATATTTTAATATGAGATCCCTGTAAGTCCACTGCCTTTGTGTCTTGAATTCCAAAAATGCTTCAGAGCTCAACTGAGAGTCTCCATTACCCAAGGTCTCGAACACAATTGGATCTGTCGATATTTGTGGTAAATCATCTGGGTTCATCTTATTCAAAGCAAAGTCCAAGTTTTTTTCAATCCTTCTGTCCAAGTAGGCTTCAACAACATGGCCACTAGCGAAAGTTGGCCTAAGTGGAAGGGACTCTAGTCGCTTAAGCAAGAGGTCTCAGTTTCAAGCCCTTGTGAATGCAAAAAACTTTCTGAGAAAGATCTCCGCTTTGGCGCCCGACAGAACCTCGAAGTTGTTCACTTTACCACCATTTATATATAAAAAGAAAACCAACACAGCCATGAGACACCAAATCAGGAATGACATTTTCATGCATCATATGTTCAATACTAAGGTGGAGGTCCCAGATTAGTTGCATTCTTGAAAAGGCCAGAGCACGGATATTAAAAGTTGTTACATCAATCCAGCTTTAACCATTCTCAAAAATTCTCTCTGCAAGCTTTTCATTTTAAAATTAGCTGCATAAGAAAGTAATAGAAGGTTCCATAAGAGGTTCCCCACATTTTTCCTGCCAAGACCCACATCCCTCACGAACTCACCCAATTCATAGAACTTCTCCGCCTTCATATATGCCAACGCCATTGACCTGATTGCTTCCTTCTCTAATAAAATTCTAGATCTCTTGAGGCGGCCATATGCCTTTTCCATCTCTTCCAAAGATCCAAAGATACTATAATACTTCAGAAAGGTATTACCGGTCAAAGAATCAATATGGAAGCACCTTGAAACCATGTCCTTCAATGTGTCATCCATCAGTTTCAGTTGCCCTCCTTTTCCAAAGCAAGTGACGGCCAATGAGTAAACATCTGGTAGTATATCAAAATCCCTTGAATTGGTGTATCGCAGTATTTTCGTCACTTCATCAAAATGCCCATGTTTCCCATAGGAGTCAAACAATTTTGAAATTAATTGAATACTAGGCACAAAAGAACTATTTATGAGCTGGTCCCATATGGTCTGTGCTTGAGGAAAGAGGCCATTATCTTCATAATAAAGCAGTAACTCACATAGGATATGAGTTTTAGGCTGAAAACCATCAACAGCAATTTCATGTGAAAGCCCTTCAAGTTGCTGAGACATTCTCTTCATACTTAACTTTTCCAGCGAAGGGCAATCTACATTGCTATCCCTGCTCCTAAAATGACCTGCTTGCTTCTGCCGGTGGATAACCCGAAATGACATTGGCATAAATATAAAACAGTGGTTGTTAATGCAAGTCTAACAGCAGGAAACAAACTCTCAAGCAGAGACGTAACTAGTTTTATAGAAACATGGGAACCCTTTTTTCCCATAAACACTTGCAAGACCCAATTTTTCGCCCCTTTTCTGGCTCTGCAAGGTCAAGTATAAAGAAAGTCCTTTCATAAATGATTACAGAAAAAATTTGCAATTTCCACCCAATGGAACATGTTATTGAAGCACTCCCTGCAGTCCTTAATATAAGACATATTTACCTGATTTGATTAGATTAAGAAAATTGGTCCAGTTAGTTAATATGACATATATTTTTAAAAATACCTTAGCCATCTTCTTTAATTCCTTCTCCTCCTTGATTATGGTTGAAGGAGCATCAATAAAACATTGACAAATATAAAAACTATGTCTTATATTTTAAGATCAAGATCAACTTCCTAAATATGCCTTATATTAAGGACCGGAGGAGTAACAACTATCATATAACTGGATTGTGTTAGTACCACACATCAGGACTCACAGAGCGGCAATTAGTGATTAAAATTTTTTTAGTCAAATACAAATTTTAAATGACATAAAATTAGAGTCAAGATACTTTCTATTCAGGTAAAGCTAATACTTAGTGATCACTGGTCCTCAGATGTTTTCATCTTGAAAAATAAACAGGCTTAGCAAGGGATGGGCACATGCTCTAATATTTGGCAATGCTAAAAGATGAAATGAAACCATTCATCTCAAGCACATGTATAAACAGTAGAGGAAGAATACCTTGGGCTTGGGAGCACTCTCAGATTCTTTTTTAAGAGAGGAAACGAGTAAATGACTTGATTTCACCGTGGATATAGGGCAGATGGGGTGCGAAGAGGTGAGAAAAGACTTCACTTCCATGACCTGGAAAGGATAGAGTGGTTGATAAGAAGAATAGCATTAATGGAATGGCATACAAGGCTGAGACCACTAGATCGAACTCTAGACTAATAATAAGAGATACTCCCTCCCCCCATGACGTGTTTGTAACTTGAAACAAGACACAGGCATTGCTGTCAACAAAGCATGACCTTGGTGATAATTTGTGGTTTGCAATTAATACAACCTCTTCAATTTATCATGCATTGCTGTCAACAAAGCAAGACCTTGGTGATAATTTGTGGTTTGCAATTAATACAACCTCTTCAATTTATCATATTCTGATAAGAGAAAACATGAATAGAATAAGCTCAAGTCATACACATTCGTTGTGCTCAACATCATTAAAGATAAAACATAAACAAAGAAATAAAATGTTACCTCACCCCGTGCATCTCCACTGACTTCTTGTGATATCCTCTTGTCCCAAAATGTCGGCTGCCATGGAATAATGTCAAACTCATGTTACAACAATGTACAGTGATTAGTCAAAACACAATTGCATAGTTCACTGAGAAGCATTCATCCATCACATGCAATATGATAAAACGGTCCTTGATTTCAATATCACATAATACATGAATATGAAATAAACCAAAATCAAATATACAACATTTACTTCAAATTTATTGATTTTGAAATGATCAAAGTGTTATCATATTACTTGCAGATAACCAATGTCAACTCAGCAAATTGCTTCCAACGTGATGACTCTCTAATAACAACATTCGACTAAGGAAAAAATAAATGTTCAGGCAGAGCTTTATTTAATGCACTAAAACCAAACAGAACGGTATTGTTTATGTGAGAGGAAAGAGGATTAATACACTTGGGAAATAAATAAATGTTCAGCCATGGCATACAATGATCAACCAAATCTATAATACCAAAGTTTCTCCCTCTCGATGAATTTCTTTTGAGCTAATGAAAAGTAGGAGTATAAAGATTTTTTTTTTTTTTTTTTTTTTTGGGGGGGGGGGGGGGTACGGTAGAAATGTAATCAGTGAGCACTGATGTGCATGAAGCTTCTTACTCGTATTTCATAGTGAGGATATCAGGAAAAAAAAAAAGACAAATAATAAACAAAAAGTAATCTCCCAAGTTATTAACAATCAATTCTAATCATTTAGAACCAAATCCTAATCAAAACATTTCATAATGAACAAATCATGATCAAAGGTTGATTGCCTTTGCAGGGTCTTCTCTTTTGTGATTTATGTTGCAACATAGAAAAAAGGTACACCCTTGAAAATAGTTTCATTATAAACTTACGTTATTCAGAGTCATGACTTGTATAAAATATAAACCTCGAATCCTACTGATAAATAATAGTAAAAAAATTGCTATTGCCAACATCTTAAAATGCTATTGACATCTTCATTAAAAAAAAAAAAAAAAAAAAAATGACAAGAGTAAAAATTCATATAGTTGGCATTCATATAGTATAAAATAATAGCCCTTATCATTCATAGGCATTTAAGAAGACTATAACTTCAAATCCTACTGATAAATAATCATTAAACTCATCTAAAATTAGATTATGAACATATAGTTGGCATTCACATCCAGTCCTACAACAAACATTACAGTTTACCTGGTTAACTTTCACAATTAATTCTGCAAAGCAGTCAACACCTAGCTTATTCTCATATGTACGTCATAAATTAATTCTTAAAAAAAAAAAAAAAAAAAATCTTTAAATGAAGGTGGGGTTACAAAATTTATAAACAAATATTCCATAAGCAAAGCCAACAGAGACAAAATATAAGCTTCCCCAATCAAACTAAAGCATTGGATGATATTCTACAGGGGAAAAAAATAGTGAAATGAGTTAGAACTAACTAAATACTCACAAAAGCCTTAGGTTTCTCTGTATAATGCAGTAATTCATTAGCAACAAACAATTCGAATGCACAAAAGAAAGGACCCAAAATCCCTCTCTACTCCATCCTCACCACTGACCCTCTCTTTATCATCATCGTCGTCGTCATCTTCCTCCTCCACCCAACTCCCATTGTCACATTCTCTATCTCCAAATATGGAAAAAGAAAAACGCTTGAAAGATGCATAATGTTGTGTATGAAAAACTGCTTTCATCGAAAGAAAGAAAAAATACACTTAACTTTGCAGTTCTTTTATGCTAAGCAAGGGGGGAAATGATTATGATGAATGGCATCAACTAAAATCCTAATAAAACGTTCTTTTAACGGTTAAATCAGAAAGCATTAACTCCCACAGCATGACAAATAATATGTACAATCACCATACAAATGAGAAATTTCACAGTCCCTGATGCAAACAAATAGTGACTTTAAGATGGGCTAAGATGGGCTAGAGCGAAACGGATAGCAAATGAATACCTCATATATCAACAACCCAGCGTAGATCTATTGAAAGTCAAAATCATAACCACCAAAAAAATTCCTGCCTAGAAATGAAAACGATGATTAAAAAGAGAAAGATAAATAAGATGGATAGACTAGAGTGTTCAGAAATGAAAACGATGATTAAGATGGACGCGCCGCTTTGTTCAGAAATGAAAACTACGATTAAAAAGAGAGAGAGAAAATTGTGAACCTGACTAAAAATGAAAACGATGATTCGTGGTTTATCACGTTCGATTATATGGCTTCATTTTTTGTGGTACAGTAGGTAAGCTCAGGCTAGAGTGTCTCAAACGATACAATTTGGATAACTCTACAACCTGTATCTCACAACTAGGAGAACTAAAAAGCGAAAGGGACTGGGAGCGCTAGATTGAATAGTTTCAACCAATTAACTGACAAGATATATCACATTTTTCAAAGAACCCAGGACACCATTAGTTAAGGATAGTCCTCACAGCATAAGTATTAATGCTTGAGTAAAAACCTCGAAACAGAATTAGACAAAGTCTTCCAAATTGAGAAAGAGGGCATCTTAAGAGCACACCTCAGCAACGCGCTCCTTCTAATGTCCAGAAAAATCTACAGCATCATAGCACTAATATAAAGTCAGGATTTTGTTCATATCCCAGACTTCGGCGTATCGCGAGGAGAAAATTGCATGAATTAATTCAAAGGTAAGGAATTGCAAATTAAAACCTTGAAACAATTAATGAATTCGTCAATAGTCATGGGCATTCCAAAAGAAGTCGAAAACAGACTCGAGGTGAAACGGGTATGACATAACCAAGAAAGAGAGAGTGTGTAATTACACGGGGAGAGATGGTCCGGGTGTGGTCAAGGTCAATGAGGGTGTAGCGAACACTGATGGAGAGAGTAATGAACGGGACGTCTGCGTTTGAGCCATACAATCTTTGGAAGAGAAGCGGTGGAGGAGGAGCAGATGACAGGGACGACCTTCGAGAAGGAGAAGATGATGACAAGTCATGGTGTCGTCCAGAGGTGTTAGGATTCAGCAGGAGGGAGGGACTGAAGCAAGACGACATAACAAGGGGACGGCGAGAGACCGACTGCAAAAACTGGAAGAGGCGAAGGCGAGAGAACAGGCGCGCGCGCACGGAACTTCCAGGCTGAGGAGAGCTTTCGCGCGCGAGGGAGGGCCGCCGCGGATAGAAAATCAGAGCCACCTCGTTTTCTTTCTACTCTTTTTTTCTCCTCTCACTGCTCCTCGTTAGTTGGAATAATAATAAACGGTGTGGCAATTTGGTTAGGCGATGGAACCTGAGCGGCCAAGCGGGTTTGTTTGTCACAATCGCCCAACGCTACGAGACCAGAGAGAGAGAGCCACAGCTCAGCAATATCGAGCCACTCCTCAATTTCTCCGCCCATTCTCTTCTCCCTCGTATAAAATGCCTATCCCTCCGTTCCTTCTTAATTTCCGTCTTTCTTTGGAGCTCGGCTTTTCCTGCTACGATCTCCTTTTCTGGTTCAATGGCGGCCCATCTTCAGGGTGTGGGAGTTGCTTCCGCTTTCTCTGCCTCCACCTCACTTGACTCCAAGAAACTTCAGCTCAGATCCCTCTCGGGTTTACTTCCTATCTCTTCTTTGATTCCTCTCATGCCTTTATTTTCTTTAGTTATTGGTTCCATTAGACTCTCCTTTGCATCGTGACAGAGGCATACACATTAATCTTTCGAATTCTAGGATTATGATTCAAATTGTTGTTACTTTTCTCGCATTTCTGAGTTGAGCCTTTCTTTGGGCATGCATCGTGTGATTGACTCTAACGTTGGTTCTTACACTTTGGTTTAACGTGCTCCCGATTCAGGGAGGAAAGCTGGCATATATGTAGTCAGATCTGATGCGACACCTTTGAACCTCCGTGCGGGAGCTCGTAAGGCTGGACGCTTGATTACCAATGCAGTTGCAGTAAGTTACCTGTCTCCCATTACTTTCCGAGTTTGGTTTTCTTCTCCTCTGTTCCAAATCTGTTATTGGACCAATGGGAATGGGTTTTATTGCGGTCATCGCGTTTCTAATTCCACCATGGTTTTTCTGTAGGCTAAAGGAGACAGTTCTGCTGCTTCTACATCATCTAAACCTGGGTATGTTTCTTACCTTAATCACTTACTGTTCTATCTCATCCACTGCTTTCTATCTCAGTATATCTGGCTTCAACTTTGTCTTTCTTGTTCCTGCTCGGTCAGTTTTAATCAATGATATCTCCTAATATAAACTAGGAGATGGAAGCTATGTTTGTGTTTGCATAGTACTTTCAGTGATAGGTGTATGCACACAGGGCACTTAGAATGATTGGATTATCAATTGAAAAAGAAAATATTGGTAGGGAAAAATGTAAATAGAACAAATCAGCTTAGACTTCCTTGTGTGAGAGTAAAGGAGGAGGGAAACTAGTTACCTTATTAATCCTTCAATGTTTTGTTTTTCCCCTTCCATAATTGAAATTGAAATTGAAACTGAAACGTTAATAACATCAAATTATAGTTTAACCCTTGAAAATATGCTGTTTACAGGAATTGTGCTTCTAGCAGCATATTTTCTGTCTGCATGGCAATGGTACCCGAAAGTATGAAACGGTTGGAGCAGCATATATCGTTTTTTGTTTGTTTGTTTGTTAAGGAACCAAAAAATGTATTTAATATATTTTTATTAGGAAGCAGCAATACAAGCTTGAAGAAAGAAAAAATGCATAAAAGTGAAGAACATGCTACACAAACCTTCCCATATAAACATGTCCTATACAATTCTGATAAGAAATGTTATTGTCAACCCTGAAGCACCTATTAAAATTTTTAGTTTCTGTATCACAACTAAGCTCAGCAGAGAAGCCCTTGCAATAGCCTTTTCTTGGTGCAATAAATCATCGTATGTGGGGAAGTTAAAATTTGAATGGCAATAACAATGACATATTGGAAGTGATGACAGAGGTTATATACCCTCGAGGTGTAGTGAAAATTATTGCTCTGAAATGAACCCTCGAGATGAATTTTCCTTCTGTGGGGGGGATTTTACTCTGATACTAAAGAGTATTGCTTTGGGAAAATCACACTAAAGTTCCAATTAAGGAAAATAATAGCAGAAAAGTCACGTAACTTGTCAATAGTGGCTCTTTTACTTGTCGATGGTTGCTCTTTCACTTGTCATTGATAATCTATGAGACTTTTCTGATATTATTTTTCTTGATTGGGTCCCTGTTCTAATTTTCCCTAGTGCTTTTGTTAAAATGAATGACATCTCTTCTTGATGCCTGATTTGGGCTCTAAAAGCCCATTTACCTGCAGAATGCTAGTGCACTTAAAAAAATGTATTTACATGGATTCAAAATCTACATAATATTATGGTCCTTCTTCTGGTATCTTTGGGTTAGGAAAAACTTCTTTCTAGAAAAAAGGACAAAAAAAGAATAAGCAGGGATTATTTTTTTTTAAAAAAACTATTATCATCCGGTAACCTACTTTGTTAGAAAATAAAGTACTGCAACTAATAAGTACTATTTTGTGCAAATGCCTTGTGTGAACGTTAGGTTCAGTATGTATTCCAGCATGACTGGATCCGCGTACATGCAAACCAACCTATTTATAGTTGTCTGTTTTAGTTAAATATGATATTGTTTGTTGTTGTTATCCTTATTGTTTAGAGTAGTACCTTGGCCATAGAGAAAACACATCTGATGAAAAAATCTAGGTTGCATTTATTTTGTCCAGTTGTCTGGCCTATTATTTCTGGCTTCTACTATGTCTTGATCTGCTTCATAAAAGAAATTGCAACTTTTTTGTCAGTTAAAGTAAAACAAATAATAATCAAGCATCCTCCGATGCCAAATTTATTATAATACTTGTCTATGTATCTGATATTGGAGGTAGGGCCTGTTTTCTTCAAAGAACCAGATGCGTTTTTGTTTTTCAGGCATGAACTTCTCCTTTTTGAAGCCTTACGTGAAGGTTTGGAAGAAGAAATGGAAAGGGATCCCACTGTATGCGTCATGGGTGAGGACGTAGGTCACTATGGGGGATCTTACAAGGTGACTAAAGACCTGGCCAACAAGTTTGGAGACCTCAGGGTTCTTGACACCCCTATTGCTGAGAACTCCTTCACAGGGATGGGTATTGGGGCTGCCATGACTGGTCTGAGGACAGTTGTTGAGGGCATGAACATGGGATTTCTGCTTCTGGCATTTAACCAGATCTCCAACAATTGTGGCATGCTCCATTACACTTCTGGAGGGCAGTTCAAAATACCTATAGTTATCCGTGGACCTGGTGGAGTGGGACGACAATTAGGGGCAGAACACTCCCAGAGGTTGGAGTCATATTTTCAGTCAATCCCTGGAATCCAGATGGTGGCTTGCTCAACCCCTTACAATGCCAAGGGATTGATGAAGGCTGCAATTCGTAGTGAGAATCCCGTTATACTGTTTGAGCATGTTCTGCTTTATAACCTCAAGGAGAGAATTCCAGATGAAGAGTATGTATTGTCACTTGAAGAAGCTGAGATGGTTAGGCCTGGGGAGCATATAACCATACTGACCTATTCCAGGATGAGGTATCATGTAATGCAGGCTGCCAAGACATTGGTGAACAAGGGGTATGACCCTGAAGTAATTGATATCAGGTCTTTGAAACCATTTGATCTCCACACAATTGGGAATTCAATCAAGAAGACGCACCGTGTGCTCATTGTGGAAGAGTGCATGAGGACCGGTGGAATCGGTGCTAGTTTGACAGCCGCCATTAACGAAAATTTCCATGATTATTTGGATGCTCCTGTTGTGTGTTTATCCTCTCAGGATGTGCCAACCCCATATGCTGGTCCATTGGAGGAATGGACTGTAGTTCAGCCTGCACAGATTGTGACGGCAGTTGAGAAGCTCTGCCAGTAATTGCTACAAATGTACGTGGTTCTACTGAAGCTTTTCAAGTTGATCAAGCTAGAGCCTTCATTATGATTTTCTTCTCTTTTTTGTTTTTGTTTTTTTTTTTTTTTTGGACAACTCGTTTTGATTTTCTGATACTGTTAGTTTAACGGAGTTTCAACTAGCTCCTTCTGCATCATTGATATATAGTGCGGAAGAACTTGATAAGCACAATATTTTATTATTGCCTACAACCCGATATATATATATATATATATATATTTGTCGAGTGTGCCTGTGTAAAAGATATTGATTTACAAATGTGCACGTATTTGAGTGCTTTTGCTTTCAATTCAAAGGTTCACATTCACAGAAACAAAGGCCAGGTAGTATTGATCAACGTAGTTAAAGTTCTTGCACACTCCGTTAATTGATATGGCGATATCTGAGTTTTTTGGGCATGTCGGTTGCAAAAATGCTCCATGCACAGAGAATATCCCTAATGTCCTTTGTCTTTTATGACATTAACCCGTGTTTGGGAATTTTAATTTAATATTAAGGATATGTTGGGTCATTTGGGAATTTTAATGTTAATATTAAATGTTATTTTTTCAAAAAAATTTACTTTCCCATAAAATTGCTCTATATCGTGTTTAGTTCAGTCAATGTTTTCATACAATGATTGGGACTAATGCAAATATTGTTGATTACTTAATGGCGTTTTTCAGGTATTCTCACCAATAAAATTTTAATGGCGTTTTCCCCCCAATTTTCTCTATGGGTTAATGCTTTTTTTTTTTTTTTTTTTTTTATTCAGAAATCAAGGGTTTCTCCTCTCGAGGCTTATAGTACAAATGGCTTTGACTTCTTCTAAAAAAGTGTGCTTCCAAAAATTCAAATTTGTGTTCTCCTCCTTATGAGGGTGATGTCGCTTACCACCTCAACCAATAACCTGTTAGTTTTATGATCTACAATGATATAGATTCCAAATGTGAAATTACCCTATTGTCCCCTTTGATTAAAAAAGGAAGTGAGAAGTGGAAGGGCTTGTCAATAGCCATTCTAAAAATTGTCAATATATGCACATACACTTATTAAAAGAAGCTGTTTTAAATTATATTGGAAAAAAGACATAGTTAACATAGATTTGCTTACAAATAGCTTATCAATATAGGAATATACACTAGTTAACATAAACTATTTTAAATTGTATTGGAAAAATGATATTAGTTAACATAGATGGGCTTGTCAAAGGTCATTTTATGACTTGTCAATATAAGCACATACACTTGTTAATAAGAGGATTTTAAAATTAAATTGGAAAAATGATGTTAGGTTGATGGACTTGTCAGTATAGACATATGCACTTGTCAAAAGAGGCACATGCACTTGTCGGTCTGAGGGCAAATTTTCAACTATCAATTACTAAGGGTAAGAAAGTAATTTCACATTTGAAATTTATATTATTGAGATCCCAGAGAGTTTTTAGATACGAGAATCTACATTTGGACTCTTTTAAAAAAAATATTTTTTCTGGTTCTTCAGAGTTGAGTTTGATTTTCCCACAATTGTACAAAATTCTCCCTCTGTCCCTATATAGAAGAACTTTATTTTAGTGGGTTTGTCCCTAAATGTAAGATCTTATTTGAGTTTGTCTCAATAATAAATGCATTTTTTCCATTTTGTCTTTATTTAATTATTATACTACATATATTATTTTTCATCATTTTCTTATTATTACTCTCTCACCCACTCATAAATAGGGGCATTTTTAGGGGAAAAAATCAATTTCCTATATATTTAGTTCATTTAATTACTTTTAACTGTTTTTTAAAATCTCACGATTGGGTTAAAAGGCTATTATATATAAGGATAAAGAGAATAGGGAACAAGCATATACAGACGTAAGAAAATCAAAAGTTAATAGATAAACCAAAAAGTAAAATTATTTTGCTGATCGGTCAGTAGTTCCAAAGTATCTGATTTCTTCTATACTGTTTCCTAAGATATTTTAATATACGAGATCCTTGTAAGTCCACCGCCTTTGTGTCTTGAATTCTCCACTGAAAGTCTCCTTTACCCAAGGCCTCGAACACAATTGAATCTGTCGATACTTGTGTTAAATCATCTGGGTTCATCTTATTCAGAGCAAAGTCCAAGTTTTTTCCAATCCTTCTGTCCAAGTATGCGTCAACAACACGGCTACCAGCGGAAGTTGGCCTAAGTGGAAGGAACTCTAACAACTTACAAGAGGTCTCAGTTTCAAGCCCTTATGAATGCAAAAAACTTTCCTGAAAGAAGTCCCCGTTTTGACGCCCGACAGAACCTCGAAGTGGTTCACTTTACCACCATTTATATATCAAAAAAACCAACACAGCCATGACTGACTAAATCAGGAACAACATTTTCATGCATCATATGTTCAATACTAAGGTGGAGGTCCCAGAATAATTACATTCTTGAAAAGGCCAGAGCACGGATATTAAAAGTTGTTACATCATGGCAGAATCCAGCTTCAATCATTCTGAAAAGGCCAGAGCTAGCATTGTCATCTTAAGAGATCCAAGAGAAGAGAAGTTTATGCGATTGACCGATGAATGAATGGGTTGAGCTCATGGGTGAACGATAAGATAAGTAATTTAGGGTTAAGATTAAGATAACAATTTTATAAATAATTTATAAAATTATATTATATTATATTAGCTTGTTTGGGAAGGCATTTGGCAGGGAAAAAAGCTTGGTGAAGCTCAGTAGTAGTGACCATTTGGGTAAGCGTCTACGTCACTAGGCTTCTTCGTTTAAAGCTCAATAAAGACGGAAGCCAGATTACAGTGCGTTGGAGATGAAGCTGAGATTGGTATGAAGTTTATCTAAAAGTAAACTTTTGACTTGTTACCCGCTTTGGTTTGGGAGCCAGTGTTGGAGCAAAGATTGGTCTAAGAGAGAGAGCATGGGTTTAATAATATAATTTTGAATAATAGTTTAATATTAATTTAATAATAATTCTAAGATAGACATTGGTTTGGTTTGAGAGCCAATTTTTTAAATAATAATTTAACTTTTTATGAAAAATTTAAATTTAATTTTTTATATTCATTATTGCAATATATACAACTAAATAATATATGTAATATTCAACAAGATTTATGCCCTTGCAATCATTTTCTAATTCAACTGACTTTTTAAATAATAATCCAAACATGTTTCAGATTGGGAAAAAACCATTTTTGCCACTGTAAATCTAAACACAAATCACATTTATAATCTGACTTTTATTCTATCTTACTTCTGCAAAAATCAGATTGAAAATAAGTTATTTCTCCTATTGTTAACCCAAACAGGCTCATTTCACTACTCAAATGTATACCTACAATTTCTATCATCAAAGCGGATTTATACATAATAGTGCAATTTTCTTTTTCTTTCCTTTTTAAAAAAAAAAAAAAAAAAAAAAAAAAAAAAAAAACTAAATGGGCAAGTTTTGTAGGCTTGAAGATTAAGCCTTATGAAAATATGTCTGGTTTCTTTACCTAAATATGCCTAATAATATGTCTAAGTTTGAGCTTGACTTATTTCCTAAATAAGCTAGTTTAGGTCTAAATCTAAGCCTGGCCTATTTCTACCTCTACTAATCAATGTGGTCTCCTAATTTGGGCCACTTGATCCAAGATGTGGAGACCATACCTTTTTTACCTGAATGTGGACCATACTTAACTGCTTTGTTAACTATACTTTTGTTTATTATTGCAAAATTTGTTTTACATAAAAAAAATAGGGAAAATTACACACGGATCCCAAATTAACAGAGATATTTACATTTAGGTCCCTTCAAATGACAAAATTACACGAAGTCCCTTGGGACTTACGTGTAATTATTTAACATAAAATTACTTTCTTTGCCCCCATAGTGCATATTTCGAATGACGATTAACAACGAAAAAAGCATAAATTAACAACGAAAAATGCATGTATTAACAACAACTTTTGAAAACCCTGAATTTGTCTTCTCTTACTTCTAGAAGCGATTAACAACGAAAAAAACATAAAGTAACAACGAAAAATGCATGTATTAACAACAACTTTTGAAATACATGAATTTGTCTTCTCTCACTTCTAGAAGCGATTAACAACATAAAAAGCATAAATTAACAAATTCAGAGTTTTCAAAAGTTGTTGTTAATACATGTTAATTTATGTTTTTTCCGTTGTTAATCGCTTCGAAGTGAGAGAAGACAAATTCGGGGTTTTCAAAAGTTGTTATGAATACATGCATTTTCTCGTTGTTAATTTATGTTTTTTTGTTGTTAATCGCTTCTATCCAAATATGCACTATGGGCGAAAAGTAATTTTACGTTCAAATAATTACATAGAAGTCCCTAGGGACTTGACTTCGTGTAATTTTGTCATTTGAAGGGACCTAAATGTAAATATCTCTATTCCCAAATATATATATATATATATATGTCTCAATATGGTAATCATATAAAAATTAAATTATGAAAAGATAAAGAATTTTTTTGATTTAGTGTGATGAAGGGTAAATTAATAAATAACATTGATATTGAAATGAGGGCTTGAACTTAGGAGTTGGCTTCTCTCCTTTTCTCATTCTTTGCTCTCTTTTTCACATCTCCACCATTGAATGAAAATTTCAATGGCCTAGATTTTACATCTTATAAAAATGTTATTATAATTTTAGTTAAAAATATATAAATAAATTTTAATTGTTAAAATTTATTCAGAAAATAAGTTAATTATTATCATGGAGTAAATTCTATTTGCATTTTTTAACAACTGTTCAGAATAAATTTTAACAATTAATTTTTTTTTATGTATTTTTAACTAAAATTATAATAATATTTTTATAAGATGTAAAATTTGGGTCATTGAAATTTTCATTCAATGGTGAAGATGTGAAAATGAGAGTAAAGAATGAGAAAAGGAGAGAAAAGAAGAGTAAGGGAAAAGGAGAGATGAACTTAGGTGTATATTTTCAAAATAGAGGGTAAGTTCATGCAATTAAGGTAACATATAAAGAAAATTAGAGTTTATTACTTGATGAAAAATGACTCACAAATGATTGAGAGATTTATTAGACCAAATTGTATAAAAAGTACAAACATAAATATAGAGGCCAAATGACTCCAGTACATCATCATCACTCCATTATACTAACCAGTACAAAATTACAAACGCTAAAATTAATGGCTATGCCTGAGATTTAAAAAGGTCTCTAGAGTCTACTTTGAATTGATGATAACTCACGCTTCATTTGATCCCTCAGAACTCTCCTTATTAATTTGTTGGAAGCCGTTCGAGGAAACTCCTGCACAATTCTAACAAGCCTTACCTGCAATGTTGAGGAAATATGAACATCAAATCAGTACTCATACTAACTTATGTCAGGTTAAGATTTCAAATAACTATTTGGTGTTGTCCAAAGACTCATTCACATGGATCTACATTTCAAATGGTTTGCAATGTACTCCCTCCAATCTTATTTATAAGCAACAACTACCCAAATCATACAAAGCCAACTGTTTGTTAAAATTAGTTCAAAGCAATGAATTAGTAAGATATGCAATTATTTTCCCAAACATAACCTTATTCATGAAGATAATTAGAGAAGATATGAGAGAGCATGAGTAGGAAAAATATATGGGAGAGACATGCCATTAATTGATGGTAAATTTTGAAAAAGTGCATTAAATTTTTGGGATAATTATTATTTTTGCCCTAGAAGTTTTGGCTGAAGAGCAGTGGGCACATTGAAGTGTTTTTTTAATCAAAATTGTCCCGAAAGTTAAAAAATTAGCAATCTCACCCTTACATTAATCTTGAACATTAAATTTTTGTCCCAATTTATAAGCTTTCGGGGGCAAAATTGTTTTTTTCAAAAAAAACTTTTAGGGCAAAATTGCTTAAAAAAAAAAAAAAAAAACTCCAAGGGCAAAATTGTTCTGTTTTGTAAACTTCCGGGACAATTTTACTTCTAAAAAAACTTCCAAGTGCTCAATGCCCTTCAGCCAAAACTTCCGGAGCAAACATGATATTTATCCCTAAATTTTTCACATTGCTGCTATATAAGACCAACCTTATGTGAAATAATATTGTTTATAAAAAGGACCGAGTGGAAAGTAGTGTCACCTTAAACAAAGGATTAAGATTCCTCTGAATGGCCTTAGAGAACTTCATCTTTAAGGTTTCTGCATCAGAGTTGTATCCTTTTTTTAAAACTACAAATATAATCAGTTGTTCCGGACCACCAGTTGTTGGCGCGGCGCTGATCGCAGCCGTCTCTAAAATGCATTCATCAGCCCGGTCACAGACACGCTCAATTTCTACCGAACTTGTCTGCATATCACAAGTCAAAATTCAGAGTATGAAGAAAGCAAGATCCTATAATGCCAGATTAGGAGAAATGGTCATGTGAATTTAAGAACTTACTGAAGAATTCATGATTGATTTCAGATACTAAATTTAAGTCTTTTTTTTTTTCCAACAACAGTTCCAAACAAGTTTTTATGTATTTTGTTCTCAAATATGATTTTTTTATAACAATCATCCAAACAGTTTTTTTTTTTTTTTTTTTTTTTTTTTTTTTTTTTTTTTTTTTTTCCCTTCCCAAAACTTGTTTTGAAAAACACTTTCTTAAAACTATTCTAAGAACCAAAAAAATTAAAAGCAAAATCAAACAAGGCCATAGCATGGCCATCAACCCAGATATATATATATATATATATATATATATATATATATATATTCAGTGTCTAACCCTTTAGGATCTTCCATGGGTGTAGAACGAGGAGAGTTATCAGAAAATAGGAACAAGGCGTATGCTGTTATACCTTTATACCACCAAGATTCATGGTGTCATCGGCCCTTCCTTCTACAATGATATAGCCCCCAACAGACCTCCTGATTATATCTCCATGTCTCCTAAGTTGCTGCTAGTAAATACATCAAGTTAGACATTTACAGTTTATGAATAAATCCATCACTTGAAAAAGCAAACGAAGCTACTAATAATGGAATGGGTAATACAATTTGTTAGGAAATAAATCAGTATAAATATATTATAATTAATTAGTATTGCATATAATTAGGGATTATAGGAATTATGAGTGATTAGGGAATCAATCATCATAATGAGTCATTACTCTCTTGTCTTCTTTCTTATGTATAAATATCCTATTGAGCATATGAATAAATACATTCATTTGAGAGTATATTTTCTCTATATTTCTCTCTATTATTTCACTACATTATTTCTCTCTCTTTCTCTCTGGTTTAACATGGTATCAAAGCTTGGTTAGTTCTTGGCCAATTTGAGTTTTCCGGTGGCCGCCATGTCACATGCGGATGGCGGCCAGTGGCCCCCTCTGACTCTAGCGTGTGTGTTCGTGCCATTTCGGTTTTGTCCATTTTTTTGTTATCCTTTGGTGGTGCTCCTTCTTTTTCGTTTGTGTTGATTTGCTGTCTTTTTGGTACTGTTCCGTCTGTAGTTTCGTGAATAGTGAACCATGTCGTCACTGTTCACAGGGGGAGAGAGAAAGTGTGTACCTTATGGTTGTCGTTTGGTTGTTATGACCATTTTCTGGTCGTGCTTCATTCTCAGACGTCGAGCCTTCATTCCCGGTATGTATAGGCCGGATCTTTGCTTCGAAGGTTGCGTTGTGAGACTGGGTTTCTACTATTTTAGTAGAGTCGTCATTTTGTTTCAGGCATGTTCACTTGTCTCTAGTGGCTGGGTTCTTCGTTTGTTACGTTTTTCTTCACGTTCGTAAAGTGCTATTTTGTCTTGAATGCCGTGCTTTGCGTCCTTTGGTGAGGAGTTTGGTGGTCCTTGTGTGACCCGTCTGTTCTTTGCCTCTAGTGAGACTGTTTGGTGTTCGTCTCTAATGAGATGTTCATTGTTGCTTTGTTTCTGTGAGACGTTTGGAGTATTGTTTGGTCCCTTGTGAGACTGTTTCTTTGCTTCTACTTTGGTTTGGTACTCTTTGTTATTCGAACTCTTGGTGAAGTTGTTGGATCGTTTCTTTTGAATGTCCTTGGTGTGACATTTGGTTGAACTATTCTTGGATGTGGCCGAACTTGCGGGTGGATTCAAGATCTCATGAAGAAGAAGATTATTTTGTTTGGATTTATTTATATTAGGTTTTCTTATAACAAGTTGGGCATGATCAACATCTATGCTCCAACTTGAGGGGGAGTGTTAGGAAATAAATCAGTATAAATATATTATAATTAATTAGTATCGCATATAATTAGGGATTATAGGAATTATGAGTGATTAGGGAATCAATCATCATGATGAGTCATTACTCTCTTGTCTTCTTTCTTATGTATAAATATCCTATTGAGCATATGAATAAACACATTCATTTGAGAGTATACTTTCTAGACTATATTTCTCTCTCTTTCTCTCGGTTTAACACAATTTAAAATTACAATGGCATCAATACAAACATACATAATTAACAAAGAAGGGATTGCTGGAAACTCAGTACGGAGATCTAAGTAGCCTACAGAACATGAAATAAGTCTTAACTATTAAAAATAAGTCTTACATTGATTTCCCATATGTATCAATTTTTTCCCAAATTAGCCCTTTTGATACTCCCTCAAATAGAAGAGGAAGGAAGGGAAGTAAGGAACATTTAATAAGATATTTTAGGAAAAACACGTTATATTTATTATAATTAACTAACTTACCTAACTTTTTTGACCAAATCAAATTAGTTAAATAGGTTTTACATTAAGGACCGGAGGAGTCATTTGTTTATGTTTTACTCTGCCTCTAACTAATTTGATTTCTGTATCTTCTACTCGGTGCTGGAACATGTGCTATTTGGTCAGCAAGTGAAGCTTACTATTTGAGTCTGCATATTCTAATGAGATAGTTCAGCAGAGAAACTCAAAATTTTCTATTATATCAATATGAAGCAAAAAAAAAAGTAAGTAAATGATTACCTTCCCTTTGTAAATGGGCATCCCCTTAAAGTAAACCTTCTCATGATCAGCATTAAGCAATCTATCAGTTGCTCCAAAATACACAGGGAAAAGACCTACTTCACCAGCACAAGCAACATCATCTGCCTGTCATATTGGTCAAAGAAATAATATGATGCCAAATTAGAATATGTAAACACTTTAACTGTAATTGGAATTGGTAAAATAAAGATAAAGTTCAACAGGCAAGTGCTGTAGGAGATCAAATATCTAACAATAAAGAATTGGTTGTAAATTGGTTAACAAATAGCTAGACCTTTACAAAAGTCAAAAGCATAAGGAAATACGTTCAGATAACTCTGATTGAATTCTATTGGTGTTTAAGTAGTTGATCCCAAGATATTGAAGTGTGTGCTTCTGGTTGACCAACATTGATCCAAATTTTTATCTCCCTTTTTTTTTTTTTGTGGTTCGAAACCAAGGGTATCCCCCAGATGAAACTAGAGACTTATCCCCCGGGCCGTGTTCCCTAAGGACTTTTTTAATAAGTGGGATTTGAACCCCTTCCCATTTACCAGGCGGCCTAGCCAGTCACGCCTAGACCAAGAACGCTCAGGTAATCCAACTTTGAATTTAGTAACTACATGATATTGTCATATCATTAAGGTAATATGTTGATGGAAGCTGATGTCAACACTTTAAAGCAAAAAATGAGAGAAAGAAGAACGTCAAAAGAAAAGAAAGAAAGAAGACCCAGAAAAAGTTCTTACATAAGGCACTCCATTCTCATCTAGGATGACAATGCCAGTCGCCATCGATGCTGTGCTAAATGCTCCAAAAGCTTGAGGCTGAAGCTGGTTCCCAAGGATATAACTAGAAGCAAGCTCCGTTCCACCACAACATTCAATGATTGGATTGTAATAGGATTTTGAAGAAAGCCAAAGGTCATCATCAACATTTGAAGTTTCTCCAGTGGAACAAAAAGTTCTGCACATAACCATATTATAGTTAATTTATCTTTTTAGTTACTTGTTAATTAAACCTCCTTAAGAAACTACCTTATCTTTGTCCAATCTAAGCCTTCCATACAATTTGTATTCTTCCAAGCTTTTACCAAGCTCGGAACTGTTCCCAAAATTGTAACACCAGCATCCTGAAATTGTAGTAAATATTAGATATACAAGGAAGGGCTTTCACGCAATGTGTAAATTCTTTTGATGCAAGGTACAAAAACTATTGAATAAAAGGTTGCAACTTGGCTTCCTACAGGCATACTCAAACATAATACCAGAAAGGAACTCCATTAATGCGTGTCAAAATATTTCTACATATAGAAGAATACTAAGTCAAATAATTCCTAATTTTGCTCAATCACTAATTTGGTTCTTATAGTTTAAAATTTTGTAATTAAATTTGTGTTTTAAAATATTTTGAATGGATCCCCAAAATCAAACAACAATATCATACAAATAACTCATGCTGCTTAAGCCATACAACAGGAAGCAGTCAAGCATCTAGCCCAGTCACCTTCTGAAAAACAAAACCAAGAGGTATGTTGATGGTCCTCTGTTATTCAACTTCTACTCAATCAATGAAAGGCAACGGACATATATGGAGGCGTAACCCTGATTAAACAAGCCTCATAGATGTGTCTATGGGAAAGTAAGAGAATCTAAACAATAAAATCTTAAGTGTCTCATCTAAATGAACCAAAAATAAAGAAGATAAAGAATGAGGGTAATTATGTGTTAAAGCAGCAAAGCATACAGTTAATAACATGATCACATGTCATGTGTCCCCGCGTGGTCTCCAAAATAATATATTATATGTGCGTAAAAATATGCATATTCCAGACATGATGAAATATTATGGGATACTGAAGAAGTACATTTGTTATAGAAAGAATTTCATGGACAGTTTGAGTTCTGAAAGGCAAGTTCAAAAGCCAGAAATAGGTCTACAGGTCTAGCATTCTAGTCTCTGTAGCCACTTAGCCAGATGAAAGGACCCTACTCATCAGCAAAGGACCAACATGCTTTTAAGGTTGCAGGGTTTGACTTTGCTATTTTGATGTATTCTTAGGACACCTAGCCATTACATAGAGTGGCTTGGTATAGTTAGCTTTCTGCACATTTTTGGGGCATTGTGCAGATGCTTTTTGCTTATATTAACCGTAGGAAGGATGGGATCTGGGTATGTTGTGTTTTGTGTGACAGTTGTGGGAGAAGGGAGTCTGGTCTGTGTAATAGACAGCAACCTTCTTGGCTGTAGGAGTATTAGAGCTTCGACAGATTATTGTATTCAGCTGCATTGTAGCTGTTTTCTTGAATTATTAAGCATTCCATATATTAATTTGTTAGTTCTTAACACCAGATAATGATGACTACAACATACCAACTACTATTGATAATACTACAACTACAGCTGTTATAACGATTAAACTGATAATTATGACTATTGTTATGATGGGATCTCCTGCAGAATATAGAGCATAGGCTATGTAAAATTAAAGTTGGAGGAATCACCTGAACAAATTTTCCGAAACCATGACCAAGAGGAGATCCATGGTAAAGAGCAAGAGTTGCCCCAGACAGAAAGCATGCATAGATTAGAGTCGGTCCCATTACCCACCCTAAATTTGTGGGCCAGCAGAAAGTATCCCCAACTTGAACATCAATGAGAGCCCAGGCATCAGCAGCACTTCGAATAGGTGAAAGCTGAGTCCATGGAATAGCTTTTGGTTCACCTATTGAAAATGAAAAGAGAATCAGGAAATTTATGATAACGCCATTCTTGCATTTGATGTGTGCTTGGGTAGAATCATTACCGGTGGTTCCTGATGAGAAGAGTATGTTAGTGACTGACTCCACTGATTGATAGACTGGAACTGAAGAGTAATAATTTGATCTGCCAATAGTAAAATGATCATGTAAGCCTAAACAAAAGAGAGATGTAATATCCCTGTTTTATTTTTGCATTTTGATTAAACTATAAAGTAGTATAATAAACATGTTCCAATAGACATTACCTGGGATGCTGACTCCCAGAAGAGAGAAATCTTTCCATGACTGGTCCTGTTCCCTTAATTGCACTCCTACATCATCACCTAACACTGGAAGCACAATAACTTTACAAGAAGCTGCCTCAATGACGCGACTGTAAGGAGAAACACTCAGAATGATTCTTCCATTGATTTGTTCGTAAAAAAAACAGAAAACTTAAGTCCATCAAACAAAAGATTCAAACATGAAGAAAATCATGCTATACAAGTTTCAACTTCGAAAGTGGAACATGGCAAAACAATCATCGTGACATCTAGGTTGGCTTCTTCAACAAGAAATTCAAGCCTCAAATACAAGTTTTGGCCAAAGAACAACAATATTACATCATGTGATATACAATTTTGCTTCAAAATTCCTGTAGACGTCAAAAATTTATGGAAGTATTAATTTCACTATACAATTGAATGCTCTTGTCATTACCCTAAAGGAAAACTAAGTAAAATGAAAGCCATCAATGACTGATAGCAAAATTCCCTCAGCGAGTAATTTATTTGGCTGTCACAAAACTTCATAAGAAAAACACATAGGTTCAGGCTTTTGAAAAAGGGTCGGTGATCTGCCTCAGGAAATTATAGCTTTTCTTGTTCCTTGAAGTATAACTAAGCATTTTAAGAAGAATAATTACTTCAAGAAGGATTAAGAGAGGCCTAGAATCATTGATAAAAATATGGGTTAATTTACATTTCACTCTACTCCTATTTTCTAGCATGAACTAGACTTTTCTTCTTTGTGTTTGGATATTAATCTTAATGAAATATTATATTGTTAGGAACAATGCCCAATCATACATATATCAATGATGGGAAATTCAGAAAGATTTATTTTATGCCCTCAGTAATTTATATTGTGACTATTTTTTGTGAGATTTATTTTGCGACTTTACTGTTTTTCTAGGCTTATATATATATATATATATATATATATATATATATATATATATAGGCTTTCTTTTATCGTAAGTTGTTTCCTTTGCTATTCTTTTCTTTTGATTTAGTGCTTTAGGATTCCAATAAATAGCCCTAGGTTGTTCTCTTTTTTAAGACTTAATGATTTGAATATGTAGAATTATTACTCCTTTATCCTTCCCTTTCTCCTTTTATCTCTCTATCTCTCCCTCTTTCTCTTCCCCTTTTTCTTCCTCGTTCTCCATCAATTAATCTCAAATAAAAATAATATGACATGCTTTCCCCTGCATTTTAGAAATTTGAAAAATAAGTCGCACTATTAATGGTTTGTGAAAAGAACATTTTGTTGACACATTGATTCCCCTCATCAGATTGACCAAAAAAATAAGAAGAAAACATAGCAATAAAAGAGAGAATTCAGAATGCTTCCATGCACCAAATGGGGCATAAGTAAATGGTTAACAATACTAATGGATAGCATCAGGAAGATGCTTATGCTGTACCATATTTAAGCAATTTCTCCATGATCATCAGATGACTATGCTGTCACCTGGGTTGGATTATCATCTATACCAAATGTTTGGAATAAAAGGAGCTGGCCCCACCTTGTGAGATAAGGCTTGTTGTTGTTGTTGTTGTTTGGAATAACAGGAAATAATATGTACTTGTAAAGCTTTACATGTTAACAATAAGCTAGAAAGATCATATAGACACAAAAATCAATGGATTGAACAATATGATATGATTTTACTGTTCAAATCATGAATTCAGAGACGCAGCAATGAAGCATAACAGTAGAAATATATACCTGTACAAAGGGAATTTTCGGCCACCTCTTGATATGAAATCCTGAACACAAATTGAAAACTAGATAGTATTTCCATGTACCAACATAGAGTAATAAATATCTAAGCTGTAACACCATAAAGTTAGTTTAAAATTGAAAATTTGTAAGTTCATTGCATAGTTTCTTCTTTAAGGGGGTATGCTGGGAATAAATGTATAGTCTCCTCTAATCTTCTCACAACTGGCATGGTTTCAGATTGACAGGTCACCTGTGTAAAGATACCCTTTGCTTTAGAGACACGCAGACGAACTGCAATTTCCTTTGGTGCAAAGCTATCAGCTATTGATACCACAACACATCCTGCTACAATAATGGCCAAGTATATTATAACAGCATTGACTGTCATTTGCATGTCAATTGCAATTGCATCACCCTTTGAGAAATTAGCAGCTATCACTTTTGCTACCATCCTGTAAATAATTTTGACGAAGATCAGCATGAGGAGTAGGCAACATATTATGAATCGAAAGCAGATGCAAGCATAAAATCAGAAAAGAGAAGAATCAAAAGCATAAAATGAATGACAGTGGACATAATGAAAGAAAATAAAAACATAATTATGCTAGAACATTTGTAATTTAAGTGTCCAGTTTCAACAAATAATGTAACTGAAAATTTAACTTTCAATGATAAAAATTTAAAAACTCAGTAGATGTCACAATTTGTTTCACATTTTCAAATATAGAACTTGTATATAATACCGCCAGTGGAAGAGCCAAGAATTTTAATGATAGGGGGAAAAAATAAAAAATATTATATCATAAGTACTTGGAATACAATACAGACCTAATACACAAAAAATTTAAAGAAATATATTACAGAAATTAAGATCATTTCACTTAACTCTACGTGTTTTCATATTGTTAAACTCGTTTATAGTTGATGAATCCATGCTAAATTCAAAACAATTTCTTTTCAATGTATGTCATGAAATAGTCATCAAGAAATTTGTCTTCCATTTAATTTCCAATATCAAATCTAAGAACTTGAATATTCATATTCCCATTATATTTTGGAAGTTATTTTTTCTTTAATCTCCTCCTGGTTGTTCTCCAAAATATTTTGATAACCTCTTGTCATTTCTTATGTCGAGCATTAAATGCAAAGCAAAAACAAAGCACACGTAAGCAATCACAGAGCAAACCAAACGGATTTCATTGAAAGCTTTTGTTGCAGCGAAGACGAAAGTGACCAAACCTTAAGCAACCTCAAAGCAGACCAAAAGGATGTGGTATGAAGATTTATTGGACCGAACCAAGATAAATCATAGTTTACATATTCTTTTCGCTAAGCTCTTGTATTTCTAGCATATATATTTGAGTAACTGATTGTTGATTTATGACTCATTACTTACATATCTATTGTTTTTACTAAGATGTAAAAAGATTTTCAAAGTTCCAAAATTTTTATCTTACACTCAATTCCACCCCTCTTAGATATCAACCGATTCTAACATAATTTTTTTTATAGGATTGTTTTGTAATTTTTTATGTACTCTGGTACCTTAAAGTGATTTTCCCATATATCAATAATCATATATGAGCTTCTTTGGGAAATATAACATCAAAAGTAAGACATTGTTTTAAGCATATTTAAGAGATAAATGTTGTAAACAAAAGAAAATGAATATATATAAGATATTTAAGTAGGAAGTGACAATAATGGGTGAGCCAGCCCCTTTTCTAAAGTTTTTGTACCAAAAAAAAAAAGAAAGTAGGAAGTGACAAAAAACTGCAACTGATATAGTATATGGCAAAAGAGAAAAACAAGGGGAGGGAAGAGAGAAAAGGACAGAGAGAATAATTGGGAAGAGAGGGATATTATGTGGAAATATATCTGCCACGGAAAGGAAGAGAGAAAAGAGGAAAAGGGGAATATATTATTCTGATTTTATTTATAAGTCTATTTTGATAAAAAAATTGGTTCTATTTATAAATCTAGTTTGATGTAATAAATAAAACTATGACAATTTTAATCATATTAATTATACTCTGAAGATAGAGCGAGAATAAATAATTGAAAAATACTCAATCATAAATAAAGATAAAATAAAAAATGTATCCCATAGTTATTGAGTTAATTATTTCTCTATAATATATGAGATTTACTTAAAATAGATTTATAAGAAGAATAGTAAGAATAGTACGGGGATACTTCGTAGAAGGTCTGGAGAGACCAAGAAAGAAAGGCGTGGTGACAAAGGAAAAATAGGATAGGACGGAAATAAATGAAAAGAGGTAGGGATGCCAAATCATGATGAAGTCAGGTAGCATTAAAGAACATTAAAAGCTCAACTGTATTTAAAAGCTGCTCATCTCACTAACGCAGTACCATATGTACGGGAAATTGAAGAAAGTAATCACTCTAGACCTTTTTAGGGGGAATACCACACAGAAATATATACACAACTAGAGAGAACAGAGTCTTTATTCTCAATGAACCATTATTTTGATCACTACAATGATTACTTGCCCCAAGAATTACAATCAAATAATGGCGGATGCTTAAAAATATTTAAAAAAAAATGAAAGGAAGATCAGATAATACCTGAATATACAAGTATTAATAAAATAATTTCCAAAAGGAATTTGTAGTTGCAATCTTTTTCATGAAAAGTTCAGGGTTATAACTCAGAGGACATGGAGCATAACTAAAAAGGCCAGGACTAAGGTAACACAAGAAATTCTGCTAGGCAATTTTCTATGTAAAGCAAACAAACAACCATAGATATATATAATTTGTATATTATAGTCTAGGAAGATCTTTATCCTAACGTTTCAATAAAACAAATTTGACTTTTTGACAAACATAATTGTTATGAACAGACAGAAAGAAGGTGATGACTAGAGGTGTCAGATTCTGGTGCACATCCTCAGATTATTCAAAATTTTGTGTCTGTGCAGAAGGGTGGCAAGTAAATAAGCATCACTGAAACTATCCATCAGAATTATCATACGAAAAAATAAGCTGACACCATAATTGACACCTAAATAAAACAATTATCATAAATCTGGTTCAAAAAAGACTACCAGCAGTATTGTAGCTACTGATACCTAAGTGAGAGCATACATTACTTGTTCGCGAAGCTCTTTCAATGTCATCTGACTAACTTTGGAATCATCACACCCTTCATCTCTCCATACTATGGCTAAACTGCCATCGTCTTTCTTTGGACGATCACTAGGTAACAAACAACACTCTGCAATATTCAAGACTGAACCTGGAAGCCAAGTTCCACCATGTTTTGATTTGTCAGAAGCATCTAAGATACACTTTGGAGCCTCAATAAATGATACTGCAACCTCCTTCAGAATAATCGACCAGTATACCTGATAACAGTTGATAGATGTCAATGCACTTACTACAAAGGCCTGTACTTCAATGCACTGAGCGAAACTGAAGTAAGGTCTTGTACTAATTTTAAAATAACAAACACAATCAGTAATTACCTCAGGGTGCTCAACTGAAAATTTATGAAAGAGATTAAAACTAGTTAAAGGATCTTTATACGCTGCCCTCAGAAACTTTGAGCCATAGGTTTCCATTATCCGCCCTAAATTTGTCTGGTTTGCGTGCCATCTACAAATGATCCAAACCAGAAAATGAACCAAATTTGCAGTGACAATAATCGAAAATTTCATTCAACTACTGGTTTCATATTCCAAAAGCAACCGATTAAACAAATAAAGACATATATTCATTCCCAAAATGATTACATTCATCACAATATGAAAATCCTATCAGAATAATAGAGCAAAATCACTTACAGAGAAGGGAACCAGTAAAGCGGTGGACCTTTGGTGGAAGCATCCCAACGTGCATATACAGAATAGTACACAAGCTGATGCAGAGAGTGTGGGTGCCATGGCTTTAGCAATCTTCGAGCCACAAGCTCACGCCAAAGCTCTTGTGGGTCAGACCAGGCGACTCTCTGGAGGATTAATTGCTTCAAAGCTTGATCAAATCTCTGAGCTTCCTCGCTCTTTAAACCAGCTTGCACAAAATCTTGCACTTGCAATTCGCTTATGCTCTTTGTTACCATTTTGATCAACGTTTTTCTGCTTTGTCCTTCCAAATTCTGATTCGGTTTCTTCTCGAAATTCGGGAATTCCTTCGCCAGTTGGTGCAGACGTAGTAGCCTGGGGTAGGTGGGAGCTACCGTTGAAGCACAGGGCAGCAGCGGAAATCAGTAATTGAATATATAGATTTAATAATGATGGCCATAAAAGTTTACAAGATGTCTATGTGGCCACTCGATAATACACTAACAAAACAATGGGCGTGTCAGTTCCTTCAGCTTAGTGAAGGATAACAATAAAAACTGATTAAGAGATATTTTAATCTTTAAAAAATCTCAATTTATTCTCAAAATATATACTATCCCTGTTATTACGTGGTAAAGGATAATTTTGGGCTTCCATTGCTGGTTTCCTTTATATATTTGTTTTTTACTTGATTTTAATTATTATTTAAAAATTTACTTTCGTTTTTTTTTTTTTCAATTTCATGTTATTTGATTTCATCTCTTGAATAATAACATGGATTAAAAAGGATTAAAAAATTAATAAACAGAATCCAAGAGTTAATTAACTAGGAAAAATTAATTTATCGTTTCTAATTAAGTCCTTATATATTAATTGAGTGTTTATAAATTGTTTCCTCAATTATAAACATGGGTCCCTCTACTCATAATTTGTAAGAGAAACAATGTAGGTGGCTGATGACATGTCTCTCACTCAATATATACATGAATTAATTTTGTCACATAGATCTAAATAAAATCAAAATCAACCAAATTACCTATTATATATATGTAAGGAGAAGGTTTTGAGGATGCTAATTTTTTGTTATGTTAAAAATAAATAAATTTATTCCATGATTTTATTCTTAAAAAATATTTTTATTTTCTATTTTGCCTCTCTCTCTTTCATGTTGTTTAGTTAGCATCCATATCAGCAATCATTAAGATATCATAAGCGTGAAAACTAATATTTATAATTGAGAAAATTGTAAGAGCTCAATAAGAAAACTCCATAACTCTGATAAAAAGTTAGGTGGAAGTGATGATTTAATTTTTTCTAATAAATACTTACTCCGGTCTTAATTATAAAACAACATTTGAGGGTCTATTTTAGTCCTAATTATATAACAACATTCTAATTTTTGTTAATGTCTTCCTAAAATACCCTTATTAATACTTTCTCAATAATAATTCAATAATACATCTATTTATTATATAAAGTAAGTAATATTTGCAACTCATTAATACTACATACACCCCAATTCTACTTTTTTTAAAAAAAAAAAATTGAGCAATTTTTTTTTCATATTTTTCTTATATCACCCCTACTACTACTTCCTTCACACACACACACACACACACAAAATTGTACACAAGTTTGCTTTGGATGGCTTGATTATATATATATATATATATATATATATATATATTGTTGGTAAAATACGGGGCAACACACCCTTCTATTTCAATTATTATTATATATTTTCTGAATTCTAAATCAAAATGGGAATACGAATTTGTCTTTTTGAGGATGGTTTTTTTTTATTAAAAAAAAAAAAATTGATCTCTGTTTTACAACTTTCCAAGTAATAATGAATTTTTTGATAGAAACAGGAGCAACTTCAAAATTTAGAGTTCAAACGCATAATACAGTCAGTCAATAATCTAGAGAGCGACCTCTACCTAATGTTGATGTCATTTTAAATTTTAAGTAGGGGTTTTTAGGAAAATCAATAAAATTAATTAATTTAATTTATCTCATTAATCTCTCTAAATTCTGGTAATTATGTCCTATAATCAGGACCAGAGGGAGTATATAATATCTTTGATATTGGGAAACAAGTTGGTGGTCTCATGATTGATTTTAGTGAAAATATGAGTGTTTGGTTGAGGACCTCATAATTGATTTTAATTAAAATATATGTGTTTGATTGAGAGTCTCAAAATTAATTTTAATGAAAATATGATGGATGTTTGGTTGTCACGTAATTGAGTAAATCAAAATTATGTGTGTTTGAGTGATTGCATGTAAAAATCAAGATTTTGACAGATGGCTGACTAAGATTTGCCAGTGGTTCTGGAAACAGATCGATAATCCAAAAAAAGGGCGCCAACTTTGGTAGTTGAGATTTTTGGGTGGAAGGGTGGATGGAGAAAGAAAAGACGGTTTGCGCGTGGGACAAATTTGGTTCAGAGAACAAGAGCGCCACCTACCTAGGTAGATAAAGATTCATGTGTTTTAAACTGGTACGATATGGTCTAACGTGATACTCTCTCTCTTTTTTTTTTCTTTTTTTTTTTTGTGAATTACAGGCAAGCTAAAAAGTTTGGAATGATGAGGAAAGGACTAAATCATGAAGACCAGTCCTTAATACATCAAACTAGCAAAATAAACTAAGCAAACTCAAAGAAAGAAGACTAAGCAAAACAGGTCATCTGGTCTCTAAAATACAAGTCCAGGCAACCCCCTGGAACGAGTGGGACAAGTATCATGTCAACATCAGTAGGAGCATCATGGCCTTGTTTGGCCATATAATCTGCACATGAAATGTTTTCTCTCGAGGTATAGTGAAGCTCGACATTCCAGTCTCTATATAGCAGGTCTCTAGTTTCCCCGATAATTCCTCTAAGGGGGTGGTCCATGTGATAGTCCCTCATGAGGGTGTTGACTGCATCCAATGAGTCCGAGTAGAGAACAATTCTTTGAAAGCCCATCTGACGGCACAGCTTCAGACCATGCATGATAGCATAAATTTACGCTTCAAGCACGTGTGAGGCCAAGCGATTTGTTGAATCCCATCAACCAACAAATTTGAGAGTCCCTTATGACACCGCCACAAGCGGCCTGCTGGCGATGTCGCACGAGCCATCAACATCAATGCGGACAACGTTTGTTGGTGGAGGTGTCCAAGCTTTTTCAACATCACCGCCAAGATTAAAAATTTTGTGTGTCGGTGTTTGGTTAGATGTACCCTCCATGAGGAGATAGGTGCAAGTATGAAGCATCTCCCTGGTAGTCGCGTTTTCGCCTTGGAAGAGAAATCTGCATCTGGTTGTCCAAAGGATCCAACACGCCAAACTGAAGGTTCTCTGCCAAGAGGTATTTTGAAATCGACCCTTTCCAGGATTGTGGTTGATATTCCACTTGAGCCATTCTTACACATTTCCTGCAAAAAAGAGAGAAAAGTAGTTAGGTGTGATAAGTTGTTTCCACAAACTTTTAGCCCTTTCACAATCCCCGATAATGTGGATCACGTCTTCCTCATTGTTGCAACCGAAAGGGCAAAGATTTCCATCAGATAGACCTTTTCTCGCTCTTAGGGAGTTAGTCACAAGTCTTTCATGACCCACTTGCCACATGAACATTTTAACTTTCTCGGGGAGCTGCCATTTCCACATTAGGGTCCAGAATTTATTAGTGCCTGTCTCGTCATAATCGGAGAGATAATTATAAGCAGATTTAACAGAGAAGCACCCATCTTTAGCAGCTCGCCAAGTGAAGCCGTCAGGGAAACTATTAGTAGGGGGTTGTATTTTCGAAATAGAATTTATAATTGTAGAAGGAAGAATTCCCCTCCATCTATTGGTATTCCATCTGCCGTTGCTTAAAATTTGATCTCTCACTGTCTCATCAGGGCTTATCAAAGATGGATCCTGAACGAAGGTTATGAGAGGCCGGTCAAGGGGAAGCCAGAGGTCCTGCCAGAATTTGGTTTCACTCCCGTTATTAACTTTCCTGCCAATGCCAGCAAGGAACTTATCCCAGACGTCGACCACCGCCTTCCAAACAGAGGAAGAGCTTCTCTTTTTTGAAACCTTAGGCACAGAGGAATGACCGCAATTGTACTTGGACCATAGGCATTGAGCCCATAAAGAATCTTTTTTTGTCAAGAGATTCCAGCAGATCTTCATAATAAAAGCCTTATTTTGCTGACGGAGATTTTTAAGACCAAGTCCCCCTTGTTTCTTAGCTTTAGTTACTTTGTCCCAAGCAATGAGATGCATCTTTTTTACGTCCTCTTCCTGAGACCAGAGGAATTTCCTCAATATCTTATCAAGCTCATTAATAATACAAATAGGAAGGAGGGTTGATTGCATTTGATATGTGGGCAGGGAGGATAGCACCAATTTAATGAGAACAGTGCGGCTAGCCATAGTTAAGAATTTGCTTTTCCAAGAAGACAACCTTTGCCTAGCTTTTTGCACAATGTGTTGATAGGTGGCTCTAGTAGTCCTCTTGTGAATGAGTGGCACCCCTAAGTATTTCCCGAGGTCATGAGTGATACCAATTCCAAGAAGCTGACTAAGCTCGAGAGCTCTGTTAAAATTGACATTACTAGAGAAGAACATTCGAGACTTAGCCAGGTTGATTCTGTGGCCAGAGACCTCACAAAAATTTTGCATTACATTACGAACCTCCGCCATTTGGTGGAGAGAGGCCTCAGTGAAAAGGATGAGATCATCTGCGAAAAACAAATGAGAGATAGCGGGGCTCCCTCTCTTAAAAGTGAACGGTTTCCAACGCCCGGCCTCACATTCGGCTTTGATTAAGTGCCCCAACCTTTCCATGCAAAGGACAAATATATACGGGCTTAGGGGATCTCCTTGCCTAACACCTCTGGAAGGGGTAAAGCTCGGACTCTCGTCACCGTTCCAAAGGACGGACATGGATGAGGTAGAAAGGCAAGCCATGATAAGATCGATGAGATTGCTGTTAAGCCTCAAGCATGTGAGGGTATTCCTTATGAATCCCAAATCGAGTCTATCGAAAGCCTTTTTCCATATCGATCTTGATGGCAACAAACCCTTTCCTCTTACCCTTCATTCTCATGGAGTGGATGATCTCCTGAGCAATGATAATGTTATCACAACTGGTTCTGTTGGCAATAAAGTTGCATTGCTCAGGGCCAATGAGCTGTCCCATGACATCTTTAAACCTATTCGCCAGGATCTTGGTAATAATCTTGAAACTCACATTGCATAGAGATATTGGCCGAAATTCCTTTAGGGTAGAAGGATGGTCAACTTTAGGGATAAGGACAATCTTAGATTTGTTAATAGAAGCCATGGAGCCTGGATTGGAAAAGCATTCTTCAATAAACTCACAAATTCTATCCCCCACGACATTCCATTGCGTTTGGAAAAAGTGGGCCTGAAGGCCGTCAGGTCCCGGGGCTTTGAAGGCACCCATGGCAAAAGTTGCATTCTTTATTTCTAATATGGTAACTTTATCTGAAAGCATGTGCATCTCGCGAATGTTGATGGTAGGGAAGTTTGAGCACCACCCATCAGAGTCTTTCACATTAGGGTCGCGAGTATAAAGATCGGCGAAAAAATCATGAGCCATTTTCTTCGCCAGTTCATGGTCTTCAACCCAATCCCCAGCCTCATTTTTTATGGCCCCAATATGCTGCTTCTTCCTTTTAATCACAGTCGAGGCATGAAAAAATCTTGTGTTTCTGTCTCCGTGCTGTAGCCATTTGCTTCTTGATTTTTGGAACCACGAGATTTCTTCCTGAGTAGCCAATTTATGGTAATCCTCCCAGAGATGCTTTTCCAACTTAAACAGGCCGGTCCTCAAATTCATTCTCCGACATCTGTCAATACCCTCAAGGCGGCGGATGATTTCTTTCTTCCTCCTAGAGAAGTTGCCAAATCGGTTATTATTCCAGTCCAGGGCAGAAGTTTGGAAGTATTGGAGACCTTGGAGCCAATTCCTGTCCCTCCAGGCCTCTTTAGTAATGTCCATGAAATCATTCTCCAAAGTCCATGCAACCTGGTAAAAGAAGGGTCTTGGAGGGCGAGGAGTAGGGGTGACAGGTTTAGAGTTAACCACCACGACTCTATGATCAGATTTAAATTTTAGCCCATGGAGAACCGTGAAGGTGGGAAAGCTTCTGATCCATTCAAAATTTGAGAAAGTCCAATCCAGCCTCTCTTTTAAGCCCCGTCTCTCCCAGGTGAATTTTTCGCCCAAAATTCCGGCTTCAATGAGGCCAGTGTAATCGATGCATTCTCTAAAGTGGCATATGGAAGCCCAAGGAGGATCAGCTCCACCCAACTTGTCAGTAGGGGATAAGTAAGTATTAAAATCTCCCAAGACTAACCAAGGGTAGGCAGAACTTGAAGCAAGGAGACGAAGTCTCACCATAAACAATAGTTAAAAGGCTCGTAGTGTTACAAGAAAGCTCTTTGACTTGGCAATGGAGTAATTGGGTGGATGATGTGAGGTAAGTAATATCAAAAGTGTCCGAATTCCACAAAATCCAAATGCCCCCGGAAAACCCAGTAGCTTCCACCTGCATCCAGTGACTGAAGCCAAGAGTCCGACATACCTTATCGGCCCTACTACCGCTAACACGAGGCTTAATAATACAAAAAGTATTAGCATAATATTTATTGATAATATCTTTAATTTTTTGGGGGAAAGACCGGCTACCGGCACCCCTACAATTCCAAGATGCAATAATCATTAAAAAATATAAAAACAAAGATTAGGAGGAAATACTTACCTGGAGCCTCCAATCCCGCTTCCGTGCTCCTTCTCACATTGTGTTTCAGGCACATAGGTACCATTGGCTTGTAAAAACTTTGGAGCAACGTCATCATTGGGATCCCAATGTTCAGGAGGCTTCAGATCACTGAGATGATGAGTATCCTGAGTTGTTGTTGAAGTTGGATTGTTGGAGGTGTTAATGTTGACATTTGAGGCTTCAATCCCCTGTTGTGGCTTTGAATTGAGATTTCCATGGATTATAATGTGTGCCCGCTGCCCCTTTGTTGTCTCACTTGTTTTTTTATTTGCCAAAATATTGTCCAGCGCATTTGAATTGTTGGAATTGGCATGTAAGGATTTATCATATATGGCTTGAGGATTTGGCCCCAGCGTGTTGTCCATATTGGAAAGGTCCATTTCGTTTTTTTCAACTCCAACTTGACCCAATTGCTCTTGGCCCACCGAGCTAAAAGATGCATGTCCATTGTTTTCGCTGCTGCTGGGCCCACCTGCGTTAGTCACCATGGTGGATTCCTTTGCCTTATACATTGCTTTCGTTTTTTTCCCAAATTCCCCCCTTTGACCGTGTGGAATTCCACCTTTAACCGTGGGCCCACCTGCTATCCCTTTTTGTTTCTTTTTTATTTGCTTTGATGATGTAAGCACTATGGCCCCATCCTATTCATTTAATGCTTGTCCAGAGTCGGTACCTTCGCTACGCCCTTGTTCTCTACGGCCTTGTTCTCCGCGGTTTCTCCCAGACGCAGAATTGGGGCGTGTCAGATCAGCGTCATCGGTGAGGTTCTGAATAGCCGAAAATCTCGATTTTTGGCCAGAGAAGGACGGATTCGGTATCTTCAGCCCATTCTTCTGTGAATGACGTTGTTCTAGCCGTTGAGAAATCCGAGCACGGTTTGGCTGTCGAGACACAAGCATCCATGGCCCAAAACCTTCCTCCTCCGTCGACGTTGCCGTTTTTTGGCCTGGGAGCGTTGTGGCTTGCTGCTGTAGAGGCTGTGATGGTGGGGTTGCGCCATCGCGAGAGACCGATGAAGACCTTTGAAAGGGGCAGCTCTCACGCCTGGGCCCTGCTCTTCCACAAGTGAAGCAGATGGTGGTAAGTCCTTCATACTCAACATTGAATATTGACCCTGCAATGATGACTTTAGGAATTAATTTCTTCGAAGATCAAGTTCCACACAAATCCTTACAAATCTTCCTCTCTGAATTTTTGGTGTCGATTCATGATCATCCTTGAGGGTATTCATATCCACCTTTAGTGTTCTCCCAATCCGATCTCCAATCCTTGAAATACAATGTTTATTATAGCAGTGTAGTGGAACGTCAGGGATGCGAACCCATATTGCAACACGACCCAGTGGATTCTGATATGGATTAAAGTATGGTGTCCATCTTTGAATTAGAACACAGTGTCCCCTGATCACCCAAGGACCCTCATACATAACCTTCTTGTAATGTGACCTCCATAATTCTTTGTCTTGAAACCTGACCACAAAGTAATTGTTTGGGACATCAATCAATTCAAAATTAGAGAATCCCCATAGCTTGATCAGAAGATCCTTTAACACAAAGAGATTAAACTCACACCACTCATTGTATTCATCCTCAGTGCATGGCGCAACTGGATATAATTCCATGAGCTTCTTCATTTCTTCAGATTCTTTAGGCACTTTCCAACAGATATCCTTGTCATTGGTGAATAAGTCATCCTCCTCCATAACGTGGCCAGCATGTGCAATACCATTGAATCCCATCAAAGAGGCTCGATAGGAAAGGAATTTTTTCTCCATATATTCTGGACTTTTTGCCGCCTCGGCTTGTTGCTCTGTTTTTTCATTTTGTAATGCTTCATCTTGCTGCTCTGTTTCTTTCTCAAGCATCCGGTCGTCCATGATTGCTTGTGGAGTTTCCTCCCATTTAGTTTTCTTTTTCCGGTCATCCTGGCCCTCAAGAAGTACGGTCCGTGGAGTTTGCGTTGTCCGGTTCGTCGTCGAGAGGGCTTTGTCGTGAGAGAGCATATTGATCACTTTTTTTCCCGAGCTAATTTTCTATCTTCTTGGTCATTATAATGAAGCACTAGTTAATAAATGTATTTAGTCTTTTCTATAAGATATTTACTTATTTTTAAGGAGTATTAATTATTATTATTTTATGTATGCCCCTAATTAATAAGGGTAGTGAATAAGAGTAATAATTAATATGATATTAAAGTTTAGTGCAATTAGTATGGGTAATATTAGAAATTACGTAATTCTATGACAACTTTATTGACTTTAATTGTTTTTTGATTTGTAAGAATTGTTAGTTGATGTCTTATAATAAGAACAGGATGGAGTAATTAATAAGGGTAGTGAATGAAAGTAATAATTGATATAATATCAAGTTTAGTACAATTAGTAAAAATAATATTAGAAATTACTTAAATTTTATGACAACGTTATTGACTTTAACTATTTTTATTGGTTTATGAGAATTATTAGTTACTAGAGGGAGTAGTTAGTATATGCCTTTTTAATTTTTTTTTTTTTTTTTTATAAATATCTTCAATTATTATGTGTAAGTATATTCTATTTTATACATGATTAAATATAGGTTACATATAATTAAAAAAGGGTTGTACCAGTTAGAAGTATATGAATCTTTAAACAAATTTCAAGTACCCTCAGGTGACAAATTTCACATTTAAATTTATATTTTTCAAACATTTAAACAATAAAGTAATTTATTTTGAATCGAGTAAATGACACACATCTCATAATTACGCACGACGCTTATTACCCAACTTTTTCCCCCTATTTATGCATACTTGTATATTTGCGAGTAACAAGGGTTTTATATATAATAAAATAATAATAATAAGTCCACAAGAGATAAAAAGGCCATGACTCAAATGATTTTCAAACAAAGCAGAGAAAAAACAATCCCACTATTATAAACCATATTCCCTCTGGTCTTAATTATAAGACTTAGTTGACTTTTTTAGAGAAATTAAGGAAACTAATTAAATTACTTTAGAGTATTTTTATTTTTATTTTTTTCTTCAAACTAATTAGTTTAACTAATAAACTAATATATAATCTAAAGATGCACAATATATACAACGATTAAGTAACTTATTTAGTTTCCTTAATTTCTCTCAAAAAAATTAACTAGATTTTATAATTAGGGCCCGAAATACTAACTTCGATTTAAAAATAGGAAGCTAGCCGCCCACTACCAGAAAGGATATAGAGATTATAGTAAACACAATGGAAACAAGGGATAGTGGTTCATTGAACCACCTCATCAAACTCATCCCTTTAATAATCATAATTGCTAACACCTCGATCCTAATTATAAGATATAGTTGACTTATTTTTAGAGATTAAAAAAGCTAAATAAATTATTTAATTATTTCATATGTTGTGTGTCATTAGATTATATATTAGTCTATTAGTCAAACTAATTAGTTTAAAATATATATATAAATATAAATACTCTAATGTAATTTAATTAACTTTTTAATCTCGTAAAAAAAAATCAACTATCTCTTATAATTAAATTAAAAGGTGTTTCTTGAGAGCAACTTCACAAGAACCACACGACAGTTGTTACAAAGTGAAGGGAACCAACTCCAGTAACAACATGTCAGCCAACTGCAACATTAAAAGCTGCCATCAAACTCGCCCCAATTGTACGTCAAATTTGTGCAGAGCCACCAATAAATCAGAGGAATTACTCTTACAAAAAAATAAAATAAAATAAAATAATCAGAGGAATTACTAAAGTGAGAACATGCCAGTTTTGTCCCTAATATGTTGAAAATGATGTACTTTTATTCAATGTATAGAAACCCGGATTGGATCAGAAATCAATGAACCGGTCCAGCTCGGATATCAACCCAGTTTGGCTTCTTTTTCTTTTTTAGAATTTCATATTAATTACTTTAAAATCTTTAGTTTCTCACCGGTTTGGCGATCGTGGTTAGTTCCGGTATGACTTCAGTCACCTTTGATCCAATGCTCCGAAGCGGGTTTAGTGGCGGTGCGGAGTTCAAAACCTTACTTTTTATCATATCAAGCACTCTAAAATATAAGCAGTACAATTTTATTGTGATCTCAACTCCAAGCTGACCAAATTTAACGGGGTTTTCTACTATTACTATTATTAATAGGAAAAAACCTCCATCTTATTTGAATTAAACCCAAGTTGCACACAAGCCCAATGTAACCCCTTTAATTTTATTTATATTTATTAGTAGAGTTTTATTTTATTATTATTTATTCCAAATATCCACGTATTCAAACTCTTTTCATTTTCTACATTTAAATTTTACTCTATACTCCTATGATTTTTTTTTTTAAAAAAGTCACTTCCAAAGATGTTTAACGCAAACTAAGAAAAACCCTAATCTTTATTACTCTATTCTAAAATTTAACAACTTTTCATCTTTACGTTTATTTAATATACACTATATCCTATCGAAATAAAATCAATACAATAATAAATGAAAGGTAAAATTGGATATTTATATAATAAAAAATTCTCTATTTTCCTTATGAATAGAACAAAACAAAAAAAGGAAAAAATCCATCTCTGGGCCCAAACTAGCAAAAAAAAGCCAAAAAGACCTAAGAAAAAGTCATGTGTCAAAAAAGGCCTTAAGACATTTTACGGTATTTTTTCATAAAATGTTAGTTGTTAACGCCTACTAATATAGTTGTTAACAAGTATTGATTTAGTTATTAAGATATTATTGTTAATCTACTTGATTTAGTGGTTAGCAGTCTTGATTTAGTTGTTAATAAGATCTTGATTTAGTTGTTAACGTTTATGAAATAATACTGAAAAGGCCCGAGGCCTTTTTTGACATATAACTTTTTTTGGGGGCATTTTTTGACCGTTTTTTTGCTACTTTGAGCTCTGAGGTAGATTTTCCAAAAAATATATATATATATTGTCTATCTTCCTTACAAAAAGGTAGAGTAGTAGGTAATATGTAAGAATACACCAAATATGAAAGTATAACTACACGACAAAGCCATCACCAAAAATCCCGGAGACATCATTATCAATTTATCATTATTTTGAAGGTTTCTTACAAAGGAGACAAGTCTTTGTACAATAAGTTCCAAAATGCCGTCAAACTAAAATGTACAAACATCATCCCTAAAAAAATATAAAAAAATTAAGAGGCAATTTCACCTCGTAAGTTTTCAAGAGTGAGCCAACTTTGTCCCAGAAGTGTTAAAAATGGAATAATTTTTCTCTGACTGTTATCTCAATTAATTTTAACTATTAGTTAACCAGATATGTTGAGCTAATAATCCACATATCATTCACCTTATTTTTGCATAGGTATAAATTTGCCGAAAATTCATGTCATCTACTTCATTTTTTTTTTCAAAAGTTAGATTTAAAACTTTCTGAGTAAATTTGCACATTAATAAAAATGGCGCAAAAAAACATTTAGCCTCACCCTCAACATATTTGGCCAACTAATGGTCAAAATTGACTAGGAGAACAACCAGGGCAAAATTGCTCTTTTTTTTTTTTTTTCTACTCTCTCGGGGAAAAATTGTCCTCTAAAAAGGTTTTCAGACAAAATTACCCATTGGTGTCAACTCTCAAGATAAAATTGCCATTACCCTTTAAAAAAGACAAAAGTAACTGCGGGGTGTTGCCAGGGGAAGAGGATTCTTTCATTAGTAAATTTTTTCCTCATCTCTCATCATCCAATTTAAGCCATTGATTTGACTTAATGAGGTTGTTGGTGTGGACAATTTTATCAAATATATAGTTCAAATTTAAAGCTAATGAGGGATAATGAGAAAATACCAATAAGAGGATCCAGACTTATTGCCAAGTTGATGCTTTGATTCATCCGGGTTGGAAGCATGAGGTCCGGTCTATGGGGATCCATAATGAGGGTTTGGTGGATTACTTTTTTGGGCTACAAAATTTGTGGGTGGAACAAAGTAATGGTCCTCTATGGGGAAAATGTGTATGGGTTTGGGCTTGGTAGACATGGAGTTGGATTCTAATGATCACCTGGGGAATTGATATGGACATTTAATTTCTGAACCATTTGTAAATCTTCTAAAACCACCCATTTGCTTTAATTGGTAAAAGGAGAAAAGGATCAAACTCTCGAAAAGGAAAAAGTTTGATCTTAGAGTTGGTCAAAGGCGCTGAGGAGACATCCTAACTCCTGGGTGTAGAGGTTCACGTTTGAGAGTAATAGACGGCTCACTTCTACCGGCATTGGTATCACAGGAGGATGAGAGATTTCGCCTTGCCCTTGGATAATAGGTGAGTCCAAACTCTTTCCTAAAATTTTTATATAAAAAAAATATACCCACCCACTCAACATTTTTTTTCCTTAGGAATGAGTATTTTTTTCATTCGAACAACTGTTGGGCATTAATCGTAATCATCTCTCCCAGCCAACAGGAAGCACACTCAATCAATTTTGATGGTTATTTACGTGATAGGCATCCGGAACATTACCAACAAAGATAAGTGATTGTCAATAAATCTAAAATAACAATGAGCAGTTGTAAATAATAAAAAAATATTTTTATTTAAACCTTGTAGCAAAATTACATGAGAAAAAGTCGTACAGATCAAATAAAATTATGAGCACCCATAGTTTTTGTCATTTAGACAAGCTCGGGCGTCCATTAGGGTATGTTTGGTTGGGGGGGGGGGGAGGGGAGGAGAAGGGGGGAAAAAATGGAGGAAAAATATTAAAAGGGGAGAAAAATTTTGTGGGCCACAAAATTTTCTCTCTCTCATTTTCTCTCCCCCCCCAACCAAACATACCCTTAGAGTGGATCGACAAAATCACACAGAATATTTTTGGGCGTTCCCAGAAGTCCACACATACATCAATTTTAATCTGTCATTTTTCCCATATAATTCAATTCAACAAAAAATTTAAGTTAGAAAAATGGAAATATATATATATATATATATATTAAAAAGCCAAAACCAGTTTAGAAAATAACATAATCTAGCAGGGCATTATCACTCAGGAAGAAGAAAGTCTTAACATTGGTAGCAAGTCGAGGCCATTTCCTCCTTTTCCTTTTTTGACTTGTCCTCTTATTATGTTTCCTTATCAGAAACAATAATTATCATATTGTGATTGCAATGATTCATGCTTAGCTAAATCCTTATTGGCATTATTTTCTTATCATTTATTTTCTTCCTTACCAAGTCAAAAGTTTCTACATTCCCGCCCCCACCTCTTCTTACTTAGGGTCAATCTTAGTCTGATCATGCACTCATAATTACATATATATATATATATATATATATCTGTGTGTGTGTCTTCTTATAATACTCATACTAATCCACTTAATCTTGTAAACAAAAAAAAATTAATAAAGAGGTATTTTGGTATCTTTATTTTTATAAAAAAAAAAATCACGTAATCTAATAATTTTATATTTTCATATATTGTTTTTTATTACTTAGAATATTTTGGTATTTGTATATTTCTTTTCTGGGATGTTACTGCTGACACATTCATCTCCCACATATTAGCTTCTGCTGATCAAAGCTCTTCAGGTGACTCTTCTGCAAATTCTTGACAACTTTTAGAAGAGTTGGCATACTCAGATATAAATTATGCTCCAAATATCAGCAAGTGCCAGTGCTAAAGATATCAACAACTTGATCAGAGGTTCTGCTACAATAAATCAGTTCAACTTCACCAATTTGTTGAACTTCTTTGATGGAATGTAACTTGATGTTGAAATGCTTTATTTTCCAATGAAAAACTTGTAACGTTATTGTAACTGCTATTAACACTTTATGTCCAAGGATATAAAATTATTTTGTAAGTAGTGGATATTCAATGCTCAACAGCTAACTCAACTACCTAAAAAAACTCTCTCAGAAGCATTGAATATAATGCTCTGGAACATTCAAGCAAAGACTCCAACAAGAAGATTGATGAGTCTAAGACTACTGCGGAAATCACTTTTAACGTCAACTTGTAAGCCCTTTCTACGTCTGTTTTAAGGAGGATGTATATATGAGTGGTGTTGTAAAGTTTGGAAACTGCATCCATTAAAAACCACACACTATAAGTTCTTTTTAAAATAATCTGCATTGTATTTTTCACTATCTAGCAAATAAGCCCTATACAGAAACATCCAGCATTTCTTATTTTTAACTACCCCGCAACTAAACCTTGCATAAAAACATCCAGAACTAGCTAAACAAAGTGTCAACTACTACTATCTACAATAATCAACACAAAGTGTCCAAACTTATCTAAATGATTACAATCTAAAATAAACTCTTTTATCAAAATAAACTTGATTTATCACCTATGTGTTGGAGAAAATGTCCTACCAAATAGTCTCGAGTCAAATTAATGTCTTTGTATGGGTAAGCTCCCTCATTACCAAAAGTCTGCAAATTAGAAGATAAGTTAAGATAAATCAATTAAGTGAATGAAATAATTAACAATTCAATTACGACAACAAAAATATTATCATTTGAGAATGAAAAAGCGATTATCTATTTAAAATCTCAACTCTACTCTGAATGATATTATACATATAAAATATAACATAGTACTTGTACTAAGTTCTCCTTGGTTGTTAAGGACACTATAAATCAAAAAGAAATGATTAAAATGAATAAAATCATATATCTAAAGCGCCTGTCAGTGAAAGAATTTGAATTCAAACTACTTATTGTCGGATAAAACCACTTCACCTCTCTATTTTTACCTTCGCGTTTCTTGCTCATTACTCTATATGTTTTGAATGTATTATCATTAAAATGAAAATCACAATACATTAAAACATTATATTTAAGTCAAGAAACAATGATTTACAAACAAATTAACTTACTTGTTGAAGATGATTTTTATCTCTTTGTTTGGCCTATGACCCAAGGAATCAAACCAATAAACGACGTTGATGATGGGGCAAACAATACACAAAATCCAACGATAACTATAACAACATATACATATTAAAATGGAGTTAGATAATAATTCTTTACAAACTGATGGTTTAAACGAACAAAATTAAGTTACTTACCTTTCAACAATTGGTGCTTAGGATAATAAGGAAATTGAGTCTCTCTTATTGTGTAGCCTACATAGCTCATCGTAAGTTCCAACTTACCATACTTCTTTGCCAAATTCACAGGACATAAGAATTCATACAAAGTATTTCTTTCCCTTTTGACGCATATGTTGTGGAAGAAGCTATAATAGAACTAAAATGATAAATGAATTAGTGAATATGTAAAACCTAAAAAACAACGCATTAATTGAAGCTAAATAAAAAAAATTACATGATTGCAAGTTAAACCCATCCTATATTTATCTCCTCCAAATATAAGAACTCCTTGAGATCTTTCATATCAATTGTAAAAGGATACGACATTCTTTCTCCCACAATCCCACAAGGCCCTTTATTATATCAACCAACAGTTTGTTGGTGGTAATATACTTTATTTTGTTTATATTTTGTATTTTCTTTCTGTTTATGCAACATATATGATGCATCTTGGGCCTTCCTACTCCCTTTAATGCAATATGACCTTGTGGAGGGTCCATTTAGCTATGTATAGCTTTTTACTTAGCTTAATATATTGTCTTACTAAAAAAAAAAAAAAAAACAGAAAGACGTCAGGTTCCATATTGAGACTACTTGATTCTCTGGCACGCCTCACAACATTTTGGGCTACAATACCACATTTTAACTCAAAAATTTAATACAAGGTTATGGAAATACATCTTATTAAATCCAATTCTATTTATGGAACTTTTCCTTGTCAAATATATTATCCTTGCGGGCAATTGATGTCCTAAGAGTAAAATATTCTAACCACTCATCTGTTTTGTCTTAATTATATAGACATCTTTATTTTGAAAACTTATATAAACTTCCATTACAATTAAAATATATTACACACACCGCCCTTATATTTTAAAGATTCTTTTTTCATCTATCCAATTGTTAGTGGACTGTTAAGTTTGACTCTCAAACTTTTTTTTTTTTGGCCCAAAATACCCCTCTTTGACATATGAATAATTTAAATAGGGTTAAAGAGCAAAAATGCCCTTTAACTTTTAGCAAAAGTGCGTTGAGCAGCATATACATTTTAGAGGTACCAAAAAACCCATGAACATTAAAATAGGAGCAAAAATGCTAGCATCGTTAAATATAACTTAATACCGTTACACATACATATGTAAAAAGAGTGTGGGCCCACTACAAAAAAAAGAACGGCGTTAGGTCAAATTTAACGATCTTTGCCATTTTGCTCCAATTTTGAATGTTCATAAGTATTTTTGCATCACCAAAATGTATATGGTGTTGGACACACTTTTAGTAGAAGTTCGGGGTATTTTTACACCTTCACCCATTTAAATATTCATATTTGTCACACACAAAAAAACAATTATAAAAAATTCTAATATATATTTTCAAAACATTTCTAATATGTTTGAAAATTTATTATTTTGATTGTATTATAAAATTTTATAATTTTAATTTCTCACTTCATTTATTGAAATGTCTTTATTTTAGGTTTTTTAAAATGAATAAATACACATTTCAAATATAAATTTTTGTTAAAAAATATGCGACATTAACTAATTTAACTAACTTCTTTAATTATTTTATCATTAAATTCTTTAATTTAATCAAATTAGATAATTAAGTTAAGAATAATATGATTATACCTTTTTTCCCTATATAATTTTATAACGCTTATATTTAATTATTTATACCATCCCATTCCGGGCCCACCCAAAAGTACACTACAACTGCATTATTCTCTGTATGTGTTCAAATAAATTTTGAAAAAAAAAAAAAAATTAAATAATTCAGGTCATTAAGAATATTAAATTTTATAATGTTATGATAGTTCATTTCTTCTACCTAGAGTGGGAATTCACATTTTCAACTCCCCTGGTTAATGGGCCGTTTGGGTTATCTTTTTTGAGCATTGATGGGCAAATATTTCGTGGCTTAAAAGCCACCGAACCCGAAGAGAAAAAAAGCCCAACTTATCTTGTTTGGGATACCCAATGACTTATTTAAAAGTCCCCCAACGCACTGGACTTATTTGATGGTCCAATTTGGAGCTTAATCTCCCAAGATCGTTTTTGGATGCTCCGGAGGACCTTCGACCATTCTTTGAAAGATGAACCCGGGATTAAATTCCCTTTTGTACTGTTTAATTGTCTTTTAGCTTTCGTCTGTAATAAAAAAAAAAATTATCCATTATCACCAAAAAAAAAAAAACCTTTATCCATTAATTAATTTTTTTAAAAATCATTTAAATTTTTTCCAAATTAAAATTGAAATTAAAATTTTTATTATCCTAATATTAATTCTATCTTATATTTAGGTTCGGTGAGAGTATTTAATATAATTCATATTTTTTTAGTCATTTTTTAGGGTTTAGGGTTTAGTTATTTTTTTTTATCTCAACTCGACTTTTGAAATAATAATCCAAACACTCCTCGCAGAAAAAATCACTTCTCAGAAAAGCCAAATGGACAATCCAAACACAAATCATTATCTATAACTTGACTTTTTCCTACCGAACTTTTTTAAGTCAAATAGCTTTTAAGCCACCATTTCCTACCGCCAACCCAAATGCCCAATAACTTTCATTAAAGACTATGCTGCCGACTAGTGAAGATGGATATGAGCTGTGTACCATTTATCCACCGCCAACCTTCACATACACTCCTACTAATTATTAATATAAAATCCATTTTAACAAAGAAAAGAAAAACTATAAAGTGGATTTTATATTAAAAAAATAAAGGTAGTACTAATTATTTTCAGCGCCGGGCTGTCTAAATATTGATATATACTCTCTCTTTTTTTAGGTTTATTGGTGATGTATACAATGTCAGTCACTTGTAAGAAAATTCTTTAATTTGTAATATAAGTTATTTGAATAGCAATTGATACTTATTTATTAATTTTTCCCTTTTCAATGTGGCTCATTTCAATGTGGCTCATTGTTTTTTCTCTTTTCCAAGATATCATTTAAGGGGTTTAAACTTCTCATGTTGCATGAGAAAAAGAAGTTTCCTACACACACATGAAATGATGAGACCCATATATATATATATATATAATGCTAATTATATATATATGTGGATCCCACCATTTCATGTGTGTGTGACATGAGAATACACTTCTCCTACAACATGAGAAGTGTTTTTCCCTATATATATATATATATATATATATATAAGAACTTATCCCTAATGTTGTCTTGCAATAATCATATTAAAAATATAATGACTTACCAATTGAGTTTGAATTTAGGAAAATCGACTAATCCCTCACAATATGTAAAATTTAATTAAGGACTTTATTTTTTTTATTTTTAAATAATAATTTAATTTTTTTAATCAAATTTAATTTTTTCTTCAATTATCACCAATAATAATAATAATAATAAGATTCATACCCCTTTTCGGTCATTTTCTATCTCAACCGAATTTTCAAATAATAAAAAAAAAAATTAGTTTGGAAAAAAGTCACTTCGCCATCTTCAATCCAAACACAAATCACATTTACAATATGAATTTTATTCTATCTTACGTTTACAAAAGTCATATTGAAAATAAGTCATTTCTGTCACCACTAATCCAATTTGGTCCTTGTTTCAAATTAAAGCACCCTAACCATCTCATCAAAATTAAGGATAATTTTTTAATTTACCTTTATTTAATTAATACATCAATTATATTTAAGAAGGTAAAAGTTGCAATGAAGGATATTTTAAATAGGGGTAATCTTGGAAATATAATGAATATCGCACTTGATGACTTAATAATGACCATCTATTTCATCTGAAATATATTTTACAATAAGGATAAGAGAAAACTGTATATTTTACATATTTATTACATTTAAATAGGAGAGGTGTATTCTCATGTCACACACACACATGAAATGGTGGGACCCACATATATATATATATATATGTGGGTCCCACCATTTCATGTGTGTGTAGGAATCTTCTTTTTCTCATGCAACATAAGAAGTTTAAACCCCATATATATATATATATGTATATATTATATCAATATTTAATCATTAAAGTTTACTCCAAAGTATGAGTATGAATTTTCTCGCATTAATTAATTAATCCTCCAAGTCCAATATGCAAGAAAAAATTGGCAAATCGACGCTAACACGAGCAAACCAAAGAATCACGTTGTTATGGACTCATGTATGAGGCCCATTGGCTATGTTGCCCAAGGACGAGTTGTACTAGAATCCCTCCATAATCAGGTAACATGCTAATTGGCCTATAATTAAGGGAAAATTACGCTCAGGTCTCAAGAAAAGGAATTAATCACAATAAAGTCCCTTGACCTTCTCTCTCCTCTCTCCCAAGGGATCTGGTTGTAATTATTTGTGAATGTAAAATTACCATTTTAACCTTCCCTCTCTCCTGTCTCTCTCCTCTCTCCCTTTTTCTTCTCTCTTTCCTCTCTCCTTCTTCTACTCCTCTCTCACGTCTCTCTCCTCTCTCCCTTTTTCTTCTCTCTTTCCTCTCTCCTTCTTCTACTGTTGTAATCTTACTCTGTAATTTTTAAATTAGTTTGACTTGAGTCTGGAGGTGGCAGTTTCAGATTCTGAACGATCCGCGTAACTCGATTCGTGTCCGAACGTCGGTGGCGATCATATGCTTTTGCATGGCGATGGCTGGTGATGTTGATCAATAGGTTGTGTGCATGCGAAGCAGGCAGTGTCGGTAACTCCCGCAATTAACCACTTCGGTGTGTTTCGTGGCAATGCGGGTATGGGAAATTCAAGGAGGAATTCAGGGGAGTCGGACAAGAAGAAGAAGAAGAGTGAGTTAGTGGGGTGAGTGTGAAGCGAGGTAGGTGAGTCGAAGGGCGAGTTCAAATGGAGGTTGTGATTTGTATAGTTTCGCATTGGGGAATCTGCAAAGTTTTCAAAGGTTGTTGTAAATATATGCTTTTTCTATTGTACATATAGCATTTGTTGTTGTAAATAGCCTCTAGACGTGAGAAATGAAAAAAAAAAGTCCAAGTTTTCAAAGATTGTTATAAATATATGCTTTTTTTGTTGTATTATAGCATTTGTTATTGTAAATAGCCTTTGGACGTGAGAAATGAAAAAAAATCGAAGTTTTCAAAGGTTGTTGTAAATATATGGCTTTTCTGTTGTATTATAGCATTTGTTGTTGTAAATAGCCTCTGGATGTGAGAAATGAAAAAAAATCCAAGTTTTTAAAGATTGTTGTAAATATATGCTTTTTCTGTTATAAATATAGCATTTGTTGTTGTAAATAGCCTCTGGATGTGAGAAATGAAAAAAAAAATCCAAGTTTTCAAAGGTTGTTGTAAATATATGCTTTTTCTGTAGTAAATATAGCATATGTTGTTGTAAATAGACTCTGGACGTGAGAAATGGAAAAAAAAAATCCATGTTTTCAAATGTTGTTGTAAATATGTACTTTTTCTCGTTGTAAATATAGCATTTGTTGTTGTAAATTTCGACGTGAGAAATGAAAAAAAAAACAAGTTTTCAAAAGTTGTTGTTAATATATCCTTTTTCTGTTGTAAATATTGCATTTATTGTTGTAAATAGCCTCTAGACGTGAGAAATGAAAAAAATCCAAGTTTTCAAAGGTTGTTGTTGTTAGCTCTCTATGTGTTTTGATGATGTCTAACAATTGTAATAATCAATGGGTTAAATTGCAAAGCTTTAAGTTCAGTCAAATTACATTTGAGTTTCTTGAAAAATGATTTAGAAAATTAGTAACTCAAGTTATTAAATACAACTCAAGTTACTATTCATTTCTTCCTAAGAGCATAACTCAAGTTGCCAAACATAACTCAAGTTATAAAGTTTAAGAAAAATCAATTTTGCATAGATCATAACTCAAGTTGCTACTTAGTAACTCAAGTTATGAAATGTACTTCACCGTTTCAAAAGCTCTTCGCGATATCGATTTTGATCATCTGGTATCACTCGAGTTGGCTGAGGAATAACTCGAGTTATGAGCATATCAGGAACTTTTGACTGATATAACTCGAGTTACACAACATAACTCGAGTTACAATATCGCGAGTGCTCTCTGTTTGAGAAATCAATTAAGATAACTCGAGTTACATTGAATAACTCGAGTTACATAACTCAAGTTAAACTTTATAACTCAAGTTACTTTATCTGAAAATACTTCTCTGTAAAAGAAACAACTCGAGTTACTATATCTAACTCAAGTTACTTAAAATGAATTTTTGTCTCTGTTTGAATTGATTTAAATATAACTCAAGTTAAGGTTAATAACTCGAGTTGATCTTCATTGACAAATATTCACTAAACATGCCTATAACTCGAGTTATCTGTATCAGTTCTTGAATTGATCGCTCTCGTAATCTGAAATCTTATGATTATGCTTTGGGTACTTGATATTATTGTTTCTTATCATTTCTAACCAAGTTGAATCAGTTGCTAGAAGAGCGTCTCGAATGAATGGAGGACCCTGTTCGTGAGGTAAACCGGGATGAAAGTGAACCCAACCGGGTTAATGTCGCGTCTTCTGTTCAAACTAGTATAGAAGACACTCGACAAGAAGATAGCCAAAAAATGAGGTTGCTCGAGGAGCGACTCAGAAGAATTGAGAACCCAACTCGAAACAAAAATCGGGATGAGCCCAGGTAGGCTACTCCTTCAGCTTCTGTTCAAGTTGACACCAAAGGACCTCAGAATGGCAATGCTGGAAAGAACTTGATCAACCGAGATCAAGTTTGGACTCCCGAAGCTCAGGGTCCAAATCATACGTCTTTGAAGAACAAGCAAGATGAGCCTATACGAGATGCCGTAATGTCAAACTGAGATGCACCACCACAAACAAAGAGTGTACCCGACAAGTATAGAAGAAAGTATAGTAGGGGAAGAATAATAGTAGCCTTTTCTCAGACGAGATTGTAGATGCTCTGTACCCAAAGAACTTTAATTTGGCTGACTTCCCTATATACGATGGAACTCAGGATCCACAAGCTCATATTAATATGTTCGAGTTGAGGATGTATGTAAGGAAATTTGAGGAACCCATCATATCTCGGCTATTTGTTGTGACCTTACGAGGTGCAACGCAAGCGTGGTTCCATACTCTGCCTGCAAAGACGATCCACAACTTTGAAGATCTCAAAGACAAATTTTTACTAAATTTTGCGACGATGAAGAAACAACCAAAATATGAGTTTACCCTATGCAAGATCAAGCAACATCCATAAGAGACTCTCCATAAATACCTGAATCGCTTTAGAGACGCTGCCTTGCAAGTGCATGGATTAGACGAAAGCATGCACGTGCATCTACTCACAGTCGGCTTAGACGCTTCATGCCAGCTGGCCAAATCTATCTTCAAAGAATGCATAGGAAAACCTTGAGGTCTTTAGAGAGCGAGCGAAGAAGTATTTGGAGTTGGAGCAAATGGAAATCTCCAATGCCGCGGAGAAAGATAGGGGAAAGAGCCCACTTTTGAAGGAAAAGGAACAGCCTGGAAGATTTTTGAAGGGAAAGGAAGAGCACGGCAAATCGAAGTGAGAATTCCACGGACAACAAGTCCCGGGGGAAAGGAATGACTCAAAAGGGAGGTATGATAAGTACACTCCCTTGAATATTTCGTGGGCACAAGTTTGGAAGGAGGTCACCTTGACCGAGATGAAGAAAGTAGAACGACCTCGACCTTCCTACAATAGACCTGGAACAAACGAGTCCCGGTGTTGCGCATTTCATGATGGTCCGGGACACAACTGGACGGACCCGGTGTTGGGACCTCCGAGATTCTATTGAGAAGTTTTTCCAGGAGGGGAAATTGCGACAATACGTGATAGAAACTGGAGGAAAGAAGAGCAAGCGCAAACAATAAGGCCATAGTAGAATCCTGGTCCAGGAGCGGAAAAAGGCGAATGAGAAAAGGAAGAAATCAACTAACGATGATGATGAGTTTCCAAAAGCCGACTTTGAATGCAACTAAGTCAATATTGAGTAGATTGCGTTTATTTCATTCTTAACTGTGGAAGATTTTGTAAGGCTGGCAATGTCGTTATTCAATTAACTTTATTAACATGTAATTTCAAATGAAGATATTCACAGGATGAATGGACTCAGGGTACGAAACCCGGTTCTGGATAAACATGGAGCGATGAACTCAGGGTACAAAACCAGGTTCTGGATAAACATGGAGCGATGAACTCAGGGTATGAAACCCGGTTTTAGATAAACATGGAGCGATGAACTTAGGGTACGAAGCCCGGGTCTCGGTAAAGACGGATAAATGAATCTAGGGTACGAAACCCATTTTCAATCAAATCAGAGAATGGTTAAAACGTGTTCCCTTGGAACCTGGTAAAACTGAAATAACAGTTAAAATGTGTTCCTATTAGAGCTTGGTAAAATTGAAATAGCAGTTAAAACGTGGTCCTATTGGAACTCGGTAAAGCTGGATAAACGGTTATAACGTCCTTCCATTAGAACACGACAAAACCAAAAGGCCCACGTGGCCATGATGCATCAAAACCATTGTCCGGGGTAAGAAGGTGAATCATCATGCTGACCTTGATCAGGTCAAAATATTTAGAGTTTGGTTACGACACTGAATCTAAATACGTGGCGGATTGTTGTTACTCCGGATTAAACTCTGGTCGGAGTGTTGTGATAGATTAGCGAAAATCTTCACAAAACATAATTCTCGGGTAATACCGAATGAATATTCTGCGCAATAGATTTTTGACTCTGGCCCAGTCATTGAATAGAACTCTGAAAATAAATTCGAGTTCATAAAATGCAACGAATGCAATGGGAGAATAAAGTTCGGAGAAACATCCGGGTTGGATAGGAAATGAGCATATTGATCAAATTTGTGAAAAGAATAAGTATTTTTCATTAATCGTTGAATTTCTTACATTATATTCTTGCAAGAAAATAAACCGGTTATTAACCCAAGGGAGGAATTACAAAGAAAGTAAACAAGGGGCTTTAGTACCCCGACCAAAAAACAGGGGGAGTCGACATCTCAGCCCTTAGCAAGATGGAGCCCTGGCATCGGGTTGAGCCTCATCACCTCTGTCCTCACCCTGGTCCCTTTCCAACTGACTTTTTGAGACATTGTCTGGAGAGGAAAAGAGCGGTATTATTTTGCTGTCATCAACAAAAGACATGTAATCCATGCCGGAGGTGTTGAAGTCGAAGCTAGGATTCAAGAGCCGGATTTGATTTAAGGCATTTTCAAACGAATCCCTCTCGATTTTCTTTATGGCCGCATCCTTCATAGTAATGGCGGCCTTGGTAACGTCTAAGGCATCGTTTAAAGCACCTAGTTCCTAGATGGATTCTCTTTCCCCTTCTCGAAGTAGCTTTATGGTTTTCTTATCCCGAATCTAAGCCTCTTGAAGTTGGCCCAAATCCGAGCTCGCCTTGTCAAAGTCCGCTTTGATCTTCTATAGATCCTATCCCATTTTTCTCTTGCTACTTCGGCTGCTTGCACCTGTCTTAGGGCATCGGCATTAGCCCCATGCACTAATTTCATAGATTGGAGTTTATGCTCCTTGGCCTCTAAATTGACCCTTTTTAGCTCGGTTTCCTGTGAAGCGTACCTTGCGTTCATGGTGGTCAAAGTTCGGATCAACCCGGCAACTTGCAAGATGTGTCGATCTAAGTTCGCCATTACCTGTAGCTCGATAGTGCCATATTTCAAGGGTTCCAAGAAGCACTCTAGGGACAGATAGTGTTGCTGAGCTGAACAGGTACCTCGCCATTCCAGACGATCCCATGAGGGAATTCCGGGATTGGTGGTGGAGGAGGAAGGCTTGGAGAAGGAAAAGTGCGAGGAATCTCTATCGTGGCCGGGACAGGAATATCTGTTGTGGTTGGGACGGCCGTATTGAATTTTTGGAGCAGGATGGTTTTTCCAGTTTTTGACTTCTTAGTCGGGCTAACCCAGCTACTCTTCCTAGCGTCAACCTTTCCGGGTTCCGGAGTGGCCCTTTTCCTGCTAGGCCCAAGATTCACAATCCTGGGGTTTGCCAAGGCGTCAACAAAAGAAGGTCTTTTTCCAATTTTCGGATCTGCAAAACAAAAAAGAAATGGTCAATTATTCATCTATTAGAAGCCGAGAAACATGCAATATAATAGTAATAAATGTCCATACTCGCCACAAGTCTTTTCTTGGCTTGGGGTTTTGGAATAAAGTTGGCCAAGCTCACAGGGCCGTCTTCGTTAATAAAATGCTCTGGGAAGGATATGGCCTCATCTTCGGGGTCAGAAAAGCTTTGGGCAGAAAGATCAAATGTGGAAGGAGAGAGAGAATGATGATCAAATGCCCAATACAAGGGGAATCTCTCCTCCATGCCCCCAGATTCAAACGTCTTAAGAAACCAAGGTCATTGTTCGAGCACGACAATAATCCTTGAAAAAGGCAGTCTTGAAACCTTTGAAGGAATAGTAAAAACCTTGAAGAGTTTCAGGCCGGTGACACTTTTCAGTGAGGTCCAACCTTTCTTAGAAGAGGACTCCTTACCAAGAGCCTCATGGAGGGTAAAAAAGTGAAAGAAAACTTGAAGGGTGCAAGCTAGTTCCTTATCTTTACAAAAATTCTCGTAGGCTATAGCGAAAGCCCAACATTGGGATGAAGTTGAGTGGAAGCAAGATGTAGATGATTGAATAGAAAAATTTGGAACTCGATAAATGGAAACTGGATACCGAGCCGGGAAATCAAATCTTGGTAAAAGAAAAAGAAGTGGGCATCGTTGTCCCTTTCCCGGTAGGAGGATATTGACTCATACACGTGGGGCAAGTGAAGAGTATAGCCTTGTCCGTCTCGGATGTCTAGCTCGATAAGTTCCTCTGTAGTCATTGTATTTCTGATACATAGCACCTCTTCTGTAACTCAGGGGTCTGGAGTTCTTGAAGTTCTGAAAGGACTGGTAGAACTGGACTCCCCAGTCATAGATCGCTCAGTATGATATGAGGGTATACCTATAAATAAAAAAGAAAAAGTCAGAGACAGGAAGTATACCTGATGAGCACAATTTATGCCAAATTTTCCCTATATTTTATGACTGAATTGTATGGTAAATATAAGCTTAACTGCAATCAATCTAAGCAACAAAGCATTAATTCATGATATAGGGAACTGAAGGATAAAAACCATTTACATCCTAAACATGTGCTAAGAAAGGAACAAGTTACAAGGTTTTGGAGAAAGAACATGTAGCAAAGCTGATACTATGCTATAGCATTCTGACAGCAAATCGAAGTGCAATACAATGCATCAATACCTGAGTCAAAAGAATTATAATGTGGGAAAGTGAAAGGTGCTCGGCCTGGATGAGCCAGGCTGATAGAGGTTGGGATGGCTTTGGAGATGAGCTTATACCGACAGGAGGCCAGGATTGATTCGGCTTCTGAGTCATGACCACTATTGATAAGATTGATGCTTAGATAGCAACATTCATCACACGGGTCGACGATGTTCCCTGGATGGGATCTCGGTCTACCTTGTGATACATTCCGTGGCAGGGTAATATGATGAGTCGAGACAGATGGGGTATGATCCCGGTTTGAGGATCTAGGTAGAATAGGAAGGGATCCCGGAATAGAGACGATCGGGTCTTGACTCGCTTGCATTTGTATTTGGATTCTCTTTCTACTCCCACTACCCCGAGGTTTGTGAAGCAACGCATCGTGCTTCTCTTTCTCGGTACGAGGTAATGACCAGAACCAATAGCGTACTCCAGAAGAGAGTACTTTAACCACCTCCCTATCTTCCTCCGGGATTGCCTTACCATAAATTGTTAAAGGCAAAGGAGTGTTTCTATCCATGGATACTCTAGAGAAATGAACAAAGCAAAAGGTTTTTCCAGAGGCTCAGATTAATTTTTTTCAACCTATGGATGGCTCAAGGAGGAATTCTCTAAGAAATCGTCACAGCCTCTCAATGTAAATGGTTGGTTGAAAAAGGGGGAGAGGGAGATGAGAATGATATTGGAAATCCGAAAACCCGAAACTCAAAGAAATTACTCGAATCCCGAAACCCAAAATGCACACCCAGAAAACCAGAAAATAGGTTTTGGCGAGTATGGTCAAAGAAGCATGAATGAAAATAAATGAAAGGAAGCAGTAACAATACCTGAATATAGGAAAAATGAAAGGAGCTAAGTGTTGCAGACAAGAGAACCAAGGGAAGAGGGCTTGGCAGAAGAGATAGTTTATGGGAAGGCAAAGGGAGCTTCAAGCAAGGAGTGGTAAGAAGAGGCAGAAGATGAGAATATATATAAACGTTATGAATTCGAAAAGTCATGGGCAGTGAAGACAATTCCCATTGAAAAGCATATTTTGCCCAAAAAAAGTGTAACGATGATTAGTATGAGGCGATGTGGTCATTAAATGCGCACGAATATCAAAGACGGCAAGCGTCACCATGCATGAAATGGCAGTTATACACCATGACGATAGCACACCTACATCTATCAAGTTGTCAGTGGATTAGGCGAAAGGAATCAAAAGATATGCTATTACTTTCTCATGATATCCTGGATTGCAGGCAGATCATGACCGAAGTAGGCAAACCCAACAATTCGAATTAAAAGGTACAAGTATAATCCCGGCTATCATGGAAGAAAGCGAATTTTCAAGGCAAAACCAACCCGATATGCATACCCATGGGCAAGCCAAAAATGAATATGAAGTTTGGCGAAGCACGGGGAGCAGCTAGAGGGAGATCGAGAAAGTCAAGATAAACAATTCGGATACGAAATGTGGGTTAAATAATAAGTACATCCCGGCAGCTCAGAGACTTGAACTAGTAGGCTGGGGGTAACTGTTATGGGCTCATATATGAGGCCCATTGGCTATGCGGCCCAGCAAGGACGAGTTGTACTAGAATCCCTCCATAATCAGGTAACATGCTAATTGGCCTATAATTAAGGCTACAATCACGGAATGTGCATGGGCCTAGAGGTGCACAAAGCCCAAGGACTGAAACCCTAAAGGTAATCTCTATAAATAGGAGGTTAACCTAAAAGGTACACACTCTCTATTGACCATATTTACTATTCAGCCTCATTGTGCACACAACCCACCCCTTTTTGGCTAAACGTCGTTCTCGTGTTGCACAGTGATCCGTCGCTCTCTTTGATATCTTCTATATAGATATCTGGGAGAGTCATCTGATATTCCTTTTGGTGTCTTCCACATAGATACCTTAGGGAATCCTTTGATCCTATATAAATCACCTACTAGTCCACTGAGGCTAGACATCTGTGTTCTACACAAAAACACACAACAAATCAGACACTGACACGATGCAAACTAGCAATTCTTCTTCTTCACCATCAACAATGAAGTGGCCATCAAAATCGAGGCCATGGAGGCTACTCACGGTAAATTACTACTCCACAGAGGACCAAACCAAGATCAGAAACTTCAGTTGATGCAAGCCAACTTCACGATTGGATTTGTTTAAGGACGTTGCTTCGATGCTGTCGTTCCAGCCATCGAAATCGAGGCCATGGAGGCCACTCACGGCGAATTACTGCTCCATAGAGGACCAAACCAAGATCGAAAAACTTCAGTCGATACAAGCCAACTTCACAATCAAATTTGTCCAAGGACGTTGCTTCGATGCCATCGTTCCATAGGCTATCGTTCTTGAATCTGTGCCAGTCGTTGTCAATGCGAATCAACGAGGATTTGGCACAGTCCTTCGGGTCGTCGTCAAATTGAAGAGAAGAGGAGTTGAGGTATGGTAGGAAAGGACGATGAGAAGGAGCTGAGCTAAGCTAATTTCCCATTAAATGCCCACTTCACTAACGCTTAGGATTTCGGCTTCTTAAATAAGGAGCTTTTTTGGAGAAGCCCAATGACTTAAAAGCTTACCCAACCACCAAAAAATTGAGTTTTTTTCCCATTGAACTTTTTTCCTTCACTCACTGGGTTTTTAAGCGTCAGAACACTTAACCAAATATAGTCATAGTATTTTCCAAAAGCACCGTTCATTATGAAGAGAATGAGTGGATCACAAACCAACTAATAATTATGGAGTAATAAAGTATTACTTTCTCAAGTTCTTATTATATAACACTTGCTTTATTTCAAAGAATATTGAATACTTTTTTATGTATGTATATATTTAATAAGGGTAGTGGAAGAGATTAATATTAATATTCCCTCCAGTCTATAATATAGGACATTTCAACTATATCACGGGAGATAAGAAATAACAGTTAAGTCATTTAGTATGTCCTAAACTATAATTTTTTTTCCCACTTTTATACTTCTTGACAAATATATTTAATTGGATTAGTAATGGTATTTTAGAGAAAGATATGGAATATAATAAGTGGGCAAAGTTGGAAAGTAAATCATAATCGAATGGGCATAACAGAAAAAAGAGCAACTGGATGTAACTTATATTTTGTATCATGTCTTCATTCTAAAGATGCTCTATATTATGGATCGGATGGAGTATGATATTAGAGTTTAATGTAATTAGAAAATGTAATATTGAAAATTACTTAAATTTTAAGATAAATTTAATATTTTTAACTGTTTTTATTGATTTATGAGAATGATTAGTTGTTGTTTTATAATAAGAACTAAATAGAATAGTTTTTATCAATGTAATATTTATATAGATGTCTGTATTTATCTTACGTACTTGGTACCGGAAGAGTAAATGATATTTATTCTTCCTTACTCCTCAATTCTCTACCTGTTCTTGATTTTTTTTAAATAAATCTTTTCCTTTATTTTATAACACAAACTAATAATTAATTTGGGGATAAAAACAAAACAAAACAAAAAATCTTACTAAAAATTTCATACAAATTATTAGTTGTGGAGAGCGAGTGTGAATAAATATATTATTGTTGGAAACTTCCTGTAATCTTCTCGTGTATTGCAGATCGGTTTGACTTAAACTTTATCGTATATTATGAGCTAATAACAACAAAAGTACTTTTCAGTAGTTATACGACTACATTTTCAAAAGGGATCATCCATAGAAATTACAAAACCAATCTCCTTGAAAGCTTTTTCTCTTTTTGCTCTTCAGACAGTCTTTCCGCTTGTGGTGGCAAAAGCGTATATTATCTGTCATTATAATATTTATTTAATTCATCAATACTTTCTTTTTTTCACCTTGCTTCTAAAAAAATATATAAAATAAATAAATCCACAAGAAATCTAATTGTCAACAATTCAACATAATAGTATCACAACACACATGACGTTTTCAATAAAATAACATCATCGGACTACGAATTGTTGAAAATATACGGGACTTTTGATTGGCTCCCTTTTATATATATATATATATATATATATATTCTTAAATATTTTTTAGCATTTTCCCATCAGACAAGAAAAAACCATTTGATTTTCTAAAAATCTTTATGGTTCATGGCTCAATGGGGGCTTGAATCCGTTCCAACCAGCTAGGGTTGTCTAAAAATCCGACAATCTGGTTGGTCCTGGTTTTGATCCGACCCGGTATGGGTAATAAAAATTGGTCCGGACGATTTGACAGATCGGATTAGACCAAACTTGGGGCTTGAATCCGTTGGATCAACTTCATCCAGGGGCTTAGACCCCTTGGGTAGCTAGTCGACTGAGGTTTTGTGTGTGTGTGTGTGTGTAAATCACTACTATACTAAGCCACTCACTAAAGTTTGGACATCTTAATGTGTTTTTTAATTTATAGAAATCACTTTTCACTCAGTCACTTTTTATTACTTTCAAAAGTCAGGTGAAACCAGAGCTAAAATATTGCCTCCCAAAAAGAAAGAAAAAAAACTGGACTGCCTGAAATGGTCCAGGAAATTCGCAGGTCCAGTTCGGTCCAACCTGACCTCGGACTGATACCAGAATGGACCAGACCTCGGGCTGACTTTTCTAGCCCGAGGTCCTATCGAGCCAGACCTTAGGTTGACCTCCAACCCAGTTTAACTCGTCTTTGGACATCCCTACAACCAACTCACCCATAAAGAAGTTTTATGTAATAAAGAGCCGGTTCCTTAATCCTCACTGATACAACTTACTACTTTCTGTCTTTTTTATAAGTAACTTTTTTTCTATTGGTATTGATCATTTTTATAAGTAACTCTCTTCTGTTGTCTTAAAATTTAAAATATTTTTTCTTTTTTTATCCCTATTAAATGCACATATTTATATTAATTATCCCCTACTCACTGCTAATTTTTTTTCATTTACTCATTTATTAAACATTTTCTTTCATATTTTATACTCACACTCTCTCATATTTATTTTTAATTAATTTTAACCACCAGCTTATTCTACGCATAATAAAGATAAAGTTGATTAAAAAAAGGATTGAAGGAGTATTTATCAAATTTCACCACACACATATATATGTAAAGGACATTAAATTAATTTTAATATTAATTCATCCAATTTAAAATATGAAATCTAGAGGAGTTTGTTTACCAGAAAATCTAGGAGTTTAAGATACTTAACTCTTTCCATATATTTGTAGGTGAGAAGATCATACCATCATTGGAACGTGAGAATGCGTGTGAAACCGGCAACTTTGGTGTCTTGTGCTTGAGGATGTAAGCTTTGAAACATTTTTTCTTTCTTTCTGTATTTTAATTGTTTTCTAAAGCAAGAAGCTTTGAATTTTTGTTGTTAATATTATTAAAAAAGGTTGAATTTATTTGGAAAAATAACATTAATGTCCCAATTAAGATAAATAATATCAGAGAAATTTCAAAACTTGTTAACGATAGTTCCTCCACTTATTAAGGGTCGCTCTTTAACTTGTTATTGATAAGTTACGAGCAAGGGCGGATCCTTTCAAAAACAGGGGCCACACACAAAAATTGTTCAGTTTTTTAAAAATAAATTTAATATAATACAAAAATGTATTATCTTATATATTAGACTTATTAAAATACTTTTATTATACATTTAGCCCTCCAAATATTTTTTTTAATTAGTTAATAAGTATACATTTGACCCTCTAAATATTTTTTAATTAATTAATAAGTATATATTTAGCCCCCAAAAATGTTTCTTACAAGATTCACCACGGGTTACAAGACTTTGCTAATATTATTTTTTTATTAAAATTAAGACTTAATGTCATTTTCCCAATTTATTTTTTGTATTTGGTGCTTTTACTGTCTGGCCTTTTGGTCAACCCTGGAGGCTCAACAACTACGAAAGGCCAACACGCTTATGTAGATATCATAAAGCACCGACTACTAATCTTCTTCTCCTGTGGTGTTGGCAAGCCAAGTTATTTATTCATCTATTTTTAGTATTATTTCAAACGTATCATCAAAAATGTATTCTTGTTATATCATGAAAAACTTGTACTCCCTCCAACCCAAATTATAAGTCGGTTTCAATTAATTAACATATATCAATAAATACCATTAAAAGTCTTAAATTTATCATAAAATTTAAGTGATTTATAAGCGTGCCCTCATTTTGACAGTACTAAAATTTAATATCATATTCATTTCTATTATTTCTCACTAATATTAGACAGATTTTTATTTTTTTTTATTTTTTTTACTTTAGAATATACAGGTTAAATAATTTAATGAAGCATAATTCAAAAACATTATTTCAAATTTTTATAAATATAAAATTTTAATTAATTGTAATCAAGTTTCCAGCTAAATTTAATTGATTCAGTTCAAAATTCAAATGGTTTTATAAATCAGACAATAAATGAGTATATATAATTAGTAAAGCACAATACTTAACTACTCTCCAATACAGTTGAACGAAAAAAATTTACTCCATCCGTTGCTTATTATTGGTTTTAAATTTATGACAGCGTGTCTCTCAAAATATAAACTTTCATTTAGGTTTGTTTAAATCTTTATTCATTTTTTTTTTTTTTTTTTAACTTTACCCCCTATTAATTGTAATTATTGTATTTATTTTCTTTACTTATGCTCTTTACATCTATGGGCATAGTTGGAAAAATAATATATATTTACTATTCTTAACTAATTTAAATATATTATTCGTTAACACAAATCGATTATTGGTAACATCTAATAAGGGACAGACAGCATATTAATTAATAGAGTACAAGTAACAAGGGAAACTAGGCCTGCATTACAGAAATAATTGAGGGTGTAAAAATATTTTATAATTATTATTTACCTTCAATAAAAATATGTAGTTAGGCCAATAATTATACTCTCCATTAAAAAAAAAAAAAAAATCGCATAATTATTTATGAGGGGCATTTTTTGTAAAGTTAACATAATTTTTTTTTTTTTTAATTTGATAAATGGTCTCTCTCTTGAGACATAGAAAATAAAAAGGTTATCACCTTTCCCAATAAGTGTGCTTCATGATATTCAAATTTTTATTCTCTTCTTATAGAAATAATGCATCTTATCACCAACTAACAACTTATTAATAACATAAAATTTTTTTATGAATGATTGCAACAATTTTTTAATTATAAATATTCGATAACAAAAAGGATTTCTAATTTATTTTTGGTTGGAGTACAGGTTTGGTGATCTAAATTTACATTATGTTTCAGTTTAATCTTTAAATATAATATACATTGGTTATTAACAATTTTAATCCTCGATTTGTATTTTTAATCCTTTTAATGTTAAGGCCATTAATCTGGTTGACTTAGCAAATTTAAACTATGTCTATTATAATTAAATGCTGATAGTATATTATTTTTAATTTAAAATTTATAAAATAAGAAATAATATTTAAAATAAATCTTTCCAATATGCCAACTGATAAAACTTTAACCCGATAACTCATATTTCAAAATATAAAAATATTATATTAAATGATAAATTTTAAACATGTTTTGTTAGCATTTGTTAAGTCTTTAGTTTCAATAAATAAGATTAATGATGTTAACATTAAAGAACTTAAAATGCATTATCTAAGAGACTAAATTGAAATTTAATAAAATTTAAAAGACCAAACATATATCTTTAAACATGAGACCTCACCTAAATATGACCTGTGGCATTACTACTGGTGGCATTACTGGCGGATTGCAATTAGCTGTATTTGACCAAGAAGGAAGTACTTAAATTTTTATTTTGTTTTACATAAAGTTTTTATTTTTATTTATTTATACACGTGTGATTTTCTCAAAAGTGCATACAATACTAAGTTTTTTTTTTTTTTTCAAAAAATGTAAAAGTGATTAGGTGGTTACAAAAGTGAAGTAAAAATACTCATTTAATGTTGGTTTTTTTTTTTTTTTTTTTGTATTTTTGTAAAGGTGACATAAATGATGACTTAGCTAAATTTTATTTTAGCTAACAATGTAGAACATGAGAAAATTATATAAAAGAGCCAAAATAGTTTTGAAAATTACGTAAAGACAAAGAACGATCCGCGAGGAGGTGAAGATGTGCGGCCAATGGATAATTTTGGGATTGGGAGAGAGAAGGAGAATTGCTTAGAGAAAGATTGAACTATGATTTCCAAAATATTTATATCATTTTCTCGTAATTTTCTCTAGTTTTTAGTGTCATATAAGATGAAATTTAAATTTAGTATCATCCATATCAGACTTAAAAATACAAAAAAGTCAAACTAAACAATCAACAACGATTATTGAATATCTTTGCTCTATTTTTATACCCAAAAAAAATATTTAATGTTAAAAGTATTTTAAAAAAACCCATATATATTTTCACACCTTAACCCAAACGATCACCGTCTCTCTTTTTGAACTATGAAGTCGGAGGACACAATGAAAATGTTGAATGTACTATAACTAGGATGAGGTACGTGCACGTGTGTAAGAGAGTCTTGATGTTGATTCTATCCGTAGGGAAAAGTTGTCCTTTGCCAACTGGATTCAGTTTTTGTTTTTATTTTAATAAACTCCATACTTTAGAAATGTGGCTCCTATTAGTTCAAGGTATTGTGTTCACTCGTCTCTTTAATCTTAAGGTGAGCATATTTTTATTTATTTATTTAAATTAAGTTATAGGAGTATATTACATCCTAAAATATCTTTTTATAGGTATTTTAAATTAATTAATTTTCTGAATACTATTGTTACAGGAAAAAGTATTTCAAATATAAGATTAAAAATTAATTAATTTGGGATATTGAGTTTAAAAAATATTTTAGGATATAACATATAATTTAATATAAATAAATAAAATATAAAAAGATGTGTTCGCCCCAAAGTTAGAGGGATGAACACATAAATAATGTGAACCCCAATGTATTGTGGTCTTAATTCACATTACTTCATAAGGCCTATTTGAGTTGTAAAAGTACGTTGACATAAGTTGAGACAAAAATTATCTCATATATTTATCTCGTATACTATAAATTATGTCGAAAAAGTAGGTTTCGCACTAATCCAAATAACGACTATTATGGTTGTGAGAAAATAAAACAAGTAAATATGGATACCTTGTCACAATTTGTGTTTAATATATTTCATATCAGAACATTCCCCTAATATAAGAGAAGTTTTCATATTTCATTATTTATTTATTTATTTCAATACTGAAAATATTAAGAAAACTACTTAATATATTTCATATGAGATTCTTCATTGTCATTCCCCTAATATAAGAGAAGTTTTCATATTTCATATAAATTTAAAGAAAGCTTATATTATTAATATTCTAACAATATTTTTTCCATACCACACACACAACCTCCTAAATTGTCAAATTCACAACCTCATAACCTTTTTGTATAGGGACATGTATTTTTTGATAAAAGATAATTATATTTGAGATACTGTTGAATAATAAATGCAAACATCTCTTTTAATAGGGATTTGAGCTCTAGTCCGTCATAATGTAAAGGACTAAACTCTTCGGTTAGAGAAAGACTCCTATGCTACAATGTTATGGCTTTTAACAACACTTAAATGATACTTCCATATTTATTTAGTACATTTACTTTTTATATGGCTAAACACTAAACCCCTAGTGTCCCGTTTGGGACGCTGGAATTGGCTCCCTAGAAATGGAATTATAGATGAATTCTTTCATTTTGGCATGTTTGGTGCACCCATGGGACCATGGAATTGGCTTCCATAAAAAAAGGCTAAAGATTTGCAATCCCAACCCCTATATTTTATTTTTTATATTTGGATCCTAGTTTTTAGATCATGTTTTTTTGTTTTTGTTTTTTGTTTTTCTAATCTATGGGTTTAATTGCTTTGTCTAGAAGGGGGTTCCTTTTTTTTTTTTTTTTTTTTTTGCATTACGATTGTGGGTTTAATTTTTTTTTTTTTTTTTTTTAAATATAAGTTGTAGGTCATTCCTCAAAATATAAAGGTTACAACATCAACAAAGAACTTAAAAGATACAAAGAACACAATAAAAAACAGAGAGTCTATCATCATCCCACACACCACTACAAATTTAGGTATTTTATAACACCTAATGCATAAAGATTACAGGCTTACAGTTTATAAAAGTCATATATGTGGAGATAAATGTTGCATAAGGATATATAACGCTTAAACGTAATGATTAATTATGCGCACCGCCATGTATTGTGACACGAAATTCACAAAAATACAAAAATAACGATTGTACTTAAGAACTGTCATTTATTTAGTAACAAAAGTGACAATTCTTTCAAAACAACTCACATGTAACACTTACAAATGATTCGACTTTCAATTTCTTATATCAATGAAGACAAAACATAACGGTCCCCGATACAACCGTCATGCAACACTTTCAAACGACCTGTCTTTCCAAGTATCAGTTCATTGGTCATAACCCTTCGTAACATCCATTAGACTTCTATTTAAACTCTATATTCTTTGTAATTTTTACTACTTTTCTTTATCAGCCTCTCCCTTTTCTCCATCATATTAGCATCACAGGGAGCTCATTCACCACCACCATATGATTTAGGTCACTCCCCTACGGATGATAGGTATATTTTATTTATTTTGTTTTTAGTTTTATGTATAAAAATATATTAATGTGATGGCTCAAACATATGTTAATTTAAAAGGCATAAGATATGATAGAGTCCAATGTGAGTTTATTTTTGACATCCTGAGAGAATTGCATATCCCTGATTATGTTTGGCAGGTTATTGAAATGTGTATTTCCTCTCCAACTATGCAATTAACTCTAAACCTTATATTATAATTTGGGATGTTAGGATTGGTATTTACAATTAGCAATCACTATATTTTGGCGTTGGTTAAGTTCACTTCTCCACTGGTTTGACTCTAGATTAACTCCAGTTTGACTCTGATTTAACTCACTTTTAACTTACACTATCCTAATTGGTTTAATGGCCGGTCCGAATTTAATAATCTTACGTTAGGTTATATAGTGAAAATTTATAGAGTAAATTTACAAAGAATACTAGTATAACTAACATGAAAGTCCCTTTTAGAGACTACAAAACAAGCGCGCGATGAAAATGGGTTTTGAAGTTGGCAGGATGCGGTGATATGTTTATCTTTGGGAATGAAGAAAAGTTGGTGCAAATATATGGATTAGCTGGTCACTGGCGAAGAAACTCGTGTCTGTTTGTCCCCCTTCACATGGTCGGAGCTTCTCTCTCTCTCTCTCACACGCACACATTGTCTCTCACTCTATCGCTGTCATTTGAGTATTGACACGGCCTTGCTCTGTAACGACCCATCCCAATGCCTCTTCCGTTCCATTTATAAAAGCGAGTAAGCGCTCCGAGACTTCCACCATTCCCAGTGCGAGCTTAGTGTTTTTCAGCATTACCATTCTGAGCTTATTGTTTGTTCCCAAATTCATACCAAACGATTCTCATCCCTTACAATTTCTCGGTTTTCGAATCTTCAGGTACTGCCTCTCTCTCTCTCTCTCTCTCTGTCCCTTCATTCCCTTATTTTGCTTCTCTGATTATTGAAATCGCTACAATGGTATTCATTTCCGTGCATCGTTACTGAATGTCCTAAAGCTATTCAGATTATCTGGAGTATAGAATGGTTGTACTATGTTGCAATGTATATATGATTTTCTTCTCTTTTCGGTTTTCTGTTTGAAATTTTACGATTTGGTGAAAATTCCAACGATCCATATGACCATCTCTAGTTGGGTTTATCGTCGGTTTGTTATTTATCTTGATTCAGATAATTGTTTGGTTTCTCGATAGAGCATTTTTTTAGAGTATAATGGGAATACAAAATTGTGCTGGGAATTATTTCTTGATAGAGACTGAGTCTTTTACTGATGGCTTTTGCAGATCTAGAGTTAATTCTAACATCCCACTTGAAATTTTCTTGATCAGTTTGATAAGAACGGCTTTCATTCTTGCCAGTAAAATGCATATATTTTTCAAGAAGTTCCTATTGTACATCCCTCCCCCAAAAAAAAATAAATAAATTAAAAACAATTTTTTTTTTTTTACTTATATTGAGTGTTGATGGATTTTTGTGTTCTAAGTTCTTTGATGGACTTGTTGAATTATGAAGAACGCTAAGAGTTCTCACAGCTTGTAGAGTCATGAATATCATATTGCATTAGTTATTCCTTAGGCACTTCACTGCTGCGAATGATAATGACAACTGGATAATGCATTATATGTTATTGCAATTTTGATGATTTTGTAAACTTTCTGTCTTTTTACAGGATCTTGGACTTCATTTATCTGAACAGATTTGTTCTATTGCTGTATGGCGATTTCCTTTTCATGTTCATTTGCGAAGTACAATGATGTAGATGGTGGCTTAGACTCTCCTATGGCAAGATCCCTCAGTTTTGGCAAAGAAGTCAAGACCCTGGTTCGGTCTGTTAGTTTCAAACATCATGACTCGGAACCCACGATAAGGAAATGTCTAGGTTCTGGAAAGATGACAATAGAGAAATCAGTGAGCTTCAAGAGGAAAGATATGGAGAGAATTATTACAGCTAAGATTCAGTCATTTGACAGTGAGAAAATCATGCCTACCTCAAGAATGAGCCAAAACAGGAAAGAGATGGATGATCTTGATCACTCTCCTAGATTAGAGCGTAAAGAGGAAAACATCCATTCACAAACTCTGGATCTGAGCAACTCAAAGCACATGGCTGCTGTGAAGTTGCAGAAAGTTTATAAGAGCTTTCGTACCAGAAGAAAGCTAGCAGATTGTGCAATTCTTGTGGAACAAAGCTGGTACTTACAAATTTGACAATAAGAGCTCTGCTATTCTTTATAAAATATCTTTTTTGTTTCCATTAATCTGGACCTTTGTTTCATTCTTAGGTGGAAGCTCCTGGACTTTGCTGAACTCAAGCGCAGTTCAATCTCATTCTTTGACATTGACAAACATGAAACTGCCACTTCACGCTGGTCAAGAGCTAGAACCAAAGCTGCCAAGGTACTTCTCATGTCCTGATACTTTGGAAGTTTTTTCTCCCTTGTTATGTCATGTCATGCTTAGACCGGATAAAAAGGACCATAAGCATTTCTTTGTTGTTTCAGGTTGGAAAAGGTCTATCAAAAGATGATAAAGGTCGAAAGCTTGCTCTACAGCATTGGCTGGAAGCGGTTAGTAACATGCATGACCTTACTACTATTTCTTTGTTTACGAACCAATGTCTGGATCTTTCTGAAATTCATGTCCTCCGAAATTCTCATGTGCGGAACAGATTGATCCACGTCACCGCTATGGACATAATCTAAACTTCTATTATGATGAGTGGCTCCAGTGTCTGAGCAGGGAACCTTTCTTCTACTGGTAATATTCTTTGTAAAATATCTTTGGGGTCACAACTTAGTCTGTTACTCTATTTTTTGGCATTAACCTCGTCCTTTGACATTTTCAGGCTAGATATAGGACAAGGAAAGGAAGTAAATCTTGAGAAGTGCCCTAGATCTAAACTTCAACACCAGTGTATTAAATATCTGGGTCCAGTAAGCTTTCCCTACATTTAACTCAAACATCCACTTATCATGCATATTACTCGAGCGGCCTTTCGTTTGAATTTATATTCATTACTTTTTTCCCTCATTTTGCAGATGGAGAGGTTGGCTTATGAAGTTGTTGTTAGTGATGGAAGGTTCTTCTACAAGCAATCTGGTGAGCTCCTTCACACTAATGGAGAAGGTGGGAATGCCAAATGGATTTTTGTCCTAAGCACATTGAAGAGCTTATATGTTGGTAAGAAGAAAAAAGGTTCTTTTCAGCATTCTAGCTTCTTGGCTGGAGGAGCCACATCATCTGCCGGGAGATTAGTCGTTGAACATGGTGTCTTAAAGGTATATAGAAGTAGAAGGCTCATTACCATCCTAAAAACAAACATCTAGTTTGGTTTTTATAAGACCTACCTCCCTAAATTCAGTCCTTGTATTTATTCTTCCATAGGAATTAGTCCCTCAAATTTTTTCTAACTTGTAACTAACACATTTATATTGTTTAATAATGCAATTTAGTCCAGCAAAGAGACTGAAGTTTAACAAGTTACAAACTGAGGGATTAACTTATGTAGAGGAATAGATCAAGGAATTGGAACATTAAAATTCATATCTTCCTTGGGCCAATTTGTTGTCTTAATTTATTTTTACTATTTTAGCTTCATCGCTAAAAATGATCATGTTATTTGTTTTCAACAGGCAGTTTGGCCTCACAGTGGCCATTATCGTCCAACTGAAGAGAATTTTAAGGAATTTATTTCGTTCCTTCAGGAGAACAATGTGCACCTCTCAGATGTCAAGGTATCAAGAGATAAATACCATGTTTCACATTCTATTGTAAAGACTTATAAAACATGTAAAATACAGAAGAACTATGTCTCATGGTACTGTTATGTGTTTTGGGTAGATGAATGCAATTGACGATGATGACCTAGAGTCAGAGAGAAGCAAGAAGCATCTTAGAAACCCCTCATCTACAATGGACATGACTGAGAATAGGAGTTGCTTGGAGGTTGAAGAGATCATTGGTGAAGACAGAGATTTATTAGAAGATAAAGCCAATTTACCACAAAAAGAGAGTGCTTGTACCACGGCAGCACCCAGAACAAAGCTTTCTATTTTAGGAAGAGAGCTAAGCAACCTTGAGATCCCAAAGAGGGGTCAAATTTGTGAGAGTTTCCAAATGGGGTCTCCTAAACAAGTTCAAGAAGGTGCACAAGCTTTTGCATCAGAGGTAGATCACATGGTTCAGAAGCAAAACTTTTCCAAGGAAAAACAAGATGACACAGATGGAGAAACCATTACAGCAGAGTCGATACTTAAAAGGATTAACTCCCACAAGGGAATGAAATCATACCAACTGGGAAGACAGTTGTCTTGCAAATGGACTACCGGAGCTGGACCTCGCATCGGTTGCGTGAGGGATTACCCAAGTGAGCTTCAGTTCCGAGCTTTGGAGCAAGTTAATCTGTCTCCAAGAAGTAGCGGCCTCTCTAAATCATCACTATCTCCAAGAACCCCAACCAGGTTGAGCCGAAGAGTTTCAACACCTCGAAGTTTGTTCAGTGAGACAACGACTGTGGGAATGTCATCTGAAAATGGTGATCAAGACTCAAAATCAGACTCCTTGCCATTAGTTCGAGGAACATCAGTAATACCAGTTATTTATACATCATAACTGACTGAAGAGGATTCCTAATTTTTCTTCTGGAAAGCAAAGAAAGAAGATTCATAATTTAATTTGTTCTTTTGTTTGAATAGGAACAAAGGCATTAGAATATTTGGTCATTCAATTCATTAAATTAAAGGGGCAACACTGACGGGGGATATTACAAATGAGATGAAACTCATGATCTCCCAAGGGAAGTTTCCATACCATTAGGCTATAAAGCCTTTGGTAATAGAAATTCTCTCTTTTTTTAAGTAGGGTGTAAGCTGTAAATTTTTATATGTTCTATACTCTGTACTCTCCTAGTAGAAAGGAGAACAGATTCAATCCTCTGCCATAACATTTAGAAGCCATGGCAGATTTCTTATTTCAGATGATTTTTTTATGTCTTGATTGTACTTTATGTGATAAGTGTAAAAAATGTGACTGTACCATTTGCTGATCTGTTCCTATCGATTACAAAGATACCCAAGGTTTTTTTATTACTGCGTTTCTTTAGCAAAGGCATATTATGGTTCTGCTTTAAACTAATTTTGTTTCCAATGCATTGCTTTGAACTATTGAAATAATTATAAGAAACATTTTTGTAGTGCAATTTACACTACAAAAGTGTTTCTATAATTAAGACCGAAGGGAGTAATTAGCAATAGTTATTTAGAGAAATATTTTTATTGATTGATTGATGATTAGTTACAAATAGATGTTATTTTATTTATTTATTTATTTTTTTAAAAAATAAAACTATCTGTGTTGTGTGAAATTGCCTGGTTCGAACTCACATCAACAGAATGAAAGGGAAACACTTTCACCATCAAGCCCAAAAAAAAAAATTAAGAGACTTCATTTCAACTTATTTGGGGCTGGGTTCAAAATTAGTACAAGATAAATAAATATGTTGAATTTTAATAATTCAAAATGGATTAATTTGAAATTTTGAAATGTTACAAAATTTTAGAAATTCAAAAGTTTTTGTTTTAAACGAAAAACCCTCAAACCCTTGCTGTCACCGGAGCTTCAATGGCCTTGTTGGTGACCAACGCCCAAACTCTAGCACCGTTGATCAGTGACCAAGTCCGGCGACATAATATATATATTTTAAATTTCTCAAGAAAAAGTTGTCAAATAGATACTTAAGTCGGTAATAGCAACATTAAAGTTATATATGGCAGCAAAATATTTTCTTTTTTAATTTTTGAGACAAAAGTCGTTAGTATTGATACTTGGGTTATAATAGCGATAGTAAAGTTGTAAATGGGGTATTTGTTGAATATTTCCAAATAATTTTCACCGTACTCTGGCAACTTTTTTTTTTTTCTAAAAAAAAAATTCTCATGCTAAAGTTGTTAATATAGATACTTTAGTTGTTAACAACTATACAAAAGTTGTAAATATGGTATTTGTTGAATATATATTCAACAAACAAGCACCAACTCCCCCTGCGCGATGCGCGGAAGCAACAATTCGATGAAATGAAAGCACACATTCACCTTCTAATCAGCCAAATTATTAAGGAATTGAATAAAAAAACAAAGTATCATAAAATGAATGAATTGTATTTAAAATCTACCAATCAAAATGAGGTGTCCTTTTATATGTTGAGCAACATCTACATCAACTCAAAAGCGACCTAAAATCACATCAACATTCTGGACACCATAATAAACAAATATTCCGATATGCGAGGTGAACAGACAAATTCTCACTTATGTTGATAAACATTTCTAAATGTCTGTCTGTAAACGACATTTGTAGTTGTACGCTTTCCATGATTATTACTGTCCTAGATAAGAATCTTCAAATCTACGATATTGTTACTCTTAATAGAGCAACATATAATTGTCCATGTGTGAACATGACTTCGATAAAAATAACCCAACATTTTGTATTAATTGACCCCAACTCTTGTTAATTGTCATTGCAAAAGATAGTAATAGGAAATTGCCTTTTTCTCATCCACGCAAAAAATCCCCCTGCGCCATGTGCGGGTGCAACAATTCTATAACATTAAAGCACATATGAACCTTCCACTCATCCAAATGATTAAGGAATTGAATAAAAACACAAAGGAACATAAAGTAGATAATTGGATTTCAAATCAACCAACACAAAATATGAGTTTTATCACTACTGAAAACTACAATATGGACCACAACCATATTAGTACTTGTACTCTTATATGTCTAGAAACTTTTCATGTTGTAATGTGTAGTGCTACTTGAGTTCAAAACAAAAGTATAGGTCTAGATAGATCTAATTGCCACAAGGGTCCAAAAAAAAAAATCATAACTAAACATTAATGTAAAAGACTCATCTTATAACACATCAATATGAAGTAGAATTTCTCTTGCTCAACGAGTTCGATAGGCTTTGAGAAATTCTTGGCTAGGGAGGCAATGAAAGCAATGGCATACTTCTCTCATCCCAACAACACTTCTCTTTCCTCTGTTCTTCCTATTCCCTTTATATATGTAGCCGATGTCATCACCTCGAGAGATAGGAATGTCTTCTAGCCAAAGGCCGCCATGATCATTAGATTTTATTCCTTATCTTATAATATTAAACATAAATTTGGATCGGTATACCAATGAAAGCTGATTCGTGCCAAACTATTTGAATTTCTATCAACTTATACCCCACAAAATGAAATTATTTTAAAAAACAAAGTGCAAACTCTAGCAATTGGCTCATAAGTGCCATTCATGAAGAAATTATTTCAAAATAGAATAATAAAAAAGATATAAACAATAAGTTGATGAAATTCTATAAACATAATAAAACTAATAGACAAACACCGGTATGTTAAAATAAATGAAAATTTGGCAACAAAATGCGGCAAATCGAAAGAGGAGGGAGGGAGAAGCATTGGATTGATAAGTAGTAAAGATAGACTACCAAATAATAACAACTGAAATAAAAAGAGAGGAAACAAAAGGAAAAATCAAAAGTATAAGACCACGAGCTCGGAAGAGAGTTCCAAAAGCATGATACAAATGACAATGAACGACATGGTAAAAATAGTGCTACCCATCATAGTACATAAACATTTCTATATATGTAACCTGAACCGACATCATCTCACATATTTTGCTAAACATTTCTAAAGATCTCCCATAAACCACATTGGTAGTTGTACTCTTTCCATGATTACTCCCGTCTTGTATAAGAATATTCAAACTTGTTTTGTAAGGAAAACTTCCTACCCGCCATTGAGAATATTGAGTTTGCTAACTATGCCAACATACACCAAACTGATTATATGAAGGTAGCACCCAACTGATTTCACTTATATAAAAGACCTGGATCCAACATAGGGTTTTGTTCTATGAGATGGACATAAGTTTATGACTTTGTTAGGCGCAAGAGGCGTTAGGTTGCGGTCATTAGGCATTTTAAAAATTGTTACATTACACAATGAACATAATATCTGGGAAAAAACCTTTTAGATATAAAGAAAGAAATTCTCCCTTGTTTCCAAATCAAATCAGAAAAATGCCCAGTGATAAGGCAAAATTTAAAGCCTATAGACTCCGCAAATATACGGGCCGTATCAAGTAATAAAGTGATAAGTAGGAAAAATATCGTTCCCACGAGGACTCAATTAACTAGCGAGTAGATATTAAACTCCTTTATTTCGTTTAAGTTGAGTAAGTCAGGTTTGTTTTGAATAATAAAAAGAAATTAAATAAGAAACTAATAATAGCAAAAGAGCGAATTCTAATTCGAGAAGTACAACCTAGAGTCGTAATCTCTTGTTGGTTTCTTAGAATTAATCCCCACTAAATTAATTTTGATTTAACTAACTCAGCTAACCTAGAGTATTGATGTTTATAAATGCCTTCCGGTCCATTTATAAACCTATCTTAATTAATTGTGTAATGCCTCACACAACTAACTAAAATGCGTTTTAGATCGAACTCACCCTAATTTGATTATGCGGAGCTTCTAGGTATATTCCTATCCTAGACGCAAATTAGATTAAACCTAATTCCTTATTAAATTTAAATCTAATTCCACATTATTTAATCCCAAGGTCTATTTAGGATTTCCTCTTCCAAGTTTAACCCTAAATCCCCTAAACATGCTTACTAGTGGCCAATTAATAAACAATAGCAAGAAAAGCGGAATAAATAAACTGATTGAAATTAATCAAACCTAATAGTGGGAAATAATACCTAGAACCCAAACAAGTTCATAGGTTCTCTAGGTTGAAAAAGAAAATTAGCCACACATGGCACTAATAAAATCCATGAAGATGAAACTCATAATCGAAAAATAAAAGAAAGAATAAAGAAAAGATAGAAGAAATCAAGACTCTCAAAGAATTGCTCCTCGCGGGTTGCCTTTATGCCTCTACTTCTTGAATTCCCGATCGTTCCTGTGCACGTCCCCAATCCTTCAATTGTAGCTGCGTCGTCCGTGCATGCGTCTTTTCGTTCTCACTGATGCGTCTCTGCTTAATTCTTTTATTGCCGTGATCCTTCTCTCCCTCATGCGTGCTGTGCCTTTTAATCTATATATTGTTGCTCGCGTCTCTAGCTTGTGCAAATCTGCTTCTTTTTTCTTTTTTTCTCAATCCCTTTTCTTTTCGATTTAAAGAGATATATTATGGTGCATATCTCTTCAATCAAAACAATGGATTTTGTCGAGATCTTTTGCACGGGGTCCACAAATGATTGCATATCTCCTCATTCTCTTTTTCTAAAGGATATATAATATCCTTTTTTTGCCATTTGACTCCCTGTACGTGATTTGCTTCATTTTTTAATGTGTGGTCCCCACGACACTTCTAATATAATATAATAATTATTATATTATATCTTTTTTTCGATTTAATTTATTGCCTCTCTTAAATCACATAATATCTTCTCGCATAATAAAATAGGATATCAATAGATTTTCTCATTATAATATTGTTTTATCCTATATTTAATTAAAAGATAGATAAGTATATAAAAGATAATTAAATAAGTATAATATGAATAAATTTAATCCAATATATCTCGGAATATATACTTATTTAATTATAAAATATCTACTTATCACCCGGTATGTGGAAATGATCCAGATTCAATAAATGCTATACTACAAATATTCAATATGAAGATGAAAAACAGTTAAAGTTACAAAAAACATAGTTTTGGCATTAAATTACATGGGGCAATTTGACTTACCAAAGCCGAAGAAGTGCCTAAGGAAGTAGACATGTGATGCTTATGGACACGTAATCCATGCTACAACTAAGCACACGAGGCAAACTTCAGCTAGAGAATTAGGTTTTGAAGCAAAATTGTTATAGCCTCTTCACTGCTTGAGTAATAAGACAAATGACCTCCATCCTTTAAATACTTACAACAATCCTCTACCAATCAAATGGATAGTCTAACTCCATGATAAAAGGTACTGATACATGAAAAAGTATAATGCCAAATAACGTTGACCTTAGAAAATTAGTTGTACCTTTTATACGTTTGCTTAAAAGTAGACTGGTCAAAGAGAAGGCACATGGAAGAAAAAATCTCAAAGGCACCATTAAAACTCTATATACTAACAAATTAAATTGCATATACTCTTTGGATTTTTGTTAAGAGAGACAATATGTATGGAAAATATATCATATAAGTCAGGCAACAACAACACCCATAAGTTCAATTAGTTTACTATACCAATAATGAAGACCTTGCCATTTTTAATGTGAATATTGAAACATACATTTTCATAAATTCGATTAATTTACTATACCAATGATGAATGGTTTTCTCCTTCTTCTTTTTTTGCTTATCCCATTTTCTATGACAATTATTTGTTCCACTCTATTGAGTTCATCATCGTTCGAATCAAATACCACTAAAAAAAATACTCCCTTAAATATTTAAAAAAAAAGGACATGAATAGTTAAAACCACACTACCTTCAGTTGATTCCCCTTCACCATCATGTTGGTCATCATTAGAATTCAAGAACTCAATATCTTGGTAAGATGACTCTGGATCTAACAAATCAAACCTAAACTTCACCAACTGACAACCAAGAAAAATATCCACGGCATAAATAATATTAACATCTGACACCATAAAAATCATTACTTCAACTCATACACTTCACCTGTGTGATTGTTGACATATTAAAGCAGGGGCACCTGTCTTCCTAGCTGCGATCATATCAGGATTCCCCTTTTTGCATTCTGACATAATAAAAAAGGGAAACTCAATAATCGCATACAACTTTTCTATTAAACATCATAGAAAAATAAATCAAACAAACTTTATTGACTACAACCACTTTTTATACCTCTATCTGATACTGTAACATCAAAATCCAGGGTCTTTATAATGCCTCCTACATCCAACAACTTGCCACATGCTCTATATGCGTCAATAACAGGTGTGTTGCATTGTAGAGTATTAATTCCCATTGCATGAAATCTATTGCTTTGACGATTGATAATATTGTTTCAATTCCGTTTCTCTTGAAAAAAAACCCATCATCCTAATAAAATCGAGACCATGCCACCATTCCTACCCATCATAGTGCACAAGCATACGAATACAGTACTTGAAAGTTTGTAACTTTGAAATTCTAATTGCTGTGGAGAAGTGACATTTGTAATGTCCTAAAAAAACAATCCTCCTAGCTTGTTCTTTAAACCCTGCCTTTCCTTCATTCTTTGCATGTACTCTTGTCTTCGGAGGCATATTGCTTCTCTATGCACTTGAAATTACATAGCTAATCAACCACTGCAGGTTTCACAATCATAAATCAAACCTGAAATATATTGGTGTATGGAATTAGTATCTTCATACAACTATATAACCTAATGATGCATAAATAATATGTGCATGAACTTCTTAGCTCACTAACCTATATTTGTAGCTCTAAGATAATGTATAGAAGGAAGGCTTTATAAAATGAATGATACCATTTACGAAATACGCATCACATATCGACATTAATGTAGCTAGATCACCTTTTTGCACAATGTGTATTTCAATAAAATTGTTAAAGTAAAACTGCTAGTTATTAGATACCATATCTTTATACTTCATTATGCAACTATGCACTTCATTGCTTCTATAGCTACCTATTATCAAGCATGTACTTAAATCAGACAAATTATACAAAATACGTTTTGAAAATTTCAAAATGTCCACTCAATTCACTTCTCAATAAAACTTGTCCATCACTCATCAAATCTACTTAAAATCCCTTGCAACAGCCACTAACTTGAAGCTAAATTTACGTTCTACAATGTTAGACTTCCCCATTGCCTAGTGACAAAAAATTACTAACCCCTACATCATGATCTAGACCATGAACCATTACATACCATATCTTCATATTTCATTATGATCAAAACTAAACAATTGACCACACTACCACCATAACATAAAAAATCTATACCAATCTACATGCGATTGTTGCCTCAAGTGAGCTCCATGCATGTATTATTTTTCATGAACAACATGAGCTATTTGGTACAATTTACTAACATATTTTGCATGATTAAGACATACAACAGGAATAATAATGTGACAAAAATAAAAAATGTAAATGGATTACAACACCATGGGCACGGTTAGCATTCCACTGGGCAAAAATTTGGACAGAACATAGTAGTGATCCGCATTATCAACCAACCACATCTTTACTTGGAAAGGAAAATACCACCAGAAGTTTCAGAGAAAAGAATGCAAAACAAACATAATCATCTTTCAGGCTGGTACCTCAAGTCGTAATCATGACTTGAACTTTCAGATGTTTTCCCAGCTCTTTACATACTTGTGATGTTTGCAAAGCGAATTCACGTGTTGGGACTAGTATAACAATTGCATGGTAGACCATTATCAATCATCTTGGAAAGCAAATTCTATCTCTACACTTATCTTTCGTGTCTAATAATTACAAGAGTGTAAGAGCATTAAAAAAAATTATCAACTAAAATAATTTTGAGATTCTCAAATGTATGGATAAATTAATATAAATTTCTTGACAACTTTCTCACAATGCAGTCTCATTTGAGAGTTGAGACTAAAGGCTAAAAAACGATTTTATGTCTTTTCAAGGCCTACTCATATCCTAAAAGGCTCACTAGTTTCTTTCAGCTTCAAGAGCAAGGCACCAACATTTCAACACAAAAGATAAAAAGCCTCTAATATAGTAAAATGTTAAATCAGATGCAGGTTACTAAAGAATCTTCATGAATAAAACGCCCTACTAGACTAAGACATCTTCCAAGAAATAAAACTTTTAGCAAGACAAACCTTGAATAATATCTATATCCTGATCAATTTTTCCAAGTGCGAAAAACAATTCATGCTTCATTGGATATAGATATTGCCATAGGTTGTTTAGCAAAATTAAACTGCATTGATTATAATAAGTAGAATCCAACAAACATTTTCTACATCTTTATCCTTACACTAAGCACAAACAATTATAGCAATTCAAATGTACTATACAATCTTTGCAACCAACAGCCTTTTTTTGTTGTTGTTGAAAATATCGACAGAAAAAGAGAGGCACATATCAATATAATGTTGATCTAAACAAATGTAACCAAATGAACTATAACAAACAGTTTTCATAAATATCCCAGTAAAGATCAATCGAATCGGTATAATAATGAAAATAAGAAATCACAGATAAGGTGTTCTACCCCCAAAAATCTCACTCAAAATGAGAGGGTAAGATCCAACGCAAAAAACCAATCAATCACATCATAAGAGTTCTCATAAGCAAACCTCAGTCTTATAGTGAGTATCAGGTGGTGGTATCTTTAATCTTGCCTTTCAATCTTGAGAACTACCAACACAAAATAAAGGAAGATAATATTAGGATGTAAAGTCAAGTATGAGTAGACTTTACATCCTAATACGTTGAACACACTTTGTACTTGGATTTATTCATATTAACATATACACATAGTTCAACTAACAAGCTGATTTGTTGTTTTCATTTAAGGACTTCGTAAAGATGCATGACTATTTCCTGAAAAGGAGGGAACTCTATTGTCTTCGACAAAGAGGATGGATTAGTGATAGGTTCAAATACGGGTAAAGAGTGAAAGATAGTTCTTACAGTAAAGTCTACCGTTGCTGAGTTTTTCTCTCCCTAATGCAAGTAATGTCAATGGTTGCCAAGACATTTGTTGCTAATCAAAGAGAGGGCACTGGTAGAGTTAGCAGACACATTTTTACAACTAACTTTATGCTCAAAATTGTCGCTGATCCTCAAAATGGTCTTTGGAAGACAATGAAATGCAAATCCTTCCTGAATACTTAGGATATAACATTGGGGATTGTGATTTCATATTTGGTTTGTCACTTTGGCATGACCACTAGTTTTGCTATGTACTTGTGACAAACACCATGAGATTCTATGCACTTGACTCCTTGGTTGATACTCTCACATATATGAGGAGGTAGAGGGAACTAGAAGTTGGAGACAAATTGGAAACAAAACCAAAGGAGTCAAAGAAGAAGAAGAAAAACGAAAAGGAGAGATTGATCCTAAGAAACATATGGAAAGAGGCGTTGTATGAAGAACTTATAATTTCATTGTGTATTATTTGGGAATCTGGTATGCATATTTTTGATGTCCATGTTTTATGTTTTTTTCAAAGACATTGCTTCCTACAAATTTTTTGAAGAGTAAAGCCACAATTATTTGAGAACGAGGACATAATTGACATGAAAGTGACATGGGCAAAAGTACATGTCCAATCTGACACGTGCGTTTTGTTCATGGTTTTGGTTTAATTCGTGACATCGTCTCATGATTGATTTGGTAATTACTTTACGCACAATTTTTTTTAGTGACTCTTATGGGGTTCATGTTCTATTATGGTTATAGATGTGGGGCGGAACTGAGCAAGGTGATGACGGTTACACCATGTTGTACTATTCCATTGAATAACTACATGAAATGAAGGTTGGGTTCTTGTGGTGGCTGGTCACTAATCCTAACAACATCTATCGAGACAAAGTTTTGTCTTTGGTTGACAAGAAGAACCAGAGGAAGAGAAACAGATAGGCAGCTAAATTTGATTGTAGCCAGGATTAGTTGTGATGTCAGATAACCTACATACTGATTGTATTAACCATTATGTTTTGGCAACTGCATTTGTATCCATGGCTATTGTATTGGTGATAATGGTTTTGTAATCATTAGATGAACAATGCTTGTAGCTACTTCATATTAGTGTTTCGTAGGATAATGGAAAATTTTCATTCTTCATTGCACTTTGGCCTGTTATGTAATGATAGGTATACTGTAACACCCCAAATCCAACACCCAAAATCCTGGCCAAAACACTTGAAATATCTCCCACAAGGATGATTAACATCCAAATCATTAAAATACATAACTAATTCAAATCAAAATTCATTTTTGAGTCAACATAAATTCCCAAAATATTTCATAATAAAATACAAAGTGGAAGTCTTAGAGTCATGGCAAATAAAACCACATAACATAAGTTCTAGGAGCACAACCGAGCCTTCAAGGCTCACTCCACAGGTTCTTTCCCTTGCTCCCTACTAGAACAATCACTTGAAAATTGTTAACATTGGGTGAGATTTGACACCTCAGTAACTACTGAAAGTTTCTACCATACACAAGCAAGTCACATATGACAAAATGCAGGAGTTGATTACGTATATATTTGTATATACCATAATTTTATACAAAACTAATTATCATTATGTCAATGTAAACCATATAATTATACAATATGCAATACGCGGCCTCTCTTATATCATCGTCCTTCCTCATACCGCTGACCGGAGCCATAGGCTAACACATAGTCCAATAGCAACTCATCCATTTGACTGGATTTGTCCCAAGTTCACCAAAACTTAAGATACACCCTGCTAAAGATATAGAACTTAAGTATGGACTATGGCCCCCCTCCTTAAAACAATACAACTAAGGAGGTGTCACATGTCCCACAACTCCAATGTAATCCCAACCATCCCAACCAAAGGAAAACATAAAAGAAGGGGCCTGACAAGTGCCATCCACTATGCACCAAGTGATAACATACCACGTGGTAAAAGATCTCAACGTACAAATTCATTCTTACTCCAACCCATCACATCTACATCCGCTATGTCAGACATATATTAAATTACAAATAATATAATTAAATGTCAAGGTACAATAAATCATGCTTCAATTCATATAAAATATCAATTTACAATACATACACATATACATATAATTCAGTCCTTTAATTTTAAATAAAAGATAGTTACTCACAATCACACACAGTTCACAAGTATATGGAAGAATATTCAGAGTTACATGTTACTCCCTAGTGTACAGGTAATAACACAAGTGTCACATCAAAGCTCTCAATGAGAGTCTACAAAATCACATACATAAACAACTATTAATATATAAATTAAAAACTTGTCTAAAGTTTCTCCTGCTATGGTCTTAAAACCACATTCTAAGACTAATACAATATATATAGACACACACAGTAACTCCCACCAATCACAACCTACTTATTAATTATTATTCTTTCTTTTTTATGATATGTTACAGAAAGCAAAAAGATTTTAATCTAAATCCATACACACACACACACATATTCTTCTCATATAGAGTACTTATAAGGAACAAATAGGCGTCATGATTGGTGGCTTATTTTCATACCATGAATAAAGCTCTTTTTTTTTTTGAAAATGATTAACCAAATGAAGAAAAGAAAAAGAGCAATAAATTAATATATATATATAAAAAAGGGTTCCGTAGTAGGTCGGTTCGCAGGAATTACTCTCACCGAACTTGTCAAGTCATATTTGACATTTGAGATATCATTTTTTTTAAATCTAATAAATAAGAAAATAAAAGAATACAAAGTGCTCACATCGAAGGATCTTGAAGGATTATCAAAGAAATATAAACACATAATAAGAAAAGGACGAAAGAGGTATAGGTTTTGTAGGGTATACACTCACATACTCAATGCTTTGATTGTTGGAAAACGTGGGGTCAAAATTTATTATATAAACACAGCATAGGAGATAAGCATAAATGACAAGATTTTAAAAAGAAACTGTCAGTTTTTGAAGAGTCAATTCTTGAAAAAATCACTTCCATAGTAAAAAGAGATTGAAAGGAATATAGGTACGACAAGGTTAGAAGAAACCATGAGAAAGGAAAAATGTAAATAAAATAAAAAAACTATTTAATAGGACGGACGCAGATTGACGAGCAAGAAAAATGGAGGGAGGAGGAAGTGCACCCGTGCATACGATCTATTGGTGCGACGCTCGAGTTGGAGGTGTGAGGAGCAAAGAGGATTTTATAAGGGTAAGGTTAGGGTTTGACTCTCTTATTAAAATAATATTATTTTAAAAGATATATATATATATATAATTATTTTCTTTCTTATCTCTTTCTTTTTATTTAGATATAGATCAGATTATTTCATGAAGATATTTCTTCTACATATTTTCTTTTCCCTATTATTCTTATCAATATCATTTATCATTGTTAATTAATCAACTTTAAAAAAATTGATAATATATTTTTTATTTAGTATTATTATTTTCAACTCTTAATTTCATACTTCTAGATCTTCTCTAAACCCATATTACTTATTAAATCATATCCTAATAGCACTTAATTACTATTAGAAAAATTGGGATGTTACATATACAAATATGGTGTCAACAATAGGGGCATGCGTTGCCAATTGGTGACAAGTCCATGTCCAATTTTTCACAAGTCCATTTTCAAAGTTTTACCAAGTCAATGTCAACGTTTTGATAAGTCCATGTCTACTTTTTGTCAAATCCATCTCCACATTTTGACACTTCCATCTCCCGATTTTGACGTTTCCATCTACACATTTTGACGTTTCCATCAACACATTTTGACAATTCCATCTCCACGTTGTCACAATTCCATCTCCATGTTTTGACACTTCTATCTCCACGTCTTGACAATTCCTTCTCCACGTCTTGACAATTCCATCTCCACGTCTTGACACTTTCATCAACACGTTTTAACAATTTCATCTCCACGTTTTGACAATTCCTTCTGCATGTTTTGACAATTCATTCTCCGCATTTTGACAACGTTTTGACAATTCCTTCTCCATGTTTTAACAATTCCTATGCACGTTTTGAGAATTCCTTCTCCACGTTTTGACAATTCTATCTCCACATTTTGACACTTCCTTCTCCACGTTCGACAGTTCCATCTTCACGTTTTGACAATTCTTTCTCCATGTTTTGACAAATCCATGTCCAATTCTTTACAAGTTTATAACCTAATTGCACAATAATCACATAATATAAACACACACACACACACACACACACACACACACACACATATCTATTGACAAGTTCATGTTGTTAAATTTACCACAAAATTTACATAAGAACACTAATGGTCATAAACTAAACTATACAATTCTCTATTATATCCAACCTTCATTTACATCTGTAAATGCATCTAAAATGTGCGAATTACAACATCTCACACTATTTCCCAAAAATCATATGGTTTGGATTTTATCTAAAACCATTTACAACAAAAAAGGGTGAGATGCATTACCCAAAAACAAAACATCCAAGCCACCATAAATTATCAACTTGGATTTGAATTCTTGCAAATCTTCATTGTGTGTCCAGCCTCATGGCATCTCCCACAATGATAAAGCTTTTTGTTTTGGAATTGAGATTCTCGTCTTTTTTTTTTTGGTCTCCCTAGCGACCTCATAGTAATAGGAGGGTTCAAGAATGTCTCTCTAAGCATATGTGTCAATGTTGGAGCATCAGCACATGGACAATCATGTGTTGCAACTGGCAGGGGAAAGACACGAATGATAGGATAAATCCTTCTTATTTCATAGATTATATGCTATTTTCTTAAATTTCCTCCTTGGCACAAAGTTTAAGGTAGTCATATACAAATCTATACAAATTACCATTGAATAGCTTAATAGTTGCACATGCATGTACACAAGGTACTTCACTTTTTGCCAGGCTAAACATGAGCATTTTTTTCACCAAGATCTACATTAACATAAATTATGGCATCACCACATCTAGTTTCCACCAAAAAATGGTAGTCTCCATAATATTCTGCATGCATATTTTCTGTGTATTTGACTTGTTGCATCAATTTTTCTTTAATATTGGGTCTAACACTATTTTTCCAATTCACGATAGCGGTCTTGCTTGCAAACAATTTCCATGTCAATAGATACGATGTGCTTCCTCTCCTCCAACATCCATGCATTGAACGACTCTGCAAGATTAGTGGTTATGTTATCCCACCTCTTGAAAGGAAACTTACTAAGAGCCCATTGATCGACATCCCCATTAGTCTCCACCATTGTGCCAATTGTCTATTAAACAATTTTAATTTTCCGATCACATTAGCAAAGTCCTCATCAAGCCTTGCATAGGCAATTGCATCAAGGATATTGAGTGCAGTCTCCTTGCTATTCCTCAAGGTAAGTGTTAGGATTCTATTGATTTTTAGGAACTCTGCACTATAATTTTCCTTCAAAAGGAGGTAGCAAAAAGTATCTCTGTCACTGCCAAATATTGCTTTTACAGCACCAATAATGACATTATTCTGATCTGACACAATTGTTATCACCATTGATCTTGTTATTTCTTTCACATTATTTAGAAACTAAGCCCATTCATCATATGTCTCACCACAAACAATGGCATATGCTAAGGGAAACATTTAATTGTCTGCATGGTATGCACAAGCTGACAACATTGTTCCCTTATAAAGGCCAATAAGATGACATCCATCTATACAACGTATGGGCCAACAACCATATATAAAACCTTTAATAGAACAACCATAAGCAATAAATAGCCTCTCAAACCTAGTGTTAGATGAAACCTTCCCATTTTGCAACTATTCGAGATAACTTTTGGTGAGTCTATCACATATCCAAGGAATTACCATGTAAAGTCTTCTACTCAACCATGCAATTCCCTTAACGCTACTTCTTTAGTCTTATATGCTTGAGTATATTTCATTTTCACCTTATACTTTCTGTACAAGTCTGCTTGAATTTCATTATTAGTCTTATCAATATTGCACCTCAAACCATCCATTGCAATTGATGATGTCAAGTTGGATTTGGGTAGATGAGAACCAATTAGGTTGTCCTCAAGGTGAATGTGTTCACTTCTTTATGTTTTGTTGGTTAGAAACTCAATATTTTGATGTTTTCCTGATGAATATGCACCCATGTACCAACAACCATCAACCTTGCACTTCACAATTATCTTTTGTTGATTGTTCTTCAAAAATTGGTATGAAAACTTGTATGAAATGTTGTATTTGTATAACATTTGACAAAGGGTCTCTATCCTTCTCCCAAATCAAATCCTTCCATTTCATATGATTCATTTTTGGTCTGGTTGTTGGCACAATTTGAGTACAACATGTCAAAGATGACAAATCTTGACTTTCATTTAACAAATGAGGTGGAGACATAAACAATCCACCTGCACCTCCAAACAATTGATCAATGCCGCAAGAAATGACAAGTTTTAGTGCTAGTAGTGACAATGTTTCATCCATTATTTACAACTTATATAGTAACAAATTACATTTCTTAAGACAACTAAACTTACACTTCTTGATCTTCCATTTGACCATTCATTGCCGGTTGTCTATTGTCATTATTCTCCTTCTCTTCAATGTAAACATGACCATATTCTTCATTGAACTGTTTTAAATGATCCATCCCTTCATCGTCTACAAAATCCACAATGTAGATGTATCAAGGGTAACTTGAATTCCAAACTAATTCATTACTTTCTTTTCCAATTATAGATTATATGATTAGTTGAAACTTCTCATAGGTTATATCTTCCTTTATGCATCTTGTTCTTACCAAACCACCAACATACTAACTTTCATTTCTTTCACCATTTACAAACTTCCACTCACATGAAAGAAACAAAATACATTCTTCCCCCAAGTACTAGCAATATTTTATGGCAATCTGCAACATACACTTAGTATTAACAATTGAAACAATCAAATTAACAACTACAACTGCACGTATTAAGAACACCTTTTTCATCTCATATCAAATTTTGATAGCAAAAAAACATTCTTATAATCCAACCATTCCCTTTCAAAATAGAGCAATCTCTCTATTACCATGTTCAAAAATAGAGCAAAATTTTATTAACCCTACCCAACCATGATTAAACACCAAGTACAATGGTGAAGATGATATCTTTAGCAAAATCTTAGCATTACTTACCTAGGCCCCAGCAGATACTCTACTAATGAGCCCAAGCTTTAACCTTTTATCCAGTTACCCTTCAATCTAAAGTCACCAAACATTCACAAGAAAAAAACAAAATCATTGTTTGGCCTCTAACATAGTAGATGAAAGCTACAAACTCTAACCTTTGACTAGGACATCAAAATGACACTTGCCTTCAACGTTGGACCTGCAACCTTAATCAACCACCGTCACTTTATCCGTTTTTCCTTTCTCATGAATCAAAAGCAACACGCGCCAACTCCTCCTCTATTCCTTTCCTTTTTTATTCCTTACGGGAAACAAAGTAATTTCACCTTCTAAATTAATCACAACCCAGTTCCTTGGAACCTTCTTTAGAGGAGAATTTTCTATGGGAATTTTTTGTAATTTTGTATGTACCTTGGGACCTAAACGTGATTTTACCAAATCAAAATGGGATAGAAACTGAAAGTAGTGGGGCTTAATGGTAATTCTTCCCAAAACTCAAAAGGAAAGAAGAAGATATAGGTGAATTGATGAAATGGGTGTTTAAATGTAGGGTGCAAAAATGCCCATTAATTTTTTAAAAGCATATCTAGCATCAAAACTTTTATTGTGTGTAAAAATACCGATGAACTAATCAAAATGGAGGCAAAAGTGTCACATCCATCAACTTAGGCAACGTTGACCATTTAGAGCATAAGTTTTGACTAAAAAGGATGATGTGGATGCACATGTCATATCCTAGCTAGAAAAGCATTATAAAATTACAAAAGTTCCTCCTCCCCTCCGTGGTCTCCTTTCCCTCATCAGCCATGTCCCACCGGTACCCCTATCATCATAGCCCTCTCCATTGTGTCTTCTTCCTTCCACTGGCAAACTAAATCAAACCCCTTCCGTCGTGTCTGATATGAAGCATCATCCTCCTTCACTCTCATCACTATCACTCTATCCATAAGGCCAGATCTTGAAAGGGATGTGATCGACGAGAAACTACAAACAAGAAGCAATATACCACCAAAAATCGAAAAGCACAAGCAATCGAAGATTAAAAAAAATCATCATGCTCTCTCTCTCTTCTCCCACCCTCTTTCGACTTCCAAAAACATTTGTAGAACCATGAAACTAGAGAGGAATTGAAACCCAAAAGAGCATCAACAGAACAAAGGACTTGAAACCTAGGAAAGCAAAATCAAGGGAAAAAAATGGAACGCATCAAAAAAGGAAAAATCAAAGGTCTAAGGTTCTACACCTATGCTCTCCGCCATCTAGTTGTTGCCTCTTCTTCATCCTTGCAAACGCAGGAGAAGGATGATGGTAAGGTCGGCTCTTCATCCTCCTCGTTGTCATCATTGTGATGAACGATGAGTGAGCAAATGACGGGGAGTAAGAGATCGCCGACGATGGGAGAACAACGAAGCGAAGTTGGGAGGGTAAGGGAGAGAAAGAAGGACACGGCTTTCCTTATTTTCTCTCATGGTCACTGCTGTCCTTTTCTATAAAATGTACCGTTTTGGGCAAAATACACATGCAACTCTTTTTTTTTAAAAAAAAAAGAAAAAAAAAGCATTCACCATCCTGAAGTATCTTTTTAGTACCAATCAGTACTATGAAATAATTTTTCAAGATGATGAAGTATTTTTTTTCAATACTAGTCAGTACCCGAAACTATTTTTTCAAGATCCTAAAATAATTTTTTAAGATCATGAAGTATCTTTTTAGTACCATTCAGTGATGAGGACATAGGAGGTGGCATGACCAAGGCAACAAACTTGGAGGACATTCAAGGTCTTGGAGGCCCAATGACAAGAGCAAAAGCTAAAAAGGCTAAAGAGGCCCTAAATCTCCTAGTGACCACCTTACTTGAGACAAGCCCAAGTCTAAAGGAAGAAGAGGCCAAAATGATACACTTAATTCAGATTGAAGACCTTGAAGAATAAGCCTCAATGGATATGCATGAAGGCTTCAATTTACTTGGGCCAAATTCTGCACTTAGTTTTATCTTTCTTATATTTACTTAAACTTTTGTAATAAGGCTTATTGGGCCGGCTTATTGGGCTTTGTGTGTAAGCATAATTAGGTTAAACTTAATATGGATGTTGTCCACTATATAAGGGAACACCATAGCTTTTGGGACGGCAGATTTAAATTCAGAGTTAACCTTTTTGGTTGAGAGACAAGCTTCTCTAGGGTTCTTTTGAGAATCTCTGAACTTATCAAGGGCACCAATCCTTGTGGCGTTCTTGGGCTTATCAATTCTTTGGAATTGTGGCGCCTACAGTTTTCGTTCTAAATTTCTCAGTTTCGTATCTCCAGATTCCCTTATCGTTTTCTGGTGTTTCTTGAGCCAAAGTTGTAGTTCAGAAAGACATCTTTCTGCTCGTTTTGGAATCACTCAATTCCGAGGTCTGTATCGTGGGATACGTTCGATTCTTATCAGACACGTTGGTGGCCGAATTTCCAGCGCGAAATTCCATTCCTAGCAATCCAATCATCCTATTCTTTCGGGAATCATATCATCTGGTATCAGAGCAAAGGTTCTAGGACTGGAATTGGGTTATCTTTTCTCCATTGTTTACATCCAATCTGGTCACACATTTGGTAACCCTAGTCCCTAAAATTTGTGTCTTTGATTTTTGAATTGTACAATTCTGTTTTAGCCGTTGTTGTTTGTTCCTAATTTGTTCTTTCAATCTTCTCGGTTGTTTTTCTTTCAATTTCTTGTTCAGTTCACATATTTATGCACTTGGTTCTTGGTGTTCATCCCTTGTTCATCATTATTCTTGAATTGTAATCCTTTCAATTCATGTTTCTTGAGTAGTGTGTTGTTAGTGTGTTAAGTAATAGCTCAGTTTGTGGGGAATTCTATCTAAAAAAGTTCTGAATTAGTACAATTTCAAAGTTAGATTCCAAAATCACAAATTCCTTTTGTTGAAGAATCAGGTGTTATAAAAAAAAAGAGCAAAAAAAAAAAGAAAGAGCAAAAAAAAAAAATATTATACAGCACCTTGCTATTCAATTACACACACTACTACTTGTGAATCAAGTCCAAAGTGTCTTCTTTGAATAATTCCTCCAAATTGTTTTGGGTTTTCTTTGTCTTGTCTTTTTTTTTTTTTTTTTTTTTTTTTTGACATCTCTTCCAATTTGTATTGAGTCCACCAATTCTAGAGTTTGGGATTGTACTCTTGAGTGTTCTTGGAGATTCTGTTAAGAACTTAAAGAGAGCTATTGAGTGGTAAAAGGCAAGAGAGCACACTACACAAAAGCCTTATAGAGAGCAACAAACACGAGTGATACATTTTTAAGAGTGTAAACACGTGAGCGAGTGGTGAGGTCCTATTACTTTTGTTCTTTTCCTTGAATTATGGCGGTGCACATTGGTGAAGGTGTTCCTCCTCCTATAGGAGATAACAGATTGCTAATTGAAGCTATTACAACTCAAATGCAAAGGATGATGAGGGAACACACAGAGGAGTTATATGAGAGAATGGAGAGAATAGAAAATCGGGGAATCATGATGAAGATAGACGAGAGAGGGAGGGATGAAAGAAGGAGAAGAAGAGATAATGAGAATGATGCTAGAGAGGATAGAATTAAGGGAGTGAAGCTTAATATACCATCTTTTAAAGGAAAGAGTGATCCGGAGGCCTATTTAGAGTGGGAAATGAAGATTGAGCATTTATTTGCATGTCACAATTATACTTGAAGAGAAGAAAATGAAGGTGGCAGCCATGGAGTTTAGTGATTATGCTCTCATTTGGTGGGACCAATTGCAAAAGGAGAGGGTGAGATATGAAGAACCATTGGTGGATAGTTGGGTGGAGATGAAAAGGCTAATGAGAAGAAGATTTGTTCCTTCCCATTATCATCGAGACCTTCACAATAAACTTCAAAGACTCACACAAGGTAACAAGAGTGTAGATGAGTATTATAAAGAGATGGAGGTGTCCTTGATTAGAGCAAATATTAGTGAAGAACGGGAGGCTACTATGGCACGTTTCTTGCATGGGCTGAATAGTGATATAAGGGATGTTGTAGAGTTGCAAAATTATGTGGAGTTGGAGGATTTAGTGCAACAAGCTAGTAAGGTAGAACAACAACTCAAGAGAAAGGGTGTCATGAGGAAAAACTCTTGAATTTTAATTCTTCAAGTTTGGAAGGATAGAAATAAGAAGGAGGGAGGTTCTTCATCAAGTAATCCCACTACTACACCTCAAAGGACTCAAACTAAATCCAATGAGATCCCTAAAAAGACAAGGAGTAGTGAAATAAAATGCTCAAGTGTTTGGGGAGAGGTCACATAGCTTCAGAATGTCCAACTAAGAAGACTATGTTACTTAAAGAGGATGGAGAGCTTACTAGTGAGTCTTCTTGATTCTTCCTCACATGATGATGAAGATGAGTATATTGAAGAAATAATTCCAGAAGGAGATTTGTTTATGGTAAGAAGGATGTTGGGTAGCCAAGCAAAAGACATGGATGATAGTCAAAGAGAGAACATCTTTCATACTAGATGCCTTATCCAAGGAAAGATATGTTCTTTAATTATTGATGGAGGAAGTTGTACCAATGTTGCAAGTGCTAGAATGGTGTCTAATTTGGGCATGGAAACCAAACCTCACCCGCTGCCATACAAGCTTCAATGGCTTAGTGAGGATGGTGAAGTGACCGTAAGCAAACAAGTGGAGGTGGACTTCTCCGTAGGAAAGTATGATGATTCAGTTTTATGTGATGTGGTACCAATGGAGGCGTGTCATTTGCTTCTTGGGAGACCTTGGCAATATGATAAGAAAGTTATGCATGATGGTTGCACCAACAAGTTCTCTTTTGTACATAAAGAACGCAAGACTATTCTTGCACCTTTGACACCAAGAGAAGTTAGTGAGGATAATTTAAAAATGAGAGAAAAAAAGAAAGCAAGAGAGAAAAGAGAGTGGAAGAGAGCAGGAGAAAAAAAGAGAAAAAGAGAGAAAAGCACCAAACTTGTTTATAAAAGAAAAAGAGGTGAAAAAGGCAATGCATTTGAAGAAGCCAATGCTCTTACTTTTGAGTAAAGAGAATAATTTTACAGATTCAAGTCCTACTAACTCTCTTCCAAATGAGGTTTCTAATTTGTTGCGGGAATTTAAAGATGTTTTTCCTAAAGAGGTACCTCACCGGACTACCACCTCTAAGAGGCATAGAACATCAAATTGATCTCATTCCAGAGCTTCATTGCCTAACAGGCCAGCCTATAGGAGTAACCCCCAAGATACCAAGGAGATTCAAAGACAAGTTGGAGACTTGATGCAAAAAGGGTGGGTGCAAGAAAGCTTAAGTCCATGTGCGGTTCCAGTCATTCTAGTACCTAAGAAAGATGGAACATGGAGGATGTGCACTAATTGTAGAGCCATCAATAACATCACGGTAAAGTATAGACATCCCATTCCTAGATTGGATGATTTATTGGATGAATTGCATGATGCTTGTTTCTTCTCTAAAATTGATTTAAGGAGTGGATACCATCAAATTAGGGTTAGAGAAGGGGATGAATGGAAAACAGCTTTTAAAACTAAATATGGGCTGTATGAATGGTTGGTTATGCCATTTGGTTTAACTAATGCTCCTAGTACCTTCATGAGATTAATGAATCATGTGTTAAGAGAATTTTTAGGGAAATTTGTTGTGGTGTATTTTGATGATATTCGATTTATAGCAAATCCTATGATGATCATCTTGTGCATGTGAGGTGTGTTCGAAGCTCTTAGGCATGAGAAATTGTATGCTAACATGGAAAAATGTGTGTTATGCATAGACCATGTAGTTTTTCTTGGTTTTGTTGTTAGCTCACAAGGAGTGCGGGTTGATCAAGAGAAGGTGAAAGCTATTCAAGAGTGGCCAACTCCTAAGAATGTAAGTGAGGTAAGAAGCTTTCATGGGTTAGCTAGTTTCTATAGGAGGTTTGTCAAAGACTTTAGTACAATAGCTACACCTTTGAATGAAGTGATTAAAAGGCATGTTGGTTTTAAATGGGGGAAAAACAAGAGCAAGCCTTTGCTGCCCTCAAGGAAGAATTAACCAATGCACCTATTCTTGCTTTGCCTAATTTTACCAAGTCATTTGAAATTGAATGTGATGCATCCAATGTGGGGATAGGGGCTGTTTTGATGCAAGAAGGGCATCCCATTGCTTATTTTAGTGAAAAATTGAATGGGGCTGCTCTTAATTATTCCACATATGATAAGGAGTTGTATGCATTAGTAAGGGCTTTGCAGACTTGGCAACACTATCTCTTGCCCAAAGAGTTTGTCATCAATAGTGACCATGAGTCATTAAAGTATTTAAAAGGACAAGGCAAGCTTAACAAAAGGCATGCCAAATGGGTAGAGTTCTTGGAGCAGTTTCCCTATGTGATCAAGCACAAGAAAGGTACGTCTAATGTGGTTGCGAGATGCACTCTCAAGAAGGTATGCTCTATTCTCTACTCTTGAAACTAAGTTCATTGGCTTTGATCATATTAAGGCATTGTATGAGCATGATCGTTTCAAGATCTTAAGAAAAATAATGTCTATGTATTATCCATTATCTTGACGTAATTTTTAGTGCATTATGTTAGGATGTTGGATGCACTAAAAACTACTTCGAATCTTGGATAATACTGAAAAAATTATTTTAGGATCTTGAAAAAATATTTTGTGGTACTGATCGATACTAAATAGATACTTCAGGATGGTGAATGCTATTTCAAAAAAAAACAAAAAGTGAGCAGCATGTATATTTTGCATCAAAATGATGCAAGTTCATAGAAAAAGATGACAACGAACCATTAGAGAAAAGGAGGAAAGCCGCGTCCAAGAAGAAAAGTTGATGGGTATATTTCAGGATAGTGAATGCTCATTTTATGATTGTTAATAGAGGTGACATTTTCACCCTATTTAGATAAGTTGATGAGTATTTTTACACCTAACAAAATGTGGGATAAGGGCCTTAAATGTCATGGAAGTTTTCGCTCAGGAGCACTAGTAAGACGGAAGGTTTTTTTTTTTTAACCAAAAATGGCACGGAAGTTCACAAAACGTAGCAATTTTGCCCCTTGGTTAATTTTGACCGTTAGTTTAACTGAGTGCACACGTGGCATGCCACCTCATCACACATGACATGCCACCTCATCAATCATAAGTATCATTTTTGCCCTGGAAGTTTTCACTAAGGAGCAATTTTGCCCGGAAGTTTTCATTAAGGAGCAATTTTGCCCCGAAAGTTTACAATAAGTAGCAATTTTGCCCTTTTTTCCCCCAATATTAAATTTGACTATTAAATCAGTCAAAGACCACACATGTCATGCCTTGAAAAGGTCGAACTTGGAGTCGAGAGAAGGAGATCTTTGAGATGTTGAACTTAAGGTCAATTTGTGAAGCCGAACTTGTCAAAGGGATTGAAAAGTCGTCGCAAAACCCAGAGGAAGCATCACTTATGATCTAAGCAAATGAAACGCAAAACGAGAAATTGTTCCAAAAATTAGTTCAGTAAAACAAATCAATAGTGATAATATTTACGTTTGTATAGACTGATCATTTGCTTAGATCATAAATGACGCTTCCTCTGGGTTTTGCGACAAACCTTTCAGTCCCTTTGACCAATTCGGCTTCACAAATTCTAGCCGCCTTGAGCTCAACATCTCAAGGATCTCCTTCTCTAACTCCAAGTTTGACCTTTTCAAGGCATCACTTATGTGTGGTCTTTAACTGATTTAATAGTCAAATTTAATATTGGGAGAAAGAAGGGCAAAATTGCTACGTTTTGTAAACTTCCGGATCAAAATTACTCCTCAGTGAAAACTTATGGGGCAAAATTGATACTTAACTAATTTGATTGATGAGGTGGCATGCCACGTGTGATGAGGTGGCATGCCACGTGTGCACTCAGTTAAACTTAACGGTTAAAATTAACGGAGGGGCAAAATTGCTACGTTTTGTAAACTTCCGTAACATTTTTTGTCCAAAAAAACTTCCGTCTAATCGGTGCTCCTGAGGAAAAACTTCTATGGCATTTCAGACCCTTATCCCAACAAAAAGTTTTTGGTGCTAGGTGCACAACCAAACTTCTCTGAGTGAACAGGTTTGGATATAGGATTTTGATAAATAATTATGATCATGTAGCATTCTGAGAATTTTTTATACTGTGCAAAGTATCTGAGCAAAAATGTTTGTCACATATTCAATGAGGGTCGGGGATGCCTGCCCCCATGATCCTGATCATCCTTTGTAAATTTGGTTTTGGAAGTGTGCTGAAATAAAATTTTCACCCTTAGTTTGATTTGTTTCATCCCTAAAGTTCCTTTTATAAAAAAACGGATAATTAATTCTCAATAATTAAAAATAGAACTATACTTATATCAAATATTTTATACCCGTCATTTCAAGTTCTTCAATTACATATGGCCATGTGTTTTGTTTTTTTCATGTAGGTTTACAATTAGATGATAATATATATTTTAAAAATAAGACATAGTGTCACATGTGATTGGAGAAATTAATATAAGAGTAAAGGTGCAAAAATGTGCATTTTCTTTGTCCACAGGAGCGTCCAACACCAAATACTTTTTTTAGATGTAAAACTACCCACGTGGTTACAATTTTAGAACAACGGTCACACAAAACGTTAACCCACCAAATGTCCATTAGAGAATTAGAGAGCCTGTTAAAATTCCCAGGTGTGCCAAAGTTTCACTAATGACGATGATGGGCTCAAATTCCGAGTTCGAGTTTGAGTTCAATATTACCAGAAATAGTGTTCAGTTTGAATCATCCTCTGCGAATGAACTTTTCTCCAATGGAATCATCCTTCCAATTCAAATTCAAAACCAACCTACCAATAAAAAAACACACTCTTACTGGTGAACCTTCTTACACTAGACTCCCACCTCGCCCCTGTTCATCTCTTGTTGAGAAGACTAAGAAACAGAGTACCAAAGAATCTCATTCCAGATCTTTCTGGGGATTTGGTAGGAGCAAAATTATGAATTGTGATACAAAGAAAAGCTTGGTCCCTTCGTCATCTTCTCTTCCAAGGAGCAATTCTACTGGTGCAACGACAAACCCAAAGAGAACGAATTCTAGGGAGTATAGGAAGAATCATGGAGCATCTTCACCACACCCTGTACAGAAATCTGGTTCAGGTAAGTTTCAACAGGTATGACTGAAACTTTGGCACACCTAGCAATTTTAACAGGCTCTCCAATTGAGGTTTGGTGAGTTAACGTTTTGCGTTACTGTTGTTCTAAAATTGTAACCATGTGAGTAGTTTTACAAAAAAAAAAAAAGTATTTGTGTTGGGCGTTACTAAGGACAGAATGCATATATGTATATTTTTGCACCTTTATCCTTAATATAATAGATATAAAGAACTTGACCTAAGTATTTTCTTTAAAAATATACTTAAAGACAGTTGGATTAATAAACATATTTAAATATAAATTTATCTTTTTAATGTTTGGTTGGTAAATTTTAATAACTGATCTCATTAATAAATATTCTTGAGCGCATAAAAGGGGAAAAAATTAATCGCTGCTCTAGATAAGAGATTTTTTTCTTACAAAATATAAATAGGACCAAGAGAAGCCTAAGTTTCTTATAAAAATAAAAATGGCTGAAGAGAATATAATTTAACCTCACATATATTATGTTTAAAACTGAGAAACATTACTAATAAGTCATAAATAATACAAGTCACTTTAAACTTTGGATAACAATTGGAACCCACATCCAGTTGACATATGTGTATAGAGTTTTTTTTTTTTTTTTTTTCGGTATGGTGTGGTGGATAATAAATTTATAACAACTACCATTTTAAATATATATAAGTTTTAAACTTAATATATTTGTATCATTAATATAAATTTATAATCTAAATATGTAACGTTACCCATAATCCTAACACATGGTAATAAATGAAGGGGAAAGAAATCAAAACACAGCTAATACAACATGAAGCATAAATTATGAAAAAGGGTTTCTTTATTTGGGCTACAAAAATTTTTTTTTTTTTTTTTTGCCAGCATCCAATCTTTAATATAAAATATATTTACCTAATTTAATTATATTAAAGAAGTTAATTAATATTATATGTATTTTCTAAAACATTTTAATCATTTTTCTTAATTTCCTCATTTATTATGGTTGAGAAAAAATCAATAAGAGTAAATTAAAAAAAAAAATAAAGAAACATGTCTTATATTTAAAATTAAAATTAACTCCATAAATATATCATATATTAAGACCGAAGGAGAATTAAGGACAAAAAGAGACTACAAAGTCTAAGAAAGATAGAAATAAAAGAAACTATGGCAACCAAAAAGAAAAAGCGAACAATACTAAACTAAACAACTAAACTAAAATTCTGAAAAGAATCCCATATGAGAAACTTCCCAAACACTTTTTTCCCCAACAAAACTTGCAGCATTGATGGAAAGTCAATACCCGATCCACAAGGCAAGACACATCTAACAAAACTTTGACAATCCAATGGGCTACCAATTTTACTTCATTGAGAATAAATTCACAAAAGTAACTCTTCATCAAATTCCTTGAGAAGAGGCAATTGTTGATAGATACACTTAATTAGCAATTGATTGTCTAAATCAAATTTTTTTAAAAAAACATAAGAGGGCTAAAGCCAAAATTTATTGGACTCCTCGATCCTTAATGTAAGACCTAATTGAGAAGTTGATATTTATATTAAATGTAAGACCTATTTTATATATTTATAATTTTTTTCCAAATTGACTCTATTAATATTGTCGCAACAATAAATAATCAAGTAGGAGAGAGGGGGTGAGAATTAAGAAATATAATTAGGGTATTTAAAAAAATATGTCGTATTAACTAACTTAAATAATATAATTAAACTAGTTAATTAGGTCTTATATTAAAATCAAAGAGTATTTTTTTTTTCTTGGCAAACAAGTTTATTGTAGTTTTTCTTTTTTTTTTTTTTTTTTTTTTTTATAGAAGAGAGGCCTACGCCTTATATATTAATTGGAAACTAAAAGGGGATCAAGTCCCATACAATCATGGTTAAACACAGTCCTTAGATTATCTGGATAAACATGATAAAAATCAGAATTAATAAGAGCTTCCTTAGCTAATCCATCAGCAAGTCTATTTCTGAGGCGAGGAACAAATACAATAGTCACTTCCCAGTCCTGCTCAAGCATAAGTCTTTTTTTTTTTTTTTCTAACAAAATTTTAGGAAAGGGGTTGGGCTCACCCACAGTCCAAGGGTAGGGCGCTTGGAGCTCAATCCATAGGGCATACTGGCCAGAGAGTACATATGCCTCCACCTCCACCAGCGTTTCCACTGCTTCATAGACCCCTAGGATACCTCCTCCAGCGGCTTGACCAGCTTCAGGATCCCTTTGGGTGAGGAAGTTCGATCCCTTCGCCCGTTGAATCCAAAGACGGGGTACAAGCATAAGTCTTATTTGAAGGAAGACCATGCTACAGGTGGCGTCTTCACAATTATAGTTCACCTTTTGGACCAAGATTTTGGAATCAGACTCCATTATAATTCTTCTAAAGCCCTCTTCCCACGCCATTTTGAGCCCTAGTAGCGCAGCCCATTCCTCAGCATCATAGGCTCCACATTGGCCAAGGCTTTGAGTGTAGCCCACTAACCAATAAGTTTATTGTAGTTTGAGAGAACAAGACTTGAACTAGGCCATCCTCTTCGTCAGCCGAATCAGCTCTATAATTAAGTTGGGTCGCACAGGTGGGCTCATCAACCACATCACTTAGGCCCATTTTCACAGTCAATTCTTGAATTATAATCTTGGGCTATTCGGGAGTCCATTACAACTTCCTTCTTGGGGCTAGGGGTGGAAACAGGCCAGGCCAGGCCCGGCTCTTAACAAACTGAGCCTAGCCTCGTTATGTAGGAAGCGGCTCGAGCCTAACCTGTGGCCTTACAGGCTTATTTTTAGGCTCGAGCCTGGCTCGTGGGCTTTGTTAAGAAGCCTTTGTATTTTTAAAAATTCTATACGTAGGCTAACAGCCACAGGCCCCAAGGAAAACAGGCCGAAAACAGGCCTCATGCGTTCACAGGCCGAAAACAGGCCTTCTTAAATTACAGGCCGAAAACAGGCCTAATTGCATAAACAGGCCAGGCCACAGGCTTTTCAAGCCTACACTCCTTAACAGGCCGGCCTGACAGGCTTTTCAGGCCTACACACGCCTGGGCCTGGCTGTTAAGGCAAACAGGCCTGAAATTAGGCCTTGGCCTGGCTGTTAGCCTGACGCCAGGCCGGATCGCTTTTAGCGAGCCAGGCCACAGGCCCCTGACAGGCCCCTGGCCTTTTTCCACCCCTACTTGGGGCCATAAAATTTTCATTCATATTAAACTTGCTTTGCCCTATTTTTTATTTTTGTTTTTGGTATAAGCTTTGCCCTAATTAGTCCATTAGGTTTAAGATTGAGTCTACTTGTTTGCCAATATATTTCAAACTGGCCCATCTAATCAAAATTTGATTACATTGCTTGTTCTCACTTCTAAGTTGGTGGGTCTCTAATAAAAATGGACTTTGTTTGAAAAAGGGGATCCAGTTTCATTTGCATGGTCTTTGCTTCATGCTACAGGAACGTCCTTTGGGATCTTCCCATTCTTTAAGCCAATTTCAAACCCCCATAAATTTGTTGCCTTTCTGTGTCCCCGACTCACCGTAGAGAGAGAAGATGGCGATTAGAAGAAGGTGTCCCAATCCCGTGCAAGTGGAACAGGAAAATTCGTGATCAGAAAAATTATATTTGGGATCAGGATCCCGATCCTGAATATATATATTATATTTTTTAGGTTAAAGTATACTTTTAGTCCTTTAAGTTTCACATAAGGTATATTTTTAGTCCCTTAACTTCATAAAGTATACTTTTGGTTCTAAAATTCTAACACCGTTAGCAAACTCAAGTGATGACAAATAGCATTTAATTACACAAATTTTATGTATTCTTCAATTTACCCATATTTTAAATTTAAACCTAATAGCATTTAATTACACAAATCATCACTTAAATTTACACCGTTATCACTTGAGTTTGCATTTTTTGTTAGCAAAACTAATGGTGTTAGAATTATAGGACTAAAAGTATACTTTATAAAGTTAAGGGACCAAAAGTATACCTCATATAAATTTAAAGGACTAAAAATATACTTTAGCCTATTTTTTAAATTTTTTGATGAATTTATAATTTTAATTTGCTTTAAATATTTACATTGGACTTTTTTTTCCTTTTTTTTATATTCTTTGCATTGGACTAATTGGTATAATATGATATTGTTATTATAAAGGAGATACGAAAATTGGGCTGAAGTCATTACGAGGCAAAAAAAAAAAAAGCAAATTTTTTTGGGAAATCCTTATCTCGATCGAGATGAGAAATTTTTGGGATTGAGAGGGTACCGAGCTTCTGCTTCTGCACCGATATCCTCTGGGTCGTCCCTCATCCGTATTGGCAAGTCCGGGCCTTATAAGTAAGGTGCCCTAAATCCTTTCAATCGTGCTTGTTCGCCTCGCGAGTGTACGAGTTTCGCAAGTAATAAAGTGATAAATAAAGTATTGTTCCCACGAGGATTTGTTTAACAAATTGGTCAAGCAAGAGGCTTAGTGAATTTCATCAAGTTGAGCTAGAACAAAGTTTTGATTTGGAAAGAGAATTTTAAAGACTATTTCTAAAACTTAAAATTGATAAAGGCAAATGACTTTTGACTTCAAGGATAAAAGAGCCTAGGATTCTTCTTCCCCTTTTGCATTTCATAAAACTTGGTCAAATACCTCTTTAGTAGCATTTCAATACATACATGTGTTAGTCTAAGGTTCACAAATACTTGACCCGCTCTCTCAAGTCAAAATCAAGTTTCTCTTCTCATTAAAATGCACAATCTCTTGCTACAATTAATGAGAATCAATCTTAAAGCAACAACCCTAATGTGACAATGCAAGGTTAGTAAATATATCTCTATTCTACCAACAAACCATCCATTTATCAAGTAAACTTCAAGACAAGCATGATTTCAATCAAGTTCTACACCTAGATTAGCTCTCTCGAGTCAAAACCTATGTGAATAAATCATCTAAATGGAGGCCAATCACTTAGAAGCATTAAGCCAAGGTTGAAATCAACACATGTGTATATTTATCTACCAAAAGAGAGGAATATTCAAGTTTTAATCCATACAAAGGGTAAGAAGAACCCTAGAATGAAAAGTTTAGCTACTCATATTCAAATACAAAGAGAGTCTAAGCAAAGAAACTGAATACATGAAGAAACTAGGAAGAAAAGAGAAGAAAAGTGGAAGAACCAAGGTGAAATCCCCAAAATCTCTCTTGAGAAGAGTACCCAAGCCTCCAAAATGCTCCAAATCTCTCTCCCAAGCTCTTCCCTTGTGTGCCCACTTGTTTCCTTAGGTCAAGAGTGTGTTTTTCGGCCCTTCCCTTTAGGTTAAATAGGGTTTTTCTGTTTCTGAAATGTAAAAACGCGCAGCTGTACTTTCTGCATTTTTTACGACTGGCTACGGCCAGTTGTGACTTTCCACGGAAAGTACTGGCTACGGCCAGTTGTGACTTTCCACGGAAACTACTGGCTGCGGCCAGTTGTGACTTTCCACGGCCAGTTGCACAGGTTCTTCTAGCTTTGCACTGCTTCACCTCCTTTATTTCTTTCCTTGTTTCTTGATTCTTATAGAGCTTCAAAACTTGTCTCCTCTTCCTACAAAAGAAGAAGCAATTATCAATTCTCAATTGCATCATAAACTCCATAGTAACAAGAATTTCTTTGATTTTTGTCTCATACTTTGATATGCACATTTTCCTCTATGACTTCATTTCTATGCACATTTTCAACCAAAAATAGGTAAAAGGAGAGAGAAAATGTCTTTGGAATATTGTCAATTTCTAAGAGTTAACGAGACACAATTTGGGCTCGATACCATGTGACTTAGCAAAATGGAAAGAATGAATGTTGTGTTTTATATTCATACACGAACGTTACATATATATACAAGATAAGAGAGCCTCAATAGTAATGGCTCATAATGACTATTAATGAAGATACTTAAAATTTGTTTGAATAATTTAAATACAATATATGTTTATTAATACAACAAGCTTAATTATTTAAAATTCTTTTAATTGGGGAAAATAGTAGATAACTAGATATTCTTCCCCGTGAGTTGCATGAATGGTGTTTATTGTTTATGGCATTTTCTAAATATTATTTTAATTTTAAGGGGTTTATGAATCATCCTTCACATTTGTTAATAGATACTATCTTTATCTATTGAAGACATTATAAGCAAATGATAAACATGGTATATGAGATTGAAAAGTTGTCTTTAAAGAAAAATAACCAAAAGTAGAGTTTTACTTGAGGAACAAAAACTAAATTTATCAGCATAATGATCCGTTGGTTGTATGTTCTTCAATCTCCCTTACATGTAGAACATTATCCATAACTAAATCAGCATGATATTAACTTGTTGTCTATATTTGATGTATCTCTTGTACATGTCATGCCATCTGCTACTCATCTCTAAGAACAGAGATGATAACATGACCTCCTACATATGAAAGTGAAATTTTATGAAGACAAGTTTTTTCTTTCCTAAGGAATTTGTAGGTGAGTACAAGTCAACTACATGACATAGAAGGGATTCACATAAAATGTGACAAGGGAATTGGGTTCATTAACATAAGAATTTTGAATGCTCCTATCCAATTAGTTCTTCATAGTTCGTTGTGTAATCTATATTGTGTTTTTTTGGAATTGGGGAAGCTAAATCTTGGAAATATGTTCTATTGTGGCATCCAAACTTCCAAGAGTATGCTTCAGAATTTTTAAAATTGTAGACTTTACCCTCCTTGAACTCTTGCATGAAATGCTCTCACACTCTCATGTGTTTATCAAAACTATCAATCATGGTCCCCTATGTGTATTTCACAATGTATGTGTAATAATTATACAATAACTATATATAATCATCACTTCAAATACATGTTGATTTTGTCAATTTTTTTGCTTTTTTAATAAATAAGCTTAGAATATTCTGGTCTAAGTTAAAATCATAAATTTTCCAGTTCATTTTGAACTAGCTAATCCAATTTAATCTTTATTCAAATAACTAAAAATGACACAGGTAGTTATTATATTAAGAGAATTGCACATGTTCTAATAAAAAATTATTACAATGTGTATAGTGATTTTTTGGTCAAAGATATACATTTTAGTCCTTTAAATTTATATGAGAGTTTAGTTTAGTCTTTTAGTTTTATAAATTACATTTTTAGTCCTTTAAACTTAACGTCGTTAATGCCGCTAACCGAAAATGTTAACTCACATATTTAAGTTATGACTGCGCAATGCTGAAAAAGCAAATTTAATTTTTTTTTAATACAATATTTTTGTATTTAACCTGCTCTCCTCTTCTCGTAATAGGACTATGGCCTCTCTTCTTCAATCCATATCTATGACCGCTGCAACTACAGCTATTCAATCATCTACAAATCTGCGATATTTAAATACAATATATGTTTATTAATTTATATAAAAAAATATATGTTTGTTAATATAATATGAAATTTTTTTAATTGGGGAAAATAGTAGATAACTATATATTCTTCCCCGTACACGGAATGGTGTTTATTATTTATGGAATTTTCTAAATATTATTTTGCGAATTAGAGACGAATAAATGAATGATCTTAATTTAAGGGGTTTATGAATCATCCTTCATATTTGTTTATACATACTATCTTTATCTATTGAAGACATTATAAGCAAATGAAAAACATGGTATATGAGATTGAGAAGTTGTTTTTAAAGAAAAATAACCAAAAGTAGAGTTTTACTTGGGGAACAAAAACTAAATTTATAAGCATAATGATTTGTTGGTTGAATGTTCTTCAATCTCCCTCTCATGTAGAACATTATGCATAACTAAATCAGAATGACATTAACTTATTGTCTACATTTAATGTATCTCTTGTACATGTCATGCCATTTGCTACTCATCTCTAAGAACGAAGATGATAGCATAACCTCCTATATATGAAAGTGAAATTTTATGAAGATGACTTTTTTCTTTCCTAATGAATCTGTCGGTGAGTACAAGTTAACTATATGACATAGAAGGGATTCACATAAAATTTGACGATGGGAATTAGGGTCATTAACATAAGAATTTTAAATGCTTTTATCCAATTAGTTTTTCACAGTTCGTTGTGTGATCTGTATTGTGTTTTTTAAGAATTGGGGAAGCTAAATCTTGGAAATATGTTCTATTGTGGTATCCAAACTTCCCAGAGTATGGAGTCACTTTATATTGGTCAATGTTATCAAATACTTCATAATTTTTAAAACGGTAGAGTTTACCCTTCTTGAACTATTATATGAAATGCTCTCACACTCTCTTGTGTTTATAAAAACTAGAAATCATGGTTCCCTTTGTGTATTTCACAAGTCATCATAAGTAATGAAGGGAAAATGCTACACATGTAAAGAAAATTTATACTTGATATATTTGTTTATCCCCAAAATCATGACAACCCTTCAAGGAACATATAGTGAGGGTCTTTTAGCTATAAGCAAACCTTCGCATGGCACATGCAATAATAATGACCCAGGTGTTATTTCAATAGTCAATGTTGCTAAAAAGATCATGGAGAATACTTGTCATGTTGGATTGTAATAGTTTTAAGAGTTAAAGTAAAATGAGAGGAATTATGGCTTGTATGTGAACCAAATGTCGCATAGATTATACAAGAATTTTTATACTAAATATTAATTAAATTAATTATGACATACTTGCTTATCCGCGAAATCTTGCCAATAGGAGCAAAGTTGAATGCTTCCTTAGTTCTTCATAATTAACATTCAAGTGGTTTTTTTCCCTCCCAAACAACCTTTCCCACAATTAAAAATGAAGTGGCTTCTCATTTTTCAACTGAATTAATATTGAAGTGTCTTTTTAAAAAAAAAAAAGCATATGAAAGGTGTACAGTTAGGATCAAATGCACTTAATTCACATTGACATGTACTATTTCATAGTTAATATTTAGATTATTAAATGAATAACTAACAAACTGGGTTCATTCTACAACTTAGAAATCCATCCTCACTCAAACCAAAGGGAGTTTAGTTCATGACCGATGAGGGACACATAGGCGAGTAATCGTAGAATAATTTTTCAAGATGATAAAGTATTTTTTTCAATACTAGTCGAGTACCTAAACTATTTTTTCAAGATCCTAAAATAATTTTTTAAGATCATGAAGTATCTTTTTAGTACCATTCGATCCACTGAAAAATTTTTTTTCAAGATCTTAAGAAAAATAATGTCTATGTATTATCCATTATCATGACGTAATTTTTAGTGCATTATGTTAGGATGTTGGATGCACTAAAAACTACTTCAGAATACTAGATAATACTGAAAAATTATTTTAGGATCTTGAAAAAATATTTTGTGGTACTGACTGATATTAAATAGATACTTCAGGATGGTGAATGCTATTTCAAAAAAAAGAGTGAGCAACATGTATATTTTGCATCAAAACGGTGCAAGTTCATAGAAAAAGACGACAACGGACCATTAGAGAAAAGGAGAAAAGCCGCGTCCAAGAAGAAAAGTTGATGGGTATATTTCAGGATAGTGAATGCTCATTTTATGATTTTTAATAGAGGTGACATTTTCACCCTATTTAGATAAGTTGATAAGTATTTTTACACCTAACAAAAAGTGGGATAAGGGTCTTAAATGCCATGGAAGTTTTCGCTCAGGAGCACTAGTAAGACGGAAGTTTTTTTTGGACCAAAAATGCCACGGAAGTTCACAAAACGTAGCAATTTTGCCCCTCGGTTAATTTTGACCGTTAAGTTTAACTGAGTGCACACATGGCATGCCACCTCATCACACGTGGCATGCCACCTCATCAATCATAAGTATCATTTTTGCCCCGGAAGTTTTCACTAAGGAGCAATTTTGCCGAGACATCAATCATAAGTATCATTTTTGCCCCGGAAGTTTTCACTAAGGAGCAATTTTGCGCGGAAGTTTTCATTAAGGAGCAATTTTGCCACAATAAGTAGCAATTTTGCCCTTCTTTCCCCCAATATTAAATTTGACTATTAAATCAGTCAAAGATCACACATGCCTTGAAAAGGTTGAACTTGGAGTCAGAGAATGAGATCTTTGAAATGTTGAGCTCAAGGCGACCAAAATTTGTGAAGCCGACCTGTCAAATGGATTTGAAAGGTGCATCCGCAAAACCCGGAGGAAGCATCACTTATGATTTAAGCAAATGAAACGCAAAACGAGAAATAAATTGTTCCAAAAATTAGTTCAAAAAACAAATCAATAGTGATAATATTTACGTTTGTATAGACTGATCATTTGCTTAGATCATAAGTGATGCTTCCTCTGGGTTTTGCGACAAACCTTTCAGTCCCTTTGACCAATTCGGCTACACAAATTCTGGCCGCCTTGAGCTCAACATCTCAAGGATTTCCTTCTCTGACTCCAAGTTCGACCTTTTCAAGGCATCACTTATGTGTGGTCTTTAACTGATTTAATAGTCAAATTTAATATTGGGAGAAAGAAGGGCAAAATTGCTACTTTTTGTAAACTTCCGGAGCAAAATTGCTCATCAGTGAAAACTTCTGGGGCAAAATTGATACTTAACTAATTTGATTGATGAGGTGGCATGCCACATATGCACTCAGTTAAACTTAACGGTTAAAATTAACGGAGGGGCAAAATTGCTACGTTTTGTGAGCTTCCGTGACATTTTTTGTCCAAAAAAAACTTCCGTCTAATCAGTGCTCTTGAGCAAAAACTTCCATGGCATTTCAGACCCTTATCCCAACAAAAAGTTTTTGGTGCTAGGTGCACAACCAAACTTCTTTGAGTGAACGAGTTTGGATATAGGATTTTGATAAATAATTATGATCATGTAGCATTCTGAGAATTTTTTATACTGAGCAAAAATGTGTCACATATTCAATGAGGGTTAGGGGATGCCTGCCCCCATGATCCTCATCATCCTTTGTAAATTTGGTTTTGGAAGTGTGCTGAAATAAAATTTTCACCCTTAGTTTGATTTGTTTCATCCCTAAAGTTCCTTTTATAAAAAAACGGATAATTAATTCTCAATAATTAAAAATAGAACTATACTTATATCAAATTCTTTATACCCATTATTTCAAGTTCTTGAATTACATATGGCCATGTGTTTTGTTTTTTCCATGTCGGTTTACAATTAGATGATAATATATATTTTAAAAATAAGATATATTGTCACATGTGATTGGAAAAATTAATATAAGGGTAAAGGTGTAAAAATGTACATATGTTTTGCTATCGGAAATCCCAACACTAAATACTTTTTTTGGGACCCACGTGGTTACAATTTTAGAACAATGGTCACACAAGACGTTAACCACCAAATGTCCGTTAGAGAGCCTGTTAAAATTCCCAGGTGTGCCAAAGTTTCACTAATGACGAGTTCAAGTTCGACTTCAACATTACCAGAAACAATGTTCACTCTGAATCATCCTCTACGGATGAACTTTTCTCCAATGGAATCATCCTTCCAATTCAAATTCAAAACCAACCCACCAATAAAAAAAACGCACTCTTACTGGTGAACCTTCTTACACTCGACTCCCACCTCGCCCCTGTTCTGCTGTTCATCTCTTGTTGAGAAGACTAAGAAACAGAGTACCAAAGAATCTCATTCCAGATCTTTCTGGGGATTGGTAGGAGCAAAATTATGAATTGTGATACAAAGAAAAGCTTGGTCCCTTCGTCATCTTCTCTTCCAAGGAGCAATTCTACTGGTGCAATGACAAATCCAAAGAGAACGAATTCTAGGGAGTATAGGAAGAATCATGGAGCATCTTCACCACACCCTGTACAGAAATCTGGTTCAGGTAAAGTTTCAACAGGTATGACTGAAACTTTGGCACACCTAGCAATTTTAACAGGCTCTCCAATTGACGTTTGGTGAGTTAACGTTTTGCGTTACTGTTGTTCTAAAATCGTAACCATGTGGGTAGTTTTGCAATAAAAAAAAGCATTTGGTGTTGGACGCTCCCGGGACAAAGACATGTATATTTTTTCACCTTTATCCTTAATATAATAGATATAAAGAACTTGACCTAAGTATTTTCTTTAAAAATATACTTAAAGACAGTTGGATTAATAAACATATTTAAATATAAATTTATCTTTTTAATGTTTGGTTGGTAAATTTTAATAACTGATCTCATTAATAAATATTCTTGAGCGCATAAAAGGGGAAAAAAAAATTAGTCGCTGCTCTAGATAAGAGATTTTTTCTTACAAAATATAAATAGGACCAAGAGGCTTTTCTTATAAAAATAAAAAAGGCTGAAGAGAATATAATTTAACCTCACATATATTATGTTTAAAACTGAGCAACATTACTAATAAGTCATAAATAATACGAGTCACTTTAAACTTTGGATAGCAATTGGAATTTGGAACCCACATCCAGTTGACATATGTGTATAGAGGTTTTTTTGGTATGGTGTGGTGGATAATAAATTTATAACAACTACCATTTTAAATATATATAAGTTTTAAACTTAATATATTTGTATCATTAATATAAATTTATAATCTAAATATGTAACGTTACCCATAATCCTAACACATGGTAATAAATGAAAGGGAAAGAAATCAAAAGACAGCTAATACAACATTAAGCATAAATTATGAAAAGGGGTTTCTTTATTTGGGCTACAAAACTTTTTTTTTTTTTTTTTGCCAGCATCCAATCTTCAATATAAAATATATTTACCTAATTTAATTATATTAAAGAAGTTAGTTAATATGGTATGTATTTTCTAAAACATCTTAATTATTTTTCTTAATTTCCTCATTGATTATGGTTGAGAAAAATCAATAGGAGTAAATTAAAAAAATATTGACAAATATAAAAAAACATGTTTTATATTTAAAATTAAGATTAAATCCATAAATATGTCATATATTAAGGACCAAAAGGAGAATTAAGAACAAAAAGAGACTACAAAGTCTAAGAAAGATAGAAATACAACAACCAAAAAGATAAAGCGAACAATACTAAACTAAACAACTAAACCAAAATTGTGAAAAGAATCCCATATGGAAAACATCAACCTGGCTCAAAAGAAACTTCCCAAACACTTTTTCCCCCAAACAAAACTTGCAGCATTGATGGAAGTCAAAATACCCGATCCACAAGGCAACACACACCTAATAAAACTTTGACAATCCAATGGGCTACCAATTTTACTTCATTGAGAATACATTCACAAAAGCAACTTTCATCAAATTCCTTGAGAAGAGGATATTCTTAAGGAGTACGTTACATCACAATTGTTGATAGATACACTTAATTATCAACTGATTGTCTAACTCAATCAATTTTTTTTTAAAAAAAAAAAGAAGAGGGCTAAAGCCAAAATTTATTGTACTCCTCTAATTTTTAATATAAGATTTAATTAGGAAGTTGATATTGATATTAAATGTAAGACTTCTTTTACATATTTATAAATTTTTTCCAAATTAGCCCTATTGATATTCTCGTAACAATAAATAATCAAGTAGGAGAGAGGGGGAGAGAATTAAGGAATATGATTAAGGTGTTTTAAGAAAAACATGTCATATTAACTAACTTAAATAATATAATTAAATTAGTTAATTAGGTCTTATATTAAAATCAAATCAACTTGGCCAACCTCTCTCTTTTTTTTTTTTTTTTTTTTTGCTACAAAGAAGAGGGCTAAGAGCCAATACACACAAGAAGTATTACACAGAGGGGGAAACAAATCTCAAACTCTCTTGGTTAACCCAAGACCTCAACTTGGCCATCCTCTTCTTCAACCAAATCACCTCTACAATTAAGTTGGGTTGCACAGATGGGCTCACCAACCACATTTTTTCACAATTCTTGAATTATAATCTTGGGCTATTGGGGGGGAAAAAAGCAACTAGAGTCCATCACAACTTCCTTCTTGGGGCCATAAAATTTTCATTCATATTCAACTTGCTTTGCCCTATTATATCCACACAAAAAAAAAAAAAAAAAAAAAACTTGCTTTGCCCTACTTAATCCACTCGGTTTAAGATTGAGTCTAATTGTTTGCCAATTTTTTTCAAACTGGCCCATCTAATCAAAATTTCATTGCATTGCTTCTTCTCACCTCTAAGTTGGTGGGTCTCTAATTAAAATGCATGTTGCTCGAAAAAGGGGATCCAGTTTGATTTGCATGGTTGAAGTCTCTTTACTTCATGCTACAGGAACGTCCTTTGGGATTTTTCCAATCCTTAAGCCAATTTCAAACCCCCATAAATTTTTTGCTTTTTTTTTGTATCACCGACTCACCATAGAGAGAGAAGATGGCCATTAGAAGAAGGTGTACCAATCCTAAGTATTCTAATACAGAACATAAATGTCTAGGTTCAACGGACTAGTATATTTATATTGGATTTAAGGATTCCCTAAGAAATCTATAAGGCAAATACTGAAAGAAATATTAGATGACTCTCCAAGATATTTATATGGAAAGTACCGAAGAGAGCAATGGATCACTATGCACGAATATGGCGTTCAGCCAAAAGGGATGAGGTGTGTGCACAGTGAGGCTAAATAATAAATACGGTGAATAGAGAATATGTACCTTTTAAGTTAACCTCCTATTTATAGATATTACCTTTAGGGTTTTGGTCATTGGGCTTTGTGCGCCTCCACACTTATGTTTCAGCCGCCTTACCTGCACATTCCGTGATTATAACCTCAATTATAGGCCAATTAATATCTTACCTGATTATGGAGAAATTCTGGTACAAATTGTCCTTGTTGGGCCATACAACATATGGGCCTCACATATGAGTCCATAACACCAAGCAAATGGAACTATATGTCTTTATAAAACTACAAGAACAACAACCAACAATTTGAAACCATTATATAGTTAGTGGTCGTTGTTGACTCTGAGACCCTACGGTTGGGCACACTTTTCCGCTTGGATTTGTAGTTTGCTGCAGGCCATTATGTTCCGTGGACTTTTCAGATTTCTGATTTGCATGATATTCTCTTCCCTGATCTGTTGATTATTCTGGTGAATGGTGTGGGCGCTATTTTGTTAGAGTCAGTACTAATATTGAGCATATGGTGTTTTAATGTGTCTTACCAGCATGACTTGTACCTTTGACTACTTTTGATTAATTTGGAGATATTAAAAAAGTTAAATAAATTATTATAATATATTTATATTAATCATTTTTTCTAAATTAGTTTTTCCAACTTATAAAAAGATACAATCTAAAGATATACATGAGTATTTCAAAGAGATAATGTAATAAATGTTATAATTAAATAATTTATTTAACTTTCTTAATCTCCTTAAATTAATCAACTAATTTTTTTTTTTTTTTTAAGTGTGAAATCAACTAGATTTTTTATTAGTGTAAAGGAGCAAAAATACACATGTTTTACCCTCAAGAGCGCCGAGCCCACATTCTATACTAGGCATGTCCATGGACCGGACCGAGGCGGGTTAGGGGTCACCGGGAGTGCAGTCCAGGGAGGACCTCGACCGGAATATCCAGTCCAGAGTGCTCTGTCTCGGGTCCAAATGGCCGGACCCGACCAGTCCGGGGGACCGCCTGGACCAGTCCGAGCCCCAGGACTAGTTTTTTTTTTTTTTTAAAAAAAAAAAAAAAATTGTCACTTCCAAAACAATAATTAAATCAATGAACCACCCGTGGGATAATAAATAAACATGAAAATATCTTAAATCCAATCCTAAACCCATAATAATCTCCAATAACATGTCATTGAACAAGAATACAATATAAAATATAGGTAGTGGTTTTTTTAAAAAAAAAAATTAAAAAACATTTTCGGGCCGGACCGGACCGTCCATAGGATCGAATCCCTGGACCGAAGTCCATCCGGCCAAACGACCCAGACTGCACGATGCAGGTGAATGGTTTCGGACCGGTCGGGTCGACCGACCGACCGGCACCTGATCGCTTAGGGTTTTTTGGACATCCCTATTCTATACTTATATTTACATGCTTCTTCCATGCTTATATGTGTAAGCACCATTTCCAAGAAAGAGAGAAGTCTTGAATAATGAGAAGTTTGCAAGTATAAGCATGTAAGAAGCATGTAAGTATAAGCATGGAATGTGGACTCCAAGAGCGCTCAGCACCATATATTTTTTTTAGGAGCAAAAATACACACGTGGTTATCATTTTGAAGCAAAAGTCACATATATGTCTGTTAACTTAGCTAACTTCCGTTACTTTTAAAAAAGGTGACCAGGTATCCACATGTTATCCTTCCTTTCCTTTGAAATTGAGCGACGTGGCAATTCAAAGAGGGAAGCACAGAAGAAAGCTGATACTTTCTGTGTCTCTATAGCCATCTGTGCATGAAATCGGGATCTGGGTTTAAAGTTTTAATCTTGTTCAAAAAATTGAACCGCAATTCAATTTTTAGTTGCAGTGCAGGCCAGGGTGGTTCAGGGCCATCTAGAGCCAACTTACCAGAAACAAGGATCCACCAATGGGATTCGGTGACCTCACCTCCGACTCTGACAACGCCGTCTCCAACAAGCTCCGAGTGCTAGCCTGCGTTCACGGTCCCGGCAACGTCCCTTCCATCATCGGCCTCATCGAGTCAACCCGCAGCACCGTAGAACAAAAGTGCGAGGTCGAAGGTTTTTCAGATAAAGCATGGAAGCGCCTTGTTGGGTGAGCAACGGCTGTTAACTTATATATACCAGAGCCTCCATGACACATATCAAGCATATAAGCAATAAAACCCAAACCATATAGTTACAACTACCTAAAAGAACTACTAGTTGACATTTATTACCAAGTGTTGGATGCGGTTTAAAGCAGCAGCAATTGCAAGATCTTCGCACCGCCCCCAATCAGGTTCTCCAACAAGACGCAAATAAGAAAGTTTATCTTTTTGGAGTTTACTATGATTTTTCAGATAACCAGTGCAAGAATATTAGCAGGTGTTGTTTTGCCAAAAAAAAAAAGATCTGAGACAGGGATGTCTGATTTCAAAACTATCCCCAGTTTTCTCTCTACTTTGATTATTTGTGAGCATATATGCTTCTTCGCTTCCACTCAAAACTCTAATCCAACTCTTCCTACACATAAAAGAGTGATCCTTCACAACAGCCTCCACATCTGGTTTCACTAGTTCCGATCACTCTTTATCTGGTTTCTTTCTTGTGCACGGCAAATCAGTGACTCAACGAGATGCATGATGAAGAGCTTGAGTGGGTAAAGGTTTTTCAGATGCTTCTTCTGCCAAGTCAGTGTCATGTCATTATAATTGGTCAAAATCTTTTCATTTAACAGTCAACATTTTATATTTAACTGGGAGTGTGACTTTTACTCCAAAATGGTAACCACGTATGTATTTTTGTTTCCAAAAAAAGTATATAGTTTATGTATGTATTTTATATGATAAATACATAATAACTATAGTCCTCATATTTTATGTGAGTCAATGTAGACGAGGATAAAGTATATATTTGTGTATTTTTTGATAATATTTATTTGCTCCTTTACCTTTTTTTATTATTGTTTATGGCGGTTGTGTTGTACTGTGGTTCGTGTGTTTTTCATGTTTGTACTTGTGCTTGTTGTACTAACGTTTTGTCTATGTAAATATATTTGATCATTTTATAAAACAACACGATGCAAAATAACCAATAACTAAATGTCACCTGCATAAAAAATTAGCAATGTATGTGTAATAATTATACAATAACTATATATGATCACTTCAAATACATGTTTGATTTTCAATTTTTAGCTTTTTTTTTTTTTTTTTTTTTTTTTTTTATAAATAAGCTTAGAACATTCTGGTCTAAGTTAAAATCATAAATTTTCCAGTTCATTTTGAACTGGCTAATCCAATTTAATGTTCATTCAAATAACTAAAAATGATACAGGTAGGTATTATATTAAGAGAATTGCACATGTTCTAATAAAAAATAATTTCATTGTGTATAGTAATTTTTAGGCTAAAGATATACTTTTAACCCTTTAAATTTACATGAGAGTTTAGTTTAGTCTTTTAGTTTTATAAAGTATATTTTTAGTCTTTTAAACTTAACGTCGTTAATGCCAGTAACTGAAAATGTTGATATTTAAGTTATGACAAATAAGATGCTGACAAAGCAAATTTAATTTTTTTTTAATATAATATTTTTATACTTAACCTTGCTCTCTTCTTCTCATAATAGGGACTATGGCCTCTCCGTTCTTCAATCCACATCTATGACCGCTGCTGTAATGTTCTCCATTTTACTTTACAAAATAACTATATATTTGTTAGATCAGTAATTTAATAATGCTTCAACATCTAACAAAATATCTAAAATAAACCGAGTATGCGAATGAGCCCTAACGCAAGCAATATACAATCATCCAACATAAACCAAAAGACAAGCACTACTTTTAGCGAAAGTAGCCTAAGCTTCCGAGGTCTTCCCTGATAAACCAGAACGGGAGCTATCACCTGAAAGATGTGGTAACCATCAATCCAACTTATTACGAATACTAATATGTGCTAGTGAGGTGCCAAGTGGAACAATTTATATAACAGAATATTAAAAAAATATAATTCACCAATATCCATATCACAAAATTTCATGTCATAAATTATGTATCACAGTTTTCATTAACACAGTTCCCAAGATACCTCCCATCAATCCAACCGAACCGTCTTATTTCCTCCGACTAGACCCATGGGCTAAGTTATACCCATGTTACTGGTTACTCAAAAGCTCACTGGTCATGTGATGAGGACCGGCCAAAATCCCCAGAGCACACGTCCCAGACCATGGGCCTTTTCCCCTCATTGAACATGTGGGGTGTCGTATGCCCTCATTGAACTAGTGGGTCAGTCCCTCATTGAACAGGTGGGACAATAGAAAGCCAACCATCGTGCACGATGGAGGCCTCACCACGTGGTGGAATATACATTTCCTCCCAATTCAATCCTTCCCATAATTATCATAATAAATATCATTATATCAAAACTCTCAATTCTTATACATAAATAAATAAATATATATAAATTCATAATTTAAATCATAAGGTTCCGCAAGGCAATTTATATTAAAAATATTCATAGTGATTTCAAAAATACTCACAAACAACATATCAATACACATAACAAGTGGAAAGTGGTTACCTCTCGCCTTAACTATTATCACACCGCTCCTAATTCAAGAGCCCAAACACACGCCAAAAATCAATCTACCACAACCAAAATACTAACCATTAATAACTCTTCTAAAACTCCACATAATGAAAATTATAACTTATAATTTCATAAAATTAAAATATACAAATTTTAATAATAAATTTATTTGGAATGCTTGAAGTGGGCACAATATGACTAGACTTAAAAAAAAAATCAATGAAACCATTGTAACTATGAATTCTCTATCTATTTATTAAAAATACCCTTCTTAATTTATTACTTTTTAAAAAAAAAAAAAAAAAAATAATATTATCTCGTTACTATTTATTTCTTTTATTATTATTATTTTACTAGATATTATTATTTCTCCATAATTATTTTAAACTCTCGGAGGCTATCCTAACATTTTAAATTAGGAATTTATAAATACTAATAATCATATAAATTATACTCTTTAGATATTAATAAAATCATATATATACTCTTTAGATATAATATTCATACACTTTATTTACATTACGAGCTCATGTGTATATGTTCACTAGCTTTAGTGTATTATTCTTTCAAAAACACAGCAAGCTTGACTTTTTCCATACTTCATGTATCACATTATACATATATACACCCACAACAAAAATGAATTTTTCTCCCTCCTGGGTCCCACGACATTAAACACACACATTCTCCAATTTTCAATCTATTCAACTCAATGCAAGTTTCCTATCATCTGTCAAAAAGTAAAGCCACGTTTTTTTTTTTTTTTTTTGTCCCTAATAGATATATATATATATATATATATCATTTATATGGCAGCAAAAAGAAAATCAAGCCTTTCTTATATTCTTCCCGAGGTTGTAACGTGATTATCTATATTATAGCAACATGTTTCCTAATGCTACGTACAGTAGTGTTCCCCTTTTTGTTTTATATATCAGCAACGCTTTCTTTATTCATGGAGACGAGAACAAGTTTTTGTCAGCAACCTTTTTTTTTTTTTCTCTTCTTTTCTCTTTCACGAGCAAAGCAGACTATATTTTCCCTTTAAAAGATAACTTTGGTTTTTAAAAGACACAGTGAGTTTGGATTTATAGTATCTTCATACACACACACACATATATATATATATATATTAAACTAGACTCAAATATGATAGCATGAATTTCTTGGTCTTTCACGTGCAGCAACTTCTTTCATTCTGTAGCGTTATATATCTAAGCAACACCCTCTAATATTCCTTTAACCCAAATAGACCAGTTGTGCAAAGAACCCAAAAGCTTGAAGGAGGAGACTTACCTTGTTCGAAGGTCACACTCTTCCCTTCCAACTTCTTGCTTTCGGTGTGTCATCTCTTGCTACTTCTTTCTCATTTCCGTACCGAGGTGAATGAGAATAAAGACTGCCGAAAAGATCTATGCACCACCTCCTTCCTATGATTCCTTGTCTGGTGCTCCTCCTCGGTCTCACTCTCTCCGACTCTCATGCTCTCACCGTCTCAGGCTTTTGATTCCAAGACTGACGTGCCCATAGATTATCTTCTCCACGTTGGCCTCCCTTCAACCACATCAAACCCTGTTTTATGGCTCAAGAACAGGGCAACTTGAACTCTCTCTCTCTCTCTCTCTCTCTCTCTGCCTCTCTCCCACTCTCGGCCTCACACCCTTTCTCAACTCTCACTCTCGGACTCAACTGGGCTGAAGGAATGAAAGAATGAGGAGCATGGTTACATACATATAGGGACCCTTGGACCAGTTTGAGAAAAAGAATGATGGACCGGAGGGTATTCAACGTGGGGTGAGGCTCAAGAAGTATGGTGGAGGTATGGCTTGATGATCTCGGTTGTCCCGTGGAAGTCGCTGAATAAATCTCCTTTTCTCGCACTTACGTGATTTAGGCGATATAGGAGTTGTGATCCAATTATGCTTGACCGTGTTTTTACGCTTTTTACTTTTTTGCGTGTTCAGGCCAATATGTTATGAGTTAGAAATATCTATATTTCCCCTGCTTGTTGTGTCTTAGGTTCTGATGTATGGTTGGGCCAAAGTCACATATGGGCTTATGTTGTGATAACTTATTCTCTCATTTCTTTCTTTGTTTCACGTGTTGGGCCATTGGACAAGGAATGGAGTGATTTAATTAGTTGCATGAGCCACATGATTAAATGGGCTGAAGCAAACAATTGAAATTGGAGTGACTACATGCAGGCCCAAAATGATTGTTTGAAGAATGAAGAAATAGATTCGGTGTATATATGTGGTATAGCCCGTGGAGTTTGAGAGAAAAGAAAAGGTGATGATATTAATCCCTACTTGGTCCCCTTTTTTTTTTCAAAGCCTTTATTTGTATTTAGGCCTTTTGGAAAATATTGGGTAAATAATAAAATTAAATCCTTAACTCCCATATAAGGATTTTTTTCCTTTCTCAATTAAGTAGGCCCTAAAATATTATTTCTAAAAATATTTATGCCAAAAATTATTCCCTAATTATTTGTCCTTAATTTATGGGAAAATATTCTTTAAATTCCATATATTATTTTCCAAAAACTTTAGGCATGATTTATTCCTTGTTTGAATTATTATTTTCCCAAAATGAATTAAAAGAAAGATAAGCCTAACTTTCCAATAATTATCCTCATAATTATTTTAAGCTAAATTTCAAAAATCAATTCCCATATTTTATTTCAAACTTTAAAATCCTAGAATTTGGGATGTTACGGCTGCAACTACAGCTATTCAACTCATGTTCTTCCATACCTCCTTCATCTACAAATCTGCGGTATTTAAGTAGTCTTATTATAAAGTTATTTTACAAACCTTTATATTAAAATGTAGCAGATTTTAATAAATCTCCCCTCTTGTCTCATATGCATCCTTTTAATTTCCTGTGGCAAGTGAAGAATTTCACAAGGAAATGTGCCGCAAGGACAAGAGCAAAACACCATTGATAGATAAAATAAAAAAAACAGAGCCTACTTAAAATTTGTTTGAATAATTTAAATACAATATATGTTTACTAATATAACATTTTATTGAACTATAAACATGCTTAATTATTTAAAATTCTTTTAAATGGGGAAAATAGTAGATAACTAGATATTCTTCCCCATCCGTTGCACGGAATGGGGTTTATTGTTTATGGCATTTTCTAAATATTATTTTGCCAATTAAAGACGAATAAATGAATGATCTTAATTTAAGGGGTTTATGAATCCTCCTTCACATTTGTTTATAGATACTATCTTTATCTATTGAAGACATTATAAGCAAATGATAAATATGGTATATGAGATTGAGAAGTTGTTTTTAAAGAAAAATAACCAAAAATAGAGTTTTACTTGGGGAACAAAAACTAAATTTATAAGCATAATGATTTGTTGGTTGAATGTTCTTCAATCTCCCTCTCATGTAGAACATTATGCATAACTCAATCAATATGACATTAATTTGTTGTCTATATTTAATGTATCTCTTGTACATGCCATGCCATTTGCTACTCATCTCTAAGAACGAAGATGATAGCATAACCTCCTACATATGAAAGTGAAATTTTATGAAGATGACTTTTTCTTTCCTAATGAATCCTTAGGTGAGTACGAGTTAACTATATGACATAGAAGGGATTCACATAAAATTTGACGATGGGAATTAGGGTCATTAACATAAGAATTTTGAATGCTTTTATCCAATTAGTTTTTCACGAGTTCGTTGTGTGATCTCGTATTGTGTTTTTTAGGAATTGAGGAAGCTAAATCTTGGAAATATGTTCTATTGTGGTATCCAAACTTTCAAGAGTATGGAGTCACTTTATATTGGTCAATGTTATCAAATACTTCATAATTTTTAAAACGGTAGAGTTTACCCTTCTTGAACTATTATATGAAATGCTCTCACACTCTCTTGTGTTTATCAAAACTAGAAAGCATGGTTCCCTTTGTGTATTTCACAAGTCATCATAAGTAATGAAGGGAAAATGCTACACATGTAAAGAAAATTTATACTTGACATATTTGTTTATCCCCAAAATCATGACAACCCTTCAAGGAACATAGTGAGGGTCTTTTAGCAATGAGCAAACCTTTGCATTGCACATGCAATAACAATGACCTAGGTGTTATTTCAATAGTCAATGTTGCTAAAAAGATCATGGAGAATACTTGTCATGTTGGATTGTAATATTTTTAAGAGTTAAAGTAAAATGAGCGGAATTATGGCTTGTATGTGAACCAAATGTCGCATAGATTATAAAAGATTTTTTATACTAAATATTAATTAAATTAATTATGACATACCTGCTTATCCCCGAAATCTTGCCAATAGGAGCAAAGTTGAATGCTTCCTTAGTTCTTCATAATTAACATTCAAGTGGCTTTTTTCCCTCCCAAACAATCTTTTCCACAATTAAAAATGAAGTGGCTTCTCATTTTTCAACTAATTCGTAATTAGTATTGAAGTGTCCTTTTTTTTAAGCATATGAAAGGTGTACAATTAAGGATCAAATGCACTTAATTCACATTGACATGTACTATTTCATAGTTAATATTTAAGCTTCTTTTCATTTTTTAAAAGATTCATAATTAACATTCTAGTGGCTTTTTTCTCTCAAGCAATCTTTCCCACAATTAAAACAAACTTATAATTAATATTCAAGTGGCTATTCATTTTCCAACTGATTTATAATTAAGATTCAAGTGGTTTTTTTTTTTTTTTAAAGGAATATGAAAAGTATACAGTTGACAATCAAATGCACTCACTTCACATTGACATTTATCGTATGATAGTTAACATTCAAGTACGTGCTTTTTTAAAAACAAAAAAACGAAGACTTCAACCAATAGTGTTAAAAAAAGTCAATTCCTCCATCACAAATTATTAAGGTCAACGAACGATCCCCCCCCCCCCCCCCCCCCAAAAAAAAAAAACCGTTACTACAAGTTTTCAATGGATATAATATAATAATATAATGGGCGGCATTTTCCAAAAGGCGTTCCAAGTCCTTTTTTTTTTTTTTTTTTTTTTTTTTTTTAATACACACACAAATATATATATATATATATATTATAGCTTAATGAAGAATATTAAATGTTTTCCTCTATATTTGTTTTCTCTGGATATTCATAGGAAACACATATGGAAGATTATTTTCCCCCTTTTTTAGTATTTAAACCACATCTATATAACTTGATTAATGTATTTCTACCTTTCACTTTGTTAATCTGTGATTTTTCTGCTTAGGATTTGTTCAAGATTTTTTCACTTGGATAATTAGATTGTGAGATAAATCAAAAAAAAAAATTTTATTAGATTTTACTCTAAAACTTAAAAAACATACATGTCATTGTTTTATTTCATTACATAAAAAATAATATAAGAGATTTTTTTATTATTATGTGAAATTGGTTTTAAAATTATTATTTATGATATTTAAAATTATAGGATTGAAAGTACACTTTATAAAGTTAAGAGAGTTAAGAGATGAAACTTCATTCAAATTTAATGGTTTTAAAGTATATTTTAGTCTAATTATTTTGTTTATAAGGCATGAATGCCTCTTTTTGTTATTTTACAAATTTAAAGTATTGTTATGAACATTGGGTTGGACTAACCATTTTAAAGTGAGTTGGCAAATATAGAAAAATACTATTTGAACTTCAAAATCCTATCGATAATAACAATAATGGGATCAATAATAATAACAATAAATCAATTGATAACTCATTTTATTGAAAAATCATCTATTTAGGATTTTAAAATTCAAGTGGTATTTCTTTAACTTTTTCCTACTAAGTTCAAGAGTCAAACGATTAATTCCAGCTCGTTTAAATGTTTTGAAAAAAAGGATCAGCTAATAAATAAAATTCAAAGAAATGAACGAAATTATATATAGTTTTTGTAAAATTTCTTTACCCATATGATAATTATGTAGGCTAAAATGTATACTTACTTTTTTCCTCACAAAGATACGAAATATATTGCAATCAAATAAAGTTACAATGTCTCAAAAGTAGAAACTAGAACTAGACAAACAAAATGACAAACCAAACTTCAAAAAAGTAGCAAACAGACTAGAAAACATAAACATTATTATGCAACAAGAACATAAGACCAGATAAAAGGAATTTTCTCAAACATCATACACTAAAGGCTAGGAGCTATGACGTAGTCAATATACCCAATCCAAAGGGCAAAACACTTCTAATCAAGCTCTGGCAATCAACCCAACCACTAAGAGCGGACCTAGGTGTTAGACTAGGGGGCAAGTGTCTACCCTTAAAGTGGGGAATTTTCATTTTTTTTTTTAAAAAAAAAAAAAAAAAAAAATAAAAAATACATGTTTGAATGATTATCCACTCTTAAATTAAGTGTACGCCCTTAATACATCAAGACCGCACCTCTTAATCGGATGGAATGAATGGTTGAATGATTGTTTAGTACCTTATATTGAAAAAGATGTATTTGATAGCATTGATAATAAAACAATTATGATGGAATTCCAAAAAATAAAGTATAGAAGGATGATCTATTGTAATTATTTTTATTGTAATATATTGTTGTTATTAAAATATATGTACTTAAACTTATTGAGTGCTCATCCTTCATTGTAATTTAGGTCCGGTTTCTCTCCTTGGCGGGGTTTCTCCTCATCCCTCCTTATCTCTCATTTTTTGGTACCAATTAGTATCTTAAAATATATTTTTTAGTAACGATCCTAAAATATTTTCTTAAGATCCTAAAATAATTTCTTAAGATCCTGAAGTATTTTTTTTAGTACCAATCAGTATCTTGAAGTACTTTTTTGGTACCGGTCAGTATCTTGAAGTACTTTTTACTACCAGTTAGTATCTTGAAGTACTTTTTTAGTACCCAATCGAGTGTAGTGAAATATTTTTTCAATATCCTAAATTTTTGGATATTGAAAAAAATATTTCGAAATCTTGGGCGATATTAAAAAGTACTTCAAAATGGGACAGTCAAGATTAATTCAAATCAATAGTCTAGATTGGTTGAGGAGAGAAATCAAAGGTTGAGATTGGATGAGAAGGGATAATGAGAGGATCCAATTCCTTATAATTTATGTAGAATTTTTTTTAACAAAGACTTAGCCAAGCCTTACTTTTCTAAATGGCAGGTTTGTAAAATAACTACATCTCTTATTACATCATCAGTATTAACTTGATTTCATGAAATTTTTTTTGATATTATTTTCTTTTCTTGTTTATACTCTTTTATTTTTTAACGCATTTAAAACTTTCCTTAAAAAAAATAAAATAAAATTTAGGGGCCGAATCCCCGCTACTGATACCCACCCTTCATAAATTTTTTGCATCTGTCCCTTGCCGACTATCAAATATACTTCGTTGGGAACACATAACGATGGTTCCTAATCAAATTCTTTGAGACCATAATATTCCCAAGGAGAATAAGACTCATCACCATAGTAGAGAAAACACAATCAACATAATAATAAAGGAGAGAATCACAACTTCAACCCAAAGATGAACATTAAAGCCATACGCACTTAGAACTGACACATGTCTAACCCTGAGGATGAATAGTGTTGACATAAACACTGAACATACACATTGTCGAGTTAATGATGAACAACATGTACAAACCTACTGAACAGGCATAAGTTGATGATTCTTCAGTAAATAGCGTTTAACAATGCATTAGAAATTTGAAAAATACACAAACTAACCTCCCTCCTGTAGAGGGATACCTCAAACCAATTATTACAATTCTTATTAAATATATAGTCATTGGAATACATGCAATAACTAGGTACTTCTAATTATTTTAGTACATTTGAAAGAAATACTATGAAAAATAGATTGGATTGGGCTATTTCACATAGACTAGAAAACTACATCTTAACCCTAATCAAAATATCTTAGATGTTTATATCAAAAAATAAAATAAAATATATCTTAGATGTTATCACAACAATACTCCCTCTAGTTATAAATGTAAAAATTAATTAACTAATTCATATAAATAAAAGAAATTAGTCAAATTAATAAATTGTAAAAAAAAGTGAATTACTGTTTTTTAAATATCTCTTCTTTTGTAAGCAACACATAAATATGTTTTTTTTTTTTTTTTTTTTAGCAATCCTTCCTCCTTCGTTCTGAATATAATATATATTTGAGCTGTATGTTTATATAAGTATTTAAAATGCATGTATAAAGTAACCAAAATGAGTAGTTATTGTAGAATTATTATACAAATTATGCGATGACATAATAAACTTTTTAGGAGCTGCATGTGTAATTTGTCAAGACTACTTTCTGTTATTTTACTAATTTAAAGTAATTAATTCTATGAACCTAAGATTGAATTGGCTGCCAATTTAAAGGGAATTGGCAAACATAATCTTAATTCAGATTAATATTTTATTCATTCCTAAAGAAAGAAGTTAGATAATTAATTTTATTTAGTTTTTTATTAGTAATTCATCTGCATTAAAAATACATAAAATATAAATTTCAATCAATATAGATAATTTATAAAAAGTATAAATTTCTGGAGAAAAATGGATTGATTTATTTCATTTAGCACTGGAATAAAACCTCTCAATTATATTAGTATCTATATTAATGATTGGAGAGAGTGAGTATGTTTTAAAAATTAGTTTAAAGTTTACTTTTGGTCCTTTAAGTTTACATGAGGTTTCATTTTAGTCCTTAAAATTTAAAAAGTGAATTTTTAGTCTTTAAAACTCGACACCGTGAATATTACTAACGGAAAATGTTGAATAAACAAAGTTTGGGTGGTGATAATGCAATGCTAACAAAGTAAGCTGGATCTGCAATAAAACACTTCATCTAACTTTAATCCTATATGGCATTTACTTATTTACATCAATCAATTTCATAATCCTTTTCTCTCTAAAACACAAATAGACTTTAACTCTTTTTTGTTGTGGATATATATAGACTTTACCTCTTCTCAGACCTTTTGAAGACTCAGATCAGGCCTAAAAGCCTACATACAAGCTCAGACCCAGGATTTCCATCACGGGCTTGGGCTTACTTAGTTAAAACCTAGCCTAACCTATTTCCATATCTAATTAACGTTGTTAAGATTATAAGATTAAAAGTATATTCTATATTCTATATTAATATCAAAAAAAGTATATTCTATAAATTTAAGGGATTAATTAAAATGAAACATTATACAAACTTAAAGAATTAAAAGTATATGTTAGACAAATTATTATTATTCTCATACACACACAATAACTTTATAATAACTACTCATTTTATTTCACATATTTGTATTTTACTTTTAATGTTTCAATTATGGTGCAGCCAGCTTAATCTGGCCAATTTAATTTGATATTTTTTTTATATAAAAGACAAAATAATATTAAATAACATAAGTTTACGGGTTGCAAAATTTATAGTATTTTTTAAAATGTAAAATAATTAGAAGTACCTTATTTAATTGGATGTAGTATATTATTTATAAGCAGAAATAATACTACATCTCATTCTTAATATAAGAGCTAATTGACTTTTTTAAATAGATTATCATTTTTCTTAAAACTAAATTGCTTGACTTATATACTTATATATAATCTAATGATTTATAATATATGTTATGATTAAGTAATTTATTTAGCTTTCTTAACTTAAAAAAGAAAAAAATCAATTGTCTATTATATTAAGGACAGAAGGAAGTATGATTTTATTCAAATTGTATGCATTTATAATAATCTTATAGTAATGACTAGTTTTAATTATATACCCCCTTCAGTCCTTAATATCCATGTTATCAAACTTATAAGTTTAACCAAACTTATGACATAGATATGGACTTGTATCGTGAACCATAATTGTAAATTCAGAACATTTTACTTTTATTAATTGATAGGTATTAATAGTGTATAATTAAGTAATTAGAATATAAAATGATAAAATTTATTTTAAATCCAAATAACTAAAATTAAATATATAAACATTAATAATTGATCATACTTAACAAAAACATTTCTATAAGATTAATATATAAAGTCACTGTGAGCATGATCAAAATGAAAAAATTAGCACAAATTTAATAATGAGTAAACACTATTTTATAAGATATAAACATAAAAATGGTACATTTGGTGTATGAATTTGTGAGTTTAATTGAGTTTATAACTAATACAAGTTTAAGAGCAACCGAAATAATTTTATAAGTTATAAACGCAAAATCAATAAATTTAAAGAGTTAATTTGCAAGTTTGACAACAATATTTAATATAATACCCACTCTAGCAAAGAAATAAAAACAATATTACATTAAGAATTAAGAATCATATGTAGTTTATAACATAATAATTTATAATGTAAGTATGTAATCGATGTTTTAAGGGAAAATGCATTTAAGGGTCATTTTTGGAGGAAAAAATCCAAAAAAAGGCTCAAAGATTCTGAAAATCAATCACATTAACAACAATATCAAATTTCTGTTAACAACTATATCAAATTTCCATTAACAACTTACTAGATTCTAAAATCCCAAAAAAGGCCCAAGGGCCTTTTCTAGTTGTTAAAATATTGTTGTTAATTTGGTTTATTTAGTTGTTAACGGTATTGATTTTATTGTTAATTTGGTTGATTTAGTTGTTAAAGTTTAATGAATTTATACCAGAAAAGGTCCTTGGGCCTTTTTTGAGATTTTCAGAATCTTGGGGCCATTTTTGGGCTTTTTCCCCTATATGGATTTTCCCATGTTTTAATGGCCTTAAATTACAAAGCGAGTCTTGGTTCGGTTGATGACACGCATCGCAACCGATAGACATAATAATCAAATAAAAAATAATTATATGGATATAAAATAACATATTTATGTAGGATTTGTATAATAACGTCATATTATATCAAGATCTTAATAAAATAATACCTTTGAATGGTTATAAAATATTTTAATTTTTTTGAGAGACAATTTTTTCTTTGTGAAGTTTTTAAATTTTACTAACGCTTTTCATCTAGCCTGAAACTATTCAGTTTTTAAAATGTTGTTTTGGTTCTTTGTTTTATTTTTTATTCTGACTCAATAGTGGTTCATTCGATCCAACCTGATTCAATCTTAAAAATGATTTTCTAGTCCAAGTCATATGTTAATGAGTGTAATTCTTTAATGTAATTTTAATATTCACCCTCATTTAATATCCAACTGTTTGGAGTGTAGGACCATCAATTTTGAAAAAAAGTCCAAACGCCGCTAATTTTTGGTTCATTAAGGAAAAAGCTGTGTAAAGAAAAAGCTTTTTCTATTTTTCCAAAAAGCTTTTAACTTTTTGACATGGGCCCCGCCACTTCTACCGATATCAATCCAAACACAAATCGATTTTTAAAGCCATCGCTCCTAATTTTATACCGCCAATCCAAACAGACGCAAAGAGATCTCAAACAAAATTCTCTTATTTAGAAAGATATGAGCAATAAAAATGTCATTGTTACCATAGTAATACTAGAGTTGGGAATTAGGGTTGGCTCTTGAAGAGCTAAGGTATGAAAAACATATGTTTTTCAAGCCTCCCAAAGAGCATGCCTAGGGTTTGCTCTACAAGGTTGGAAGATATTTTGATAATTAAAATTATTTTTACAAAGATTTTTTTCCAAAGAAATATAATTAGTAAAATTTAACAATTAAAGTTCTAATTTATCAAATAGATATTATCAACATTAATGTTTACACAATAAACAAACGCAATCACTAATTCGTAATTAAAATAAACTATTATCCACAAATAACTTTACACAAAGCATAACAAACTTATCATTAAGTAACATAAGTATGATAACTATTATTTTCATCTTTTTTACTACTATCATCAATTTCAAAGACATTTGATTGTACTTCATTTTAAGTAGTATGCTTTCTACTTCATGGGTAAAAATATCAAGAATATCTTCTCTCATCATGAATACATTTATAATCTTTATTTACAATAAATATTAATCAAATAATAAAATTAAAGTATATTTATTATGTATTTATAATTAAATGGATAAATAACTTCATAACAAATACAATATATATATATAATTTGTAAATTAAATAGTTAAGTTAAGTTAACCAAAAAAAACTTAAAAGGCCTAACTTACTTTACAGGACCAACTTCATTTAGAAGTTTTAATTTACAAGTTATGACTTGAACGGGCTAGTGTGATTTCCCGACGCAGTTATAATTTATAAAGGGAAGGAAAAAAATTGCAGACATAAATGATGACGTGGAAAACAAAAACCAGCTAATATTACATGAAGCATAAAACATAAAAGGCTTCTTTTGACCCTAAAACATTCATTCACATGTATTCACATTACCAACTTGCTTTGCCCTAATTAGTCTCTCCATTCCCCTGCCTCTTTCTTTTGGCTTTTTATCGTCTTTCCAACATTCTCCTTCTCTCCCTCACCTCACTCTCACACCTCCTCTTCCTCCCTCACTGTAACTCGCTCTCTGTGCATCAATATAAAACCTTACCTCTCTTCGCTATAGAACGCGAGAGTGAGAGGGAGGCGGGCACATCAAGAGAGAAAGAGAGTCTTCATCATAAAACCCTAACTCGCTCTCTAGCTGAGTAAGCCGCCATGAATTCCGAGTCAACTCAGCTCCAGCAAGCTCAGGTGGCCGCCATTCTTGGTCCCGATCTTGGCCCTTTTGAGACCCTTATATCACACCTCATGTCTTCTTCCAATGAACAGCGTTCTCAAGCTGAGCTTCTTTTCAACCTCTGCAAGCAGACCGATCCTGATTCTCTTTCCCTGAAACTCGCCCATCTGCTTCAGTTTTCCCAGCTCCCTGAGGCTCGTGCCATGTCTGCAATTCTCCTCCGCAAACAGCTTACTCGCGATGATGCTTATTTGTGGCCTCGTCTTACTCCTTCTACTCAATCATCGCTTAAATCTATTCTTCTTGCTTGTATTCAAATTGACCAACCGAAATCTATTTCCAAGAAATTATGCGATACAATTTCTGAGCTTGCTTCTGGGATTCTTCCCGATAATGGTTGGCCCGAATTATTGCCGTTTATGTTTCAGTGTGTATCATCGGACTCAATCAGGTTGCAGGAATCTGCATTTTTGATCTTTGCCCAGTTGTCCCAGTACATCGGTGATTCCCTTACTCCGCATATCAAGCATCTACATGGTGTGTTCTTGCAGTGTTTGACATCATCGACGGCCAATTCTGACGTCAGGATTGCTGCATTGAATGCGGTGATCAATTTTATCCAGTGTCTGTCGAGCTCTACTGATCGTGATAGGTTTCAGGATTTATTACCTGCAATGATGCGCACTTTGACCGAAGCGTTGAATAGTGGGCAGGAAGCTACAGCCCAGGAAGCACTTGAATTACTGATCGAATTGGCTGGAACTGAGCCCAGATTCTTGAGGAGGCAATTGGTGGATGTAGTCGGGGCAATGTTGCAGATAGCTGAGGCAGATTCATTGGAAGAAGGGACGAGGCATTTGGCAGTTGAGTTCGTGATCACACTTGCAGAGGCCAGGGAGCGGGCGCCAGGGATGATGAGGAAGTTGCCACAGTTCATTAGCAGATTGTTTGCTATATTGATGAAGATGCTTTTGGATATCGAGGATGATCCAGCGTGGCATAGTGCAGATACTGAAGATGAGGATGCTGGCGAAACAAGCAATTATAGTGTGGGTCAAGAGTGCTTGGATAGGCTGTCTATATCATTGGGTGGCAATACCATCGTTCCTGTTGCATCTGAACAATTACCTGCTTTCTTGGCTGCTGCCGAGTGGCAAAAACGTCATGCTGCATTGATTGCGCTGGCTCAAATTGCGGAGGGTTGTGTAAAGGTATCGAAAATGCCTGTACTCCTTAGGTGATTGGTTGTTTTTCATGTTTGCTATCTTGTTTAACTGCTATAGATATTTCTCCTCTAGTCTCAGTCAGTTGCAACTGCAACTTCTATTCCTTTCACTTTTAACTTATTGTTATTTGAGGTGCAAAGGTTTTTTATATTTTTCTTATGATATTCCTCAACTCTCCAATTACTTCAGGTTATGACTAAAAATTTGGAGCAAGTGGTGGCAATGGTATTGAACTCTTTCCAAGATCAACACCCCCGTGTGAGGTGGGCTGCTATTAATGCAATTGGGCAATTGTCTACTGATTTGGGTCCGGATTTACAAACCCAATACCATCAACGGGTGTTGCCAGCACTAGCTTCTGCTATGGATGATTTTCAGAATCCTCGCGTACAGGTTAGCTGTTGCCCTTTGCCAATGAGTATTTGGTTTTATCTATATTCAGGTATAAGCAATGATGGTCTTAAATTATGAAATAATTGGATATTATCTCCAGAAAATTTGAAGTAATGAATCAGCTCTTGAATTGGGATGCTTGGTTTGTTTGACTTGTAATCAGGGTACTCTCTTGTTGTTCCATGTTTATTGTTTAAATCTTTTGTAATTTGTTCTACCACTTCATGATCTTGTGGTATTTTTTTGGGTCTTAATTTTACCTTATAAGATCAGTTTAATTTCAAAATGATGATCAACTTTTTTGTTGAAAGTATGTTTCACCTTTTTCCTAGTTAATTTTGACCATGGCTGGGATTCAAACTTGGATCATTCAGTCCTAAATAAGACTCCAATATCACTAAGCCAATGCCTATTGGAAATAAGACTCCAATATCACTAAGCCCTAAACTTGTGATCACTACAAATTTTGAAGTGTCCCCTAGTGTTGTGTCTAAAATGAATGACCCATCTATGTTGGACGTGGACATGGAGCTCTATATGTGAAGTGACTGTGCATCATAGGTATGAGTATATCTAATCTTGCTATCGGTTGTGCAGGCTCATGCTGCATCAGCTGTGCTCAATTTCAGTGAGAACTGTACTCCTGACATTTTAACGCCTTACTTGGATGGAATAGTTAGCAAACTGCTGGTGCTTCTTCAGGTATTGTAACTGAAATATTGTTCTGAGGAATGCTGATGCGGCCATTTTTCTGAATCTTCATGTGATTATCTTTCTTCTTCCCTTAATTGTATTCAAAATGTTTGGCAGAATGGGAAACAAATGGTGCAAGAGGGTGCCTTGACTGCTTTGGCATCAGTTGCAGATTCATCCCAGGTATCTTTGTATTACCTGTTTTGTTCAACAATTTTTGATTTCCTGCAGTATATCATAACTAGATTAAAACCATCATGTAATTAGGAGCACTTCCAGAACTACTACGACGCAGTTATGCCATACCTGAAGGCTATATTGATTAATGCAACTGACAAGTCTAATCGGATGCTTCGTGCCAAGTCTATGGAGTGTATAAGTCTGGTTGGAATGGCCGTTGGGAAGGAGAAGTTTAGGGATGATGCTAAGCAGGTACTCCATTATCTTATCTTATTTTCAGTTTCCTGTGGAAATCTTTGAAATTGATATGCTGTAACTTTGCAGCTAAACAACAATTTTTTTTAGTGGTTTTAAAATTTATACCTTTTTCAATACCCACTTGTATGCTTATCATTACTCAGAAAACATGTTTAAAATGAAAAACTAGAAAGTTATTTGTTTTAAAAAGGATTTGGAATGGAATATTATCTATTATGTACATAACTTCTCACTCTGTGTGTAATAGGTTGTTATCTGAAATGATAATAACTGGGATGATTGAATTTCACTTTCCATGAATTTATAAAACGTGTTTGTTTAAGGTTATGGAGGTGCTTATGTCTTTGCAAGTTTCTCAAATGGAAACTGATGATCCAACTACAAGTTACATGCTTCAGGTATGTGTTTTAATATTAAATTAATGTAGCATATATGATATCTCATCAGACTCTACTCAGTTAGAATCACTTAATTTGTTGCAGGCATGGGCTAGACTCTGCAAGTGTCTGGGACAAGATTTCCTACCTTATATGCAGTTTGTCATGCCCCCATTACTTCAGTCTGCTTCACTTAAGCCTGATGTAACCATTACATCAGCAGACTCAGACAACGACATTGAGGATTCTGATGATGAAAGGTTTCAGTTTTTTCATTTTCTTCATTGAATTTTTATAATATTGTCAGTTTCAGGTCATAATGTATTAATCGTACTGCTCTTGTTAGTTTGCTGTCATTGCTGTTGTTTGGGCCTTGGAGCTTTTTTGATACTTGCTGCTTTATTGATCTTCTGATATGACTCGTTTTTCTTTGCTTTTCTGTTAAGATCATATATTTAAACAATTCTCCAGTACAGTTACTTATCTGTACTGGATAGAAAAAGCAATTATTTAGTTGTTTTAGCTTCATATGATTATTTGACTGAAATGGGCAGCACAAATATATACAATTTCACTTCCCATCTAAGTTTTATTTTATATATTTAGTATGGAGACCATCACGCTCGGGGACAAAAGAATTGGAATCAAAACCAGTGTCCTGGAGGAGAAAGCTACAGCGTGTAACATGCTTTGTTGCTACGCTGATGAGCTGAAGGAAGGATTTTTCCATGGATTGATCAGGTCAGATTCTGAGGGCTATAGAATCCCTTCTTATGCTAAAGTTTGCTAAAGGTTTACTGATCATTTTCTTTTCTTGATGATTTATGTGCATTTAGGTTGCAGGAACTTTAGTTCCGCTCCTAAAATTTTATTTCCACGAGGAGGTTAGAAAAGCAGCTGTTTCAGGTATTAAACTATTTGTATGCAGTTTGATGCCAATGGATACTTTTTCTTGTGCAATGATAGTTCTGTGTCATTTGACTCATTTCGTTTTGTGTCCTGATATTTGACATTTCCTATCCTCATTTTTCAGCAATGCCCGAGCTCCTACGTTCTGCAAAGTTAGCCATAGAGAAAGGGCAATCTCAGGGTCGGGATGCATCCTATTTAAAGTTTTTGACAGACAGTATTATTCCAGCTCTGGTGGAAGCATTGCATAAGGTAATATAGTTCCAGTTCATCCAATCTTGGTTTTGCTAATCTGAAATTTGTCCTGAGGAATTAGCCTGGGCTCTTAAGTTCTCATTGTCATGTCATTGGGTCTAACCTTGTGCTTCCTGACGATTCAGGCCATTTATTTCTTTTTCCAAATGAAAAGAGAAGTTTGGGTGAATAAATACGTCTGTTGTTTTGAAGATTATTTGAATTGTATCTTTGTATTAATTTTAGCAGAAGCAGCTTGTAGTGACTGTGACCTACATTCTTTGTTATCTTTGCGGCCCCTAGACCAAAATTGGGCTCAGGCAATGATTTGAGGATATAACTAATCTTAAATATATAATCTTAATAATATGAAGGTGGACTTTTGGTTGTCTAAGCAGTGCCAACGTTGATGGTTCTAGTGCTGAAGATCTTGCATTTCAAATTTCCTGCAGGAACCAGATACAGAGATTTGCGCTAGTATGTTGGACTCAATAAATGAATGCTTACAGGTTGGTTTTATCATCCAATGACACAATTATATATCTTGTGTACAAGTATTTCGTTTGTGTGTCTATCTTAATTTTGCATTAGATGAAATTAGGACCATTGAATATACATTGTAGAATTTTTTTATGATTATTAATTGATGAGGATAATCAACAAAGAAACTTGCTGATATTAGTTAATAAGCATTTGGTGCTAGCTGTGGAAGATTCCATAATCTATGGACATAAAAGAGAGAACTAGATTGGTTACTTCCTATTCTGCAATTGGCTTGCTAGTGAAATTGATATATTACTTGTGGACTAATTTGATTTTATTGAATGACATTAATTTGGAGCCACATTTCTAAAAGAAAGAGCTATAAGTGATGTTAGCTATGGATGATTCTATAGTCAAAGTGCTTAATGAACAAACAAAACAGCTTGATTACTTTTGGGTTTTCGGTTGACTTACGGGAGTAGTACTTGCTACAGTTTCACAATCTTTGATTTCCAGAAAGCAGTATGTTGTAATCTGTTAGAATAGGGTCATTTTCACCATTGTGGTGACCAATTCATCATTGTGTGTCTTACAAGAGAATAAATTTCCATGACATCTGTATTAATCATCAATATATGTATAAAATCAATATATAAATTTTGGGAAGCTGCATTATCCACAGCAGTGTAACTTCCAGCCTTGGGAACCATGCAATGCATGGGGCCCAAGATCTTGTTAACTACAATAAAGGGAAGAACTGACAGCTTTTTACCCACAGATTTTTAAAGATTCAGAGATAATAGCTGATCCCAAAGATAGAAACAATAAGTGGGAAGAGTGAATTCCAGCCATCTGCCATAAATCTTAATAGAGTTGACATATTTCAAAATGATTTGGCTGCTTTTAGATAATGTGGTTTTGGTGTTTTTCTCTTGTAGTATAGAATGTCCTGCAAACTTTTTTTTTGAGTATGCATGCATCATAGGTTGTTTTTTGTTAAGTTTTCTCATCCTTGTTGCTGTTACTTTATTTTGTCCACGTTTTGGGATATGCCTTTTGGCTTTGGTGCTCTTTTACAGGCAAAGGCTGAACTTTACAAATGATTACCTATGTTTTTAAAAAGCAGCCACCTTTAGGGATGTTTTCTAAGGATGCTAAACAAGGACTGTCTAAAACGATCCTCATCTCTGAAGTGGATGTTTTCCCGACAAAGTTTTGAATGTATCGTTGATGTGTGATATAGTAAAAATCCGTTTGGGATATTTTCTGATCTAATGTTTCCTCTGTAGATCTCTGGGATACTTTTAAATGAAAGCCAGGTAAAATCCATCGTTGATGAGATAAAACAGGTGATTACAGCAAGTTCAAGTAGAAAGAGAGAGAGAGCAGAGAGGGCTAAAGCTGAAGATTTTGATGCTGAAGAGGGGGAACTGATTAAAGAAGAAAATGAGCAAGAGGAAGAAGTTTTTGACCAAGTTAGTCTTTTGATGTCAAGTAAAATATATTGGTTTATCATATTCACTGATCTACTATTGATATGCTCAAGATTATGCATCAGTTTTCCGGCCATCCTTTTAATGCAATTTGTATATTTTCCCAGGTGGGTGAGATATTGGGAACTTTGATCAAAACCTTCAAAGCTTCCTTCTTGCCTTTCTTTGATGGATTGTCATCATATCTGACGCCTATGTGGGTATGTTTTTTCTGGAAGTTACCCACCTTGTTTAGTGCTATTCTAATATTTACCTGATCACTTGGCCTTTTGTCCTCATCAGTGGTTCCTTATCTTGTTTGTCTTATGCATCTGATGTTGGGAAGATGCATTGTTTGCCCTTTAAACTTGTAGTGTGTTGGAGATTGGCTGTAATGGATGTGCATGTCTGTTGTGAATGTGATTTTAGATATCATGAGTTCATTTAGTGATCAATCCTTGGATATAAAAGGGAACATTATCTTGGTTCACTTGGAACTGACAATCTGGATGGTCTATTTATCTTTTTCTCCGTTCTTTGTCTTGATTGCTTGAATTGCATATTTGTCAACAAATAATGGCAGAGATAAAGGGAAATTAATCTTTTGTACATCAAGGAGTTAGAAAATAGGTTTCTTGTACATGTCCATGTAATAAGAGAAACTAAATCCAATTGCAAATATTAGTCATGATGCTGCTGGTTGCCACTCATGGGTCTCCATTCTCTCATGTGTTGTTACTATTTACTTTTTACTGCCTTCTCTCTGCCTAATTGGTTTATATGTTTGTGTATTTATGGTAGTTAGCCTGTGAATTGTGGACACCCTATAATTTTAACTTTTTCATTAATGTTGGTTATTTTATTTGTGTTACTGTTATTTTGGAAAATATGATATGGACATTACACTATTGCAATGGGCAACAAAGTGCTGCTTGCCATGGTTCCAGGGCCCTTTGGCAATGGTACATTGCAATTCATCAACTATCCATAATTTAAAAATGTCAAAATCTTGTCTGCATACATATTATCTGAGAGTGCATATTCAATTTCATTATCTAGCATATATTGTCCTGCAAATGTTTCTTCTTTGTTGAATCGGTCTTTCATTTGTTTGTTAAAAGAAGTCAAACTAGATTTTTTTGCATTCATTCTGCAACAGATTGACTTCTCATAGATTTGTGTCATGTGGATTTCTACCTTATTATGTTTTCTATTGCACTATTTGTAACTATTTTTTCCCCCTTGTGTGGTCTGCTTACACAAATGACTTTCATATGGATAAAGCATTTAATTTGATATTTTGAGTTAATCTTATGTTTGGGATAGGGGAGGGATAAAACACCAGAAGAGAGAAGGATTGCAATTTGCATCTTTGATGATGTGGCCGAACAGTGTCGTGAAACAGCTCTAAAGCAAGTTCCTTTTCCTTTGAAAGTTTTTCCCTTTAGTGTGCTGTGATAATCCGCAAGCAACTAATTCATTTCATTGTTCTAAATGCCATCTGAGCAGGTATTATGAAACATATCTTCCATTCTTGTTGGAGACTTGTAATGATGACAGTCCAGATGTCAGACAGGTCAGCATTAGATGTCATTAGTTTATGTCTCTAGCCCTTCTATTTATTTGTCTGAATTGTCTGATTTTTTGTTATCTCTCCTTTTGTAGGCTGCTGTCTACGGCCTTGGTGTTTGTGCAGAGTTTGGAGGATCTGTGTTTAAACCTCTGGTTGGAGGTACTGCTTCTTGATATTGATATTCAATTGGTAAAAGTTATTTTGAGTAACGTTTTGTTAATGGCAAATTGCAGAGGCTCTTTCAAGGTTAAATGCTGTGATTCAGCATCCTAATGCTTTGCAACAGGACAATGTAATGGCATATGACAATGCTGTTTCTGCTTTGGGAAAAATTTGTCAATTTCATCGTGACAGTATTGATGCTAAGCAGGTAGTTACATCTTTGTGCAGACCCCAGTTTTGGCTTGTGCTTGTTAATTATGAGTCGCTCTAATGAGAAATTCTGTCAATGGGGTTTTTTAGAGTTTTATTTTAGGCAACTTGCAAATATTTTTTCTAAATGAGCTTGTTGGCAGGTGGTTCCTGCATGGTTAAACTGTTTGCCAATAAAAGGTGACTTGATTGAAGCCAAAGTTGTGCATGATCAACTTTGTTCAATGGTTGAGAGGTCAGAAACTCGACTTTCTTGTTTTCTTATACGGGTAGATCTCTGTATCTTTCCAATTTTCTTATTGTGCTGTGTCATGTTTATTTACAGATCTGATGGGGATCTTTTGGGTCCGAACAATCAATATCTTCAGAAAATTGTTGCAGTATTTGCTGAGGTTAGCTTTTGTTTGTTTGTTTGGTTGGTCGGTTGGTTGGCTGTTATTGCTGAAGTGGGCATCATGAATTTGGCACATAGTGCCCTCTATCATTTGGCAAGAGAAATTAAAATGAAAGGAGTGGAAAGGCTTTAACGATGAAATTGGTTAACCTTAGAACAGAAAGTGATTGACATGCAGTAGCTCTATGATATTTTTGTATCTCAACCCAAGACTGACGTGTTGCACCTCCTGGTAATAAACAGAATGAACAGATCTAGAAGAAGATTTTAAAGATTTATACAAAAAATGGTTCCTTGTTAAGTAATTGTTATCTCCTGAATTTACTAGTTATACTTAAAATTGAATATCATGATTTAAGTTGATGTTCATATAAAAGATTTTAGATATTTTAAAGGACTTAGTTCTCTCTAAGAAATGAAAGAGTTGTGAACCTGACTTTTATGTGGTGGACCAATGAAAGCCAACTGCTTGTGGAAGTGTTTTTTCAGACTTTTCTTTTATATTTCTTTATCTTAACTTTTCATGTGGGTGATGGATGTTCATTTGTCATTGAACTGGTAGATAGCATTGTGAGTAGCTGATGTATATTGACATGCAACTGAGGACTTGGTTTTGATTTAATGCTCATATGAGCTATTTTTTATACAGTGAACAAGATATATGATCATTGAAGTATTTTTCGTTTTTTGTTCATTTCTTCAGTTTTTCTTCTGCGGGTAACTTGTTAATAGTACTTCTACTGAATAGGTTTTATGTGCCGGTAAAGATCTTGCAACTGAACAAACTGCTGGTCGTATGAAAAATCTCCTCAAACAGCTTCACCAAACCTTACCTTCTGCTCTAGCTGCAACTTTCTCATCTTTGCAGCCGCAGCAACAGCTTGCATTACAATCCATCCTTTATTCTTAGCATGCGTCGGCAATCGGGAGTTTACAGAGACACTATTGAATTGGTTTGGTGTTCCTAATATTTATTCCTCATTCTTTCCCATAAGATGGTTTCCATCATTCTTTCTTGCATGTTTCTTTTTTCATACCCGTCGTGGCTTCAGTTTTGAGAATGCAGAGTCATAATTGTGATTGGGCAATGGGAAACTTTATGCAAAAGAAAAAAAAAGTGTATATTGTAATTTGTCAATAGTGAGATTCGAGCTTGAAAGATGAAATGTTAGGCAATTGTGGTGTGAGGATATTTGTTCTTTCCCCCTTGTTTTACATTTTACCAAAATGGGTGGTGAAAATATAGGATTGTCTTGAGGCAATTCTAGCAGTTTTGGCCTATTGTTTCTTCATGTTCATGTTAGACATTGGAATGGAATGTATTGTATTAAATATTCATTGTGTTCATCTATCAAGTTTTTACTATTTATTTTGTTGGTAAATACTTTTATTTTATTTTATTTATTTTGTTTTATTTAGCCAAGCATGATTTGCTCCCTAGTTCATAATTTGTCAAAAATTGGCATTTCATATTGGGAAAAATGAACATTCAACTTCAGACATTTGGCCAAATCATAATTCAACTAAGCAAACCAAAAAAATAAATAAAAAAACAGTAAATAATTGATTTTAACAATTAGTTTGCGTTCTAAAGCTTGTTGGTGAGGGGGATGATAGTGAAGGGGAAATCTAGATATGTTCAACAGGAAGCATCTCTATTTTTTGAAATCGGTATTAGGACATATTTGCAGTTGATTTTATTTATTCTGCAAGGATGGATTATCCTAAATTATTTTTGAGTAATGTTAGTTTTTCAAGTATCAAAATTGTTGCAATATTTTTCTTTGACTAATGAACATTGACGTTAATCACTAATTTTAGACTAACTTTGGATTTTGAATTAGAGAGTATTTTGCTTTAGAAGTATTTAGGAAGTAGTAATTGTTGTCCTAAAGTTTCATAATGTGAAACAACTGATACTTTCAATTTTTTTTTTTCCCTCTTGAAACAATATTATATTAAGAATTTTTCATGACTTGCTAACCAGGTATTCATTAATAATAAAATATTGTCAGTCTACACTGTCACATCTTATGCTTGTTTGGATCAAGAGGTGAGAATGAAAAGTAAACAAAAATAATGGAAAATATTTTGCCCGGCGTGTTTGATTCATATTGGAAAAGAAAATGATTTAAAAGGAAAATTGTTGTTTGATTTGAAGAAAATGAGGTAGTAAAATGTGATAAAAGACTGTTTTGCCCCTAAATAGAAAAGATTATTTTAAACCCCCATGAAAGGCGCACCCAGAACATTGTTGCTCACCCACCATATATTTAACGCTCAAAATGAGTTCCCTTGGTGCAACGAAAGGTAATGGAGGGCCATCAGAAAGTGAAAACCAGCATGGATATGGTAGAGGATGGTGGTTTGGGTGACGGAAATGGGCGTCGATGTCACATGTGGACCCCTAAAGCAGATGAGGTGCTTGTCAATTTGCTAATGGAGATGGCATGTAGAGGCAAACAAATAGACGAGAGGGGGTTCATATCTTTCATTTTTAATTTCTTCTTTTCTTATTATTCTTTGATACAAACTATTTGTTATTTTCAGAACAACATTCGCTCAACATTTCTTCTATAATTATCAACATTCATTTCATAATCAAATATCATATAACAGAAAGCATAATAGGTTTATATTATCTACACTTTCTCAATATTATACCTATATAATATCCATATTCAAATATCATCTAAGAGTATTATTTTTTAAAATATTAAAATTATATCATATAAATTATCAATTAACTAATAATTCTAAAATAACATAGTAATAAAAAAAGCAATAAAATAACTAATGTTTATTTAAAAAACATAATTTTCTTTGTGACGGTTATTTAACCGTTACAACATATGCAAAAAAAAAAAAACGGCAATTTTTAAATTCTTAAAAATTGGAGGCAAAAATTTGTAGCGAGTTTTAAAACCGCTACAATTTTAATTCAAACTTTTTGGCACCGTTGTTATACTTTCATCCAACATTGTAGGCTGTTCTATAACTGCTAAAAATTTTTGCGACAAATTTTTTAAAAATGTTTTGCTGCTACTTAAACTTTCCCCGTCTATTTTTAAAAATTCGTAGACACAGTTAGTAGCGGTTACTTGACTACTACAAATAATTCATATTTCATCTTGTAGCTGTTTTTGAACCGCTACAAAATGTCAATACAATATGTCGTCTGAATGTCATCTTGTAGCGGTGATCTATAACTGCTACAATATCAATAGCGATGAAGATGGTTGAGTAGCGATTTTTAGTAACCGCTACAAAAATGCTTGCCACAGTACTTTTTGTAGCGATTTCTCTGACTACTTCGCATGTCATTAGTGGCGGTTAAAACTGCTACAGGCACTCAGTTTTTACCCTTACAAAATGTCATCTTTTAAAATGATACGTAACAAGTATTATATCATAATCGTTATATTAGGCTTAGAATAAATAACAGTTCAAAACCGTAATTTATCTGGAAGGAGTATATATAGCACCGGTATATATGACAATGTAAAACTATTATATATGGCAGATAATAACCATCATAAAGGGCATTTCTATGGCATTATGAATTCCATATAATTATTGAGTTTATTTTAAAATAGAAAAATGAAACATGAAATTTTTCTACTTCATTCTAAATTCCTAATGGGGTGTGTTAAATTATGTTGCCTTACTTAATTAGATTATTATTTTTATATTGTCATCCAATATCAGTCCTGATTCATACTTAATTAGTTATATTACAATCAATTTAACAAACAAATAAAAGAACGGAATTATAATATTAGGAAAAATAATTTAAAATGGTACTGTAAACATTTAAAACGAATTTCTTGAGGAAAAAAAGGCATCTAAAACGAATATTCTAGTTCATCAAATATTTTAAACAAAAACCAAAATATATATAGCACACTTAGCTATCAAACCGCGCAATTTTAGTCCCCATCTTGTTTTTTTGCGGACTTATTTTAGTCCCCCCATTAAAAAAATACTATTTATTGAAAAAGACACGAAAAATAAAAGAAAATAACCACCAACCACAGAAAACAAATCTATCATGTTAGGTAAAGTGGTTTTACATCATTCTCTATTGAAGAAAGACAAAACATATATATGAAAAATTATCTATAAATCCCAAATAAGAATACTAAAATACAAGTATCTCAAAGTGGGAGAACTACCTAGTTATACCAACAACAACAACAAAAAACTAGGAGGGGCATACTATTCGTAAAGTTTTAATCTGAAGCTGTCGATTGCCTGAATAACTAGTGTTTCCTTTTGTCCTTAATATAATATTTAATTGAGGGGTTGATTTTGGTTCTAAATAAAATATATATTTCTCATTTTTGCTAATCTTTTTTTTTTTTTTTTTTAATTGAAGGGTTGATTTTGGTGCCTTTTCAACAATAACTAAAGAGAAAAAGGAATGAGTGAATTAAGCAGTGTTTAAATATTTTAAAATAAAGAGATATGTTTTTTTATGAAGTCATGTACTCATGTTCATTAAATTAAGAGATTTATATGAAGAGTTGTATAAAGAGTTATAACACAAAAAGTCACTAAGGTTATTATGTCTATTCAGTTTTTAAAAACACATATGAAAAGTTATAGCTAGAGCTGTGACAGTCATCACTTAGTAAAAAGTTGTGTTATATTTATGAGAAAATTCTACATAATATAAATATATAACTCTTTATATGTTTGTTCGTGAATAAGCATATACAAGATTCATAAAGTTGACAAATCATTATAATTTTTAATTGAAGATGTGTTGTTTCAAGATGCGTCACTATGACCTATAAATACTCAGTACCATCAATCATTGTGACACATCAGAAATCACACAACAAGAGTCAAATTCATTGCATCTGTTCTTGAGTGCATATATATAAAGATAAAGTCAAATTATCATTTTGTAAAAATCATTGTTGTCTTGCTTGAATATTGGGAGTGCAATCTATACTCAAGGGTCTTCGTTGTATCTTGTAGAAAATTTGCTTGTCAATCCAACTTGTACCCTGTTCAGAGTTGGGAAATCAGGTCGAGCCTGTCGGGCCGACCCGTTTAAGCCTTAGCCAGTCAAGGCTGGGTTTGAAAAATGTATGAGATTTTTTTAAATTGGTCCTGTAGGCCCCTCTGTGGCCCCGAGCTTAAACAAAGCCGTTAGACCTTTAGCTTTTTTTAAATAAATAAAAAAAATACTCAAAGTGCGAAGAGGCAGGAGCTGCCTAGACTTAAGTCACTTAACCCTAATTTCATATCTGTCTCGGTCTCTCTTGCGTTGTGCTATGTGTCAGCAACATTCCTCTTCTTTTTATTTTTAATCCCCACCCTATAAATGTCGACGGTTCTTAGAGGCGTCTCTATGAGAAATGGCATATTATGAAAATGATGCTCCTATTTCCACTGGTTGTGCTCTCTCTAATTTTTATTTTTTATAATGAGATAGATCCAACTATATAAAGGTAACTAGGGAACATGAAACTCACACAGTTAGTTTCCTCAACACTAATTTTACACTGGTTGCACATTATTCATGTTAATCATTGTTATTTTTAAAATTAAACATAATATATAATATACGAGAATACATAAGCACATGAATTTGAGTATGGGTATTTTCTGTGTATAAAATCTTTAGGAGTACAGTAAGCCTGTATATAAAAATATACCAAGAGCAATTTCCCCTTTTATTTGTGTGAAATTTTTTTAAAATCACATTTGTTGGATGATTCGTGTTGTTTAGATATTAATGTTGACAATATTTATTTGATAAATTAGAACTTTAATTGTTGTAATTTACTAATTATATTTCTTTGAAAAAAAGGAGGAAAAATAATTAAAATTTGAAATAGTAACTTTCGAGCCTTAGAAGGCCAACTCTGACCCTAGTGCTCTTGGGCCAGGTTTTAAAAAACAAATGTTTTCTTACTCCGGGCATGGAGGGCCAGATCAACCCTGATTCCCAGCTCTAACCCTATTATGATAGGTATAGGTGGAGGCGAATTAAGTTAAAGAAAAGTGTTGTCCAAGCCTTGAAGACATTCTACACTACTTTCTTCTTCATCTTTTATTATTATACTTTTCAGAGGTCCAGCCCCTCCAATAGAAAAGATGACTATAATCTTTTAGAAAATATAAATTATATTAATTAATAGAGTAAATACCCTCTTTGGTCTATGAAAAAAAACACGGACCCCTTTTTCGTCCCTAGGGACTAAAATAGGACATTTTTATGGACTAAAAATGAGTTTTTGGAAATTTGTGGGGATCAAAATGTTCACCAATCAACCCTTATTCGTCCTTTTCAAAGACTAAAAAAAGGGTTTTCTTTCTTTAGGGGGCCAAAATGGGATCTGTGTTTTTTTCAGAGACCAAATAGGATATTTACTCTAATTAATATAAGTAACTTCCTTAAATCACGTAAAGAGATTTTATATTAAAAGATTGAGGGGTAATAGAATTCAGAAATCGCTGAATGCCAAATAGCCCGCAGGATCATAGAAGTAATACAAATAGATTAGGGTCTCACGGATCTGAGTGATTTGTCCCAGCTATGAAAATACCATTTTGCCCCTACATAATGACATAGAAAAGGCACCTAAATTTCAACTCAAACCCATTTCCCTAACATCTGAAATCTTCAACGAAGACGACAAGGTGAAGGTTGTAGTAAGTAAAGGAGCGTCAATAACGAGAAAAATACTTAGAACTTATGGGTCAATTTTTTTAATAGATGATATTTTAATAGATGATATTAAAATATGAGTTCATATAAATTATATTCAACTTGGTTTCTTCATTAATTTCTCTGATTATTGAATTATTTAATCAATACATCGATATCTGCATAAGATAAATTATACACATTATTCTTTAACTTCACGCAAGATTTTATTTTAGTTTCTTAGTTTTATAATATGTCTTTTCAGTCATTTAGTTTTAATGCTGTTAATTTTTTTAAATGTTGACAAAATATTCTCAAGTATTGATATATTAAGTTTAATATCCAAAATTATAATGATTGTTACATAAACAAATCATTTGTGACTAATGGAGTTAAGGTTATAGTATTGAAAAAATACTTTATAAAATTAAAAAATTAATTTGAAAATTTATGTAAAGCTAGAGACTAAGGGTGTGCGTAGTAACGCTAGAATGAGTTTTTTTTCTTAATTTAAATACCTCGGAAAAAAATGGATGGAAAATGTGTTTGGTAAATCCGATTTTTTTTTTTTTTTTTTCCCCCGAATGAATCGGTTTATTTTTTTGTGTTGAAGAATAAAAAAAAAGAAAATAAAAATTTATCTTCTCTCGTTTACAGACAAAACGAGAATCATTTTTCTCACAAAAAAAAAAAAGACTCCCTCTTCTTCGAAGCGTAAATTTACCCTCGTTCACCACCACCCCACCACCACCACCGGTGCCGCCACCAAGCCACCGCCACCACCCCCACCACCACCACCCCACCGCCGCCACCGCGCGACCACCATTGCCAACACCGTCACCACCGCCGTTGCCGCCGTCGCCGCCCCCACCACGTCGCCGCCCGCCGTCACCACTACCGCCACCACCACCGCCCCACCACCGCCACCGCCGTTGCGCCACCACCATCGCCACCGCGTCACTACCGCCGCCACATAAATAATTTCTTCAATATAAAAATTACATAAATAATTTTTTTTAGGGATGAAAAAAATGTATTACCAAACGTAATTCGATTCTCGGAGTAAAAATAAAATGGGTTAACAAACGTAATTCGATTCTCGGAACTCTTCCAAAACATAGAATCGAAAAAAATTGTTTCATCTCGAAAAATGGTGTTGAAAAATGAATGGTTATCACGCACACCCTAAAAATGCACTTATGTCAATTTAAAATTTAAAACAAGATATATTATTGAAAATCATATATTCACGGTATGTTGTTCATGATATCATCTTTCTTTGGACAATAATATAGAAACCTAAAGATAACACTCTCAATCTAATTTTTTAATCTTGAGTTTAAATTTTATCTAGATTAAGCTGTAAAATACCTATAAATTCTTACTAAAAGTACGTTTAGCATTATATCTTGGGAGAAGCGTCCTACAGCTCTTGGGTGCCAGGTTAATCTTTTAAAGGTAATAGATGGCTTGTCCTACCCAATATTGGTATCGCCTGAGAGAAAGAGAGATTTTGTCCTACCCTTCGATTGTGAATGAACTCAATCACCCATTTTCCTAAAATTTATGTATTAAAAAAAAAGGCATCATATGCTTTTTAAAGATGTAAAAATACTCATGAATATTTAAAATTAGTTTGGATTGTCAATGAACCCAATCATCCCTTTCCTAAATTTATGTATAAAAAAAAAGCATCATATCTTTTTAAAGATGTAAAAATACTCATGAATATTTAAAATTAGTGCAAGACTACCAAAACCGTTAAATATAACCTAATATTATTATATATGTATAAGCAAAAATAGCGTTGACTCCATTGCGAAAAGTAATAGTGTTAGTTTATAACTCTAAAAGGCATATGGTACTAGACACACCTTAGATAATAACTTATGAGTATCTTTCATGTTAATCCTAATATTAATTGTCTTCTACTTAAGATCGGGACCGTTCATCTTTCACATGATTGTTGGAAAACGAATATTTCACTTTACGACGAGAGAAAAATGATAGACCACCAACCATATAGAGGGCAAATATACCTATCATATTATGTAAATTGGATTTTTTCGTTTCTCCTTTCAGTCTTTCGTTCTATCGACGAAGAAAGACAAAATAAATGGAGTACAAAAATAAGACTCAATATGAATTATGGCTCATGGTTTCTTTCTTTTTTGTTTAATGGAGTGAACTGTATAATTTTATAATAAGAAAATTAAATCACCTATTTTCACTTAATTTTTAATTAGTTTCTGATATTTTCCCCCCTTTCATTGGGTCCTTATAATTTTCTCAATTATAGACGCTAGCCTTTTATCTTCATAATATGTCACATAGAGTTAATGTGGATAAAATGCAAACTAAATAAAATATAAGTTGTAGCAAAATACAAAAAAAATAAAAGAGGTTCTTAAAAAATAAAAATGATAGAATAAAATTTATTTATCATCAATATAAAAATAAAATAAAAATTATTAAGCTCATACTTGTCGACAAATATCTTTGATTGAGAAAACTATAAGAGCCCAATAAAAAAAACAAGATCTAGTTGAAAATGAGGTGAAATTATTGGAATTTTCAATCTATTTTTCTTATTTATATCAATATCTTTAAATTAATAGGTAATCAAGATCTAATTGAAAATGAGGTGAAATTATTGGAATTTTCATATCTATTTTTCTTATTAAAAATGAAAAATTAATATAATAAATAGAAATTTATATCAAGATATTTTATTGCCTATGATTAGCTTAGGTAAGTAATCAAGTAATATAAGAGATATGAGCAGAATTCAAGATTCAAATATTCTTCATATAACCCCAAAAAAAAAAAAAAAAAAAATCACAATGAGTTATACTAAGAGCAATATTTGGTTCGACAGAATTAGACAACTTTTTTTTTTTTTTTTTTTTTTTTTTTTTTTTTTTTTTTTTTTTTTTTTTAGAAGTAATATCCAACCACCAACCTCGAAGATGAAAAGGGGTATTTCAGACATATATTTTTTTTTCACAAATAATTAATTTTAACTAATTTTTATAGCATCCACAGATTTATCATCTAACCTTCTAGATGTATAACCAGTATAGTTATTTTTTTAAAAAATGTAGTACAATGGACCCAGACAAGTTATTGGTTGTAATAAAGTAATAATATTTAAAGGCAGCCCAAATTTGAAAGTGAAAGAATCCAAAAGATATGAGTTGTAAAATGATAGTAACTGCGCGTGCACATGCACAGGAAACAGCCTGTCGTTGATCTGTGCGTTGTGGGCCTCTCTTTCCAGGTTCCTTCCAGTTCCTTCCTCCATTATTCATTTTCCACTTTAATAATTTCCAATTATTAATTATTATTAAATGCTAATACCATGGGCGATCCTTTTCCTATAAATCCCACTCCTTATTCCCATCAAAACCTCTTTCCTTTCTTCCCTCATCTCTATTTCTCTCCAATTTGGTCTCTTCTTCTTATCTCTTTATCATCATCTCAGAGCCCATAGTCTCTTTCAATTCCATCATCGTCTCTCTGCAGAAATCAAATCTCTTTCCTTTGTTTATATATCTCTTCCGTTTCTTCAACCTCTCACACCATCTTCTTCTTCTTCTTCTTCTTTTTGAACCCTATCTAGATTGATGATATGCAGTTACAGTTATTGATGCTTGACATAATCGATTCAAGCTTCATAGCAATATGTCTGGAGTAACAATCTCTGAAGAAATTCTCTTTTCTTGTTTCATGATAAACTCTTCTCTCACGCGCAGGATCCACTTGGTTCAATCTTTCTCTGTTGTTTTCCTCTATTGGTTTTACGTTTTCTCACGATCTGCCTCCTCCCGTTCCTAATTACTCTCTTTCCTTTCAAGATCTCTTTCCATTTTCATCTTTTTCTTGTAGGACTTATCTATATATCTCTATATCGATATATTACCAGATCTCTCTCTCGTAGATCCACCGGATCGTTCAACTTGAAACCCTAGCTTCTTTTTTATTGATCTGATTAGGGTATCCCCAAGCCAATTTGAGATTACAAGGCTTTTGGGCTTCTTGGGACTCAAACTTTGTGTTTGAGAAGCTGTTTACTGCCTCAATCTGACAGCTTGCTGGTCAAAACCCTAGTTTTTGCCGATAACATACGCCAAATGTCTTCTCCGGGTGGTGGTAATTCTTCTGGGGCTTCTGATATGGACCAGAGGAAGAGGAAGAGGATGGAGTCGAACAGGGAGTCAGCTCGGCGATCAAGGATGAAGAAACAGCAGCATCTGGATGAACTGGCAAGGCAAGCAGGAGAGCTGATGAAGGAGAATGAAGAAATAATGAAGAAGCTGAGCATCACCAACCAACTTTATGGGAACATGGAGGCTCAAAACGCTGTGTTAAAGACTCAAATGGCTGAGTTGACCAACCGATTGGACTCGCTCAATGAGATCATCAGCTTCATAAACTCATCAACCAATAATCATAATTATCCTGTATTGGATGATGAGTTTAATTACAATAATGACCCAGAAATGATCTCAGATTGTGGCTTCTACAACCCTTGGATCAATCAACCGATCATGGCTTCTGGCAATAACAATATCATGTATTGATGATCAATCAAGGGTGTACTGGGTGTAATGTAAGGATGATTAATTAGGGTTTTTTATTTATTATTGTGAAATTCCTCTTGAGCTTAGAGAGAGAGAATAAGAAATTCAAAGTGTTTTGTGTATTAGACGGGCCAACCTATTCGTGTAATTGATAGGAGATAGACATAGTGGTGGGGTCCTACGTGCACCACCGGTTGTTGTTTGTATCGGGAATTATACGTTTGGTTGGAAAATATGTTGATTATTATAATATTAAACCTACCTTTTCTTCTTTTAATTATGTGAGGATTATAAAATATTCTAAATGCTAAATCATTTATGTGAATGTTAGGTCATTTGGTAGGGTTGGTGTGCTTTCTTTCTGACTTTTTTGGTATTTAGTTGGGTTGGTGTGCTTACTTTGTCCTTATACACATCGTGTTTATCGATCTCTTTGTTGTTATTTATTAATCAATAATAATGTTGTTTGTCGTCATCTTGTTAGGTTTATTGTTTTTATCATAAAATATTTAAGAGGATTTATTTTTTTTATTTTCAGTCGAAATGAAAATTATTACGAATTCTGATCGTAGAATGTAATTTGACAAAATGTAACTTGAAAAATAAAAAGAATGAATGTTGTGTTTTATTTATATACAAACGTTATATATATATATATATATATATATATATATATATATAAGATAAGAGATAAGATAATAGTAATAATGAGCATAATAATTAATATAATAATGACTATTAATGAAGATTATCCTAATTCCTATAAATCGATAATTACTATTAATCAAATAATTTTTTAAATCGAAAATTATCTTTAATCCTATAAATCGGGATTCATATAAATTAAAATATAATTTGTTATGTAATTCAGAAAAAAACAAATACAATAAAATTGGCATATGTACTATTTGATCTCATGCAACATATGTAATATTTCATCACATGCAACACCGCGTTATAAGGGACTTACAGATTCAGAGATTTTTCGACGAAAAAAAAAAAAAAAAAAAGTTACTTTACCGACCACATAGAATTTTGCAATAGGGCAAATTAAATAATATTACCTCTAATCTTAATTATAAAAGTACTTTTGTAATGTAAATTGTACTATAAAAATGCTTTTATAATTAAGGGAAGTAAGAACTTTACTAAAATTAATTGATTGACAAATTTTAAGAAAAAGCAGACGGAGGATAAAGATCATGACTGATAAGAATTTTGTTCGCAAAAACAATTTTTAATTATAAAGTTGATATATATGCACACACATTTTTATATGTATGGATTAACACACATATATATATATCAATTTTTTAAATTCATATAAACTCCTTTTGATACTTAGTAAATTTTCTAGAAGAAAATCCTTGTTAAGAACAATTTTTTAAAGATAGTTTCTATTAAAAATTTCATACAATTTTCAATATTTAATTTATAATTTTAAATATGAAAATATTTTAAAATAAATTTAATGATTTAACAACCTCACCTTAACTTTTTAGCTGAAGTAATTAGAAATATCTTATAGAGATAGGAATTCGCTTCTTATTGAGTCAAAATCTAGAGGGAGCCTAATTAGACCCAAGTATTAAAAAACGTGTCATAATAACATTTGTTCTAGACGCTTTTGATATCAAGTAGACAAGATAAATAGTGCTGAGGACACGTGTCATTAAAATTTGTAAATTATATGAAAAATTTAGACTTTGAAAATATCATTCTCCATTTTCAGCTGACGTTGAAGATGTTGAAAAATAGAAAAAATGATAAAAGAAAATATCAATTCAAAGTTAAAATCACATGTAGTATCACTTTTTGTTGTCTATAAGAATATACTATTAACTATTAACTATAAGAGTATAAACAATTCATTTTAATATAAAATTACTGATTTAAGATTTTAAAATTTAAGTGGTATTTTTTTTTTTCCCCTTAATTAAAACTGGATGGTTTTTCAAAAACAAAGTGTTAAATCCAAGGATTCTCATGGTTTTGATGATTTTAATTAACAATGGCTTTATTATTATTGTCATGGTGCTGAGGAATATGCTTTGCTTGGTTGATAAGTATCCTAAGGAATATTCGTTGATGCTTTTTATAAAGATATTTCCAATCAAGTAAGCAAGTAAAAAATGATAAAGTCGATGCAATTGTTTAATACTCCCTCCTCCGGTCCTAATTATAAGAGAAAATTACTAGAATTTGGAGGGATTAAGGAGGAAGTTAAATTAGTTAATTATATATTTTTTCCTAAAATACCCTTACCTAAAATTTAAAATGACATTTCACCCATCTATGGGCCGATAGCTACTATAACAGTTTTTTAATGTGGTTAGATTATAATCTTGTCTAAACATGACACGTATGCTATACATGTGTTTATATAAGCACATGCATCTCCAAGATCATCAATAACAAATGACTCAATTTCTCGGTGTTTGTTCTGTTTCATTACGAGATGTAATATATGTTTTTTAATGCAATATATTTTATTTTCGTGCCCAAGCATACTTGTTAGGAAATATTCTGTATTTATTAGGTATTAATTATATATTGATTAGATATTGATTAGGTATTATTCTGTAATTATGTTTAGGGATTCACACGTCTAATTGTCTGTCATTATAATTACGCGTCTGATTACGCGTCTTGTCTCTCTTGTATAAATACACCTCTCTTATACATGAAAGAATATACTTTCCAGACTATATTTCTCTCTCTTTCTCTCTGGTTTAACATGGTATCAGAGCACAGTGCTCGTTTTTAGCGTCAATTTCTGGGTTTCGTCGGTCTACATAGTGAGCTCCGACGGTGTGTAACGAGAGAGAGAGGAGAGCAAAAATCGAGTTCATTTTCCGACGGTTCGGGTTTGGTCCTTGTGTAGCCTCGTTACGATTTGGCGTAGGTGTAGTAGCTGTTTTTTTGTTGGGTTTGGCGATTTATTCTTTCTATTGCTTTTTTATTGGCTTCTTTGTAATAGTCATCATTTGTGTGGATCGATTCCTTGCTATGACCGACTCTAAACCAAGTACCGCAACCGAGCTTGTCCTGTTTCAAATAAAATTACCGAACATAAATTGAACTTGACAAATTATTGAATTTGGATCAAAACCATCCGTATGTATTTCTTGAGTATTGAGAAAGAGGGTCATTTGATAAAGCCTTCAGACGGATGACTCCAAAATGGCATGGACTGTGCGCGATGCCCGTCTCTGTTCTTACTGAGTTCAGAATTCCATCGATGGAGACATCCTTCCTCGGGTTAGTCATTGCAATACGATTAAGGAGCTTATTGATTACCTGGAGTTCTTGTATTCGGAAGGGGAACATTACTAGGATGCATGAAGTTTGTAAAGGGTTCTACCGAGTGACCAACACGTCCCTTGAAGAGTTTCTACACGAGTTCAAAAAGATGTATGAGGAAATGCTAAGGTTAATGCCACCAACCACCGATCTTCAAGCGCAAATTGATAATATGGAAAAAGCGGCCATGATGAGTTTCCTTCTTTTCGCTCTGACCCTTCTTATGAGACTATTCGTTCTCGGATCTTGTCCAGCTCTGAACTTCCATCTCTTCAGGATGTGTATTCACGTGTGTTGCGTGCAGCCGACAGTATGGTCCACCCAACCTCTCAATCTAATACCAGTGCTTTAGCTGGTCAGGGCCCGACAAATGCTAGAAATTCGGGTATTTCACGGTCAAGTCCTTCTTACGGAGGTGGTACTTCTGCACCCAAAAACCCTAGTGGTGGGATTATTTGCTACTATTGTAAGGAACCTGGTCATACAAAAAGATATTGTCGTAAGTTGCAACAGAAGCAACCACGTAGTGGATCTGCTCATATGGCCTAGATATCGACAATACTTCGAGGATCCACCGCACTTGCTACGGGTAACTCGACTCGTGCCTTGCTACTTCTTCCTCGAAGTGGATCATCGATTCCGGTGCCATGATCATATGACAGTAACCATCATTTGTTCTCTTCATATGTACCGTATGCCAACCCGTCGTCCATCACAATTGCAAATGGCTCTTACTCCGTGTTCTAGGGTTGGGCCTTGTTCACCCTACCCGTCTGTTTCCTTATCATCTCTGTCCTTAATGTTCCTAATCTTGCTTTTAACCTTTTATCCCCTATCAAGCTTACTCGTCACTTAAATTGTTTCATCTCACTTTTCCACGACCATTGTTTAATTCGGGATCTTACGACGAAGCGGATTATTGGTAAGGGGTACGAATCTGGAGATCATTACTTCCTTGAGGATCGGGTGCCGCGTTCCGTTGCTTGCTCTGGTGGTTCTTCTCCTTTTGCCATTCATTGTCGGTTGGGACATGTTCCTTTGTCATCTTTAAAGAGGTTGTATCCTCAATTTCATCATATGTCTTCCTTAGAGTGTGAGTCGTGTCAGTTTGCAAAACATCACCGTGTTCATCTGGCACCTCGCGTCAATAAAAGGGCTGCGTCCCCGTTTGATTTAGTTCATTCTGATATTTGGGGTCCTTGTCATGTTGAGTCCAAATCTGGTTTTCGGTACTTTGTTACCTTTGTTGATGATTTCTCTCGCACCACCTGGTTGTATGTGATGAAAAATCGTTCGGAGTTGTTTTCTCACTTTAGCAATTTTTGTGCTGAAATCAAAACTCAATTTGGTGTCACTATAAAAACATTACGAAGTGACAATGCTAAAGAATATTGTTCTACCCAATTTCAAAACTATATGCTCCGAAATGGCATGATTCATCGGTCCTCGTGTCCGATATACAGGCTCAAAATGGTGTTGCTGAAAGAAAAAACCGACACTTATTAGAAGTAGCTCGTGCTCTCATGTTTCAAATGAAAGTTCCAAAACCTTTCTGGGCTGATGCTGTGTCTACTGCCTGCTTTCTTATTAATCGTATGTCTTCTCCGGTTCTTCGTGGAGATACTCCATACACCACCTTGTTCCCTTCCAAGTCCGTGTTTCCCATGGATCCAAAAATCTTTGGGTGTGTTTGCTTTGTTCGTGATGTTCGTCCCACTTTGTTACCAAACTTGATCCCAAGTCTCTTAAATGTGTCTTTCTTGGATATTCTCGTGTTCGAAAGGTTATCGGTGCTATTCTCCTACTCTTCGTCGGTACCTTGTGTCTACCGATGTCACATTCCATGAGTCGACCCGTTCTTTCCAAGATCTTCTCCACCTCCATCCACTAACACCACAGATGGTATTGATGATACCTTAGTTTATGAGGTTCGGTTACCACCAGTGCAGGCATCTGAGTTGGCCCCTGCTAAACCACTTGTTCATCATGATTATCGGAAGCGTCCTAAGGTGAGTAATGACAATCCGGCAACCCCGGTACCCGCTTTGGCGTCGATCCAGATCTTTGTCCCCATCCCCGTGTGAACAAGAAACGAAAGTGCTCGATTCACTTGTTCCTTCGATGACTTACCCGGTGGCCCTCCGCAAAGGTAAACGTACTTGCGCCTACCCTATTTCCTCTTTTGTTTCCTATAACCATCTTTCCCCTCCATCATGTTCTTTCATAGCCTCCTTAGATTCTATAACGGTTCCTACTAAACTCCAAAGACGCCTTGGCCCATTCTCGTTGGTGTCTTTGCTATGAAAGAAGAAATGATGGCCCTTGATAAAGCAGTACCTGGAATCTTGTTGATTTGCCTCCTGGTAAGAAGGCTATTGGGTGCAAGTGGGTGTTCACGGTGAAAACCAAAGCTGATGGAACCTTGGAACGTTTGAAGGCTCGACTGGTTGCCAAAGGGTATGCTCAGACCTATGGTATTGACTATGAGGAAACTTTCTCTCCTGTGGCGAAATTGTCTTCCGTTCGACTCTTTATTTCTCGCGGCTACTTATGGTTGGGATCTTCATCGGTTGGATGTTAAGAATGCCTTCTTAAATGGTGATCTCCTTGAGGAAGTTTACATTGAGCAACCACCGGTTTTGTTGCTCGGGGGAACGTGGGAAGGTGTGTCATCTTCGGAAGTCATTATATGGGTTAAAGCGAGTCCTCGTGCTTGGTTTGACCGGTTTAGCTGTAGTTAAGAAGTTTGGTCTCAATCGAGCAAATGTGATCATTCGAGTATTTTATCGGACGGATGCTTGGCATGATCCTCCTTGTGGTATATGTTGATGACATTGTTATTACGGGGAGCAATATCTCGGGAATCTCATCACTAAAGACCTTCCTTAACTCTCAGTTCCAAACAAAGGATTTGGGTTCGTTAAAATACTTTCTTGGGATTGAAGTTATGAGAAGCAAGAAAGGGTTTTTCTTGACACAGAGGAAATATGTTCTTGATCTTCTAAAGGAAACTGGCAAGCTTGGAGCAACATCGAGTAGTCTTTCTATGATTCCTAATCCTTTCTTGGACATGGATGAGAGCATACCATTTGATGCACTACCTGAGGAAGTGAAGAAAAAGGTTGACCTGGAAAAGATCAAGCCGTTTGCCTATCCCGATAGATACCGATTGATTGGAAAATTGAATTATCTTACGGTGACCCGTCCCGATGTGACCTTCCCGTTAGTGTGCTCGGCCAATTCATGTCGCACCAACAATTGCTCAATGGGAAGCACTTGGAACATGTCTTACACTACTTGAAGAGTTCACCTGGTCATGGCATGCTCTACGAAAATCACGGTCATACCGAGATAGAGTGTTTTTGTGATGCTGATTATGCAGGGTCGAAGGCTACCAAGAGATCCACTACAGGATACTGTGTGTTTGTGGGTGGAAATTTAGTGTCCTGGAGGAGTAAGAAGCAAAATGTGGCTTCACTATCCGGTCGAAGCCGAATATAGGGCTATGTCTCAATCAACAAAGGAAATTGTCTGGGTTCATCAGCTGATGAAGGAGATTGGTATTACCACATCTCTGCCTGCGAAATTGTGGTGTGACAACAAAGCTGCTTTACACATAGCCTCAAATTCAGTGTTCCATGAACGGACAAAACACATTGAGATCGATTGTCACTTGTGCGTGATAAAATCAAGGAAAACTTCATTTCTACAGGACATGTGAGGTCTAGCGATCAATTGGCCGATTCTTACGACTAAAGCCCTAAATGGAACTCGAGTTGATTATACTGTAACAAGTTGGGCATGATCAATATCTATGCTCCAACTTGAGAGGGAGTGTTAGGAAATATTCTGTATTGATTAGGTATTGTGTTAGGAAATATTCTGTATTTATTAGGTATTAATTATGTATTGATTAGGTATTATTCTGTAATTATGTTTAGGGATTCACACGTCTAATTATCTCATTATTATAATTACGCGTCGATTACGCGTCTTGTCTCTCTTGTATAAATACACCTCTCTTATACATGAAAGAATATACTTTCCAGACTATATTTCTCTCTCTTTCTCTCTGGTTTAACACATACATACAGTGATTTGCTGGATGGGAAAGGGGTGAGATGTTAATATTCTAATACCTCATACGGTGATTAAGGAGGAAGAGTAGGTCTTGGAATTATTTTCTTTAATTATTATTGAGAAAGTATAGATAGGGGTATTATGGGAAAAAAATTGACATAAGTTAAAACTTGTTCTTATAATTAGGACCAAAACCAACTCCAAAATTTATTCTTATAATTAAGACCGGAGGGAGTAATAATTTAGTCGAGGGAGGATTTATTTTTCGCCCGTGTCTCATTTGGATTCATCTTAAAATTAAATCAACCATGAGAACTTCAAACTCAACACTCATACTTTATTAAATTAATTACCAGACCACTGATAATATTTCTCTCAAGAGCCTCCGCATTATTAGGATTTTTTTTTTTGGTCATTTGAATTATTCTTAGGTAAAATAAAATTTATAAAATTGATTTGTTTGGTTAAATTTTTACGAAAGTATAATTGAAAAGTATGTAATAATAGCTTATGAGACAATTGTGAATTTTTTGTCCATAATTGATCTTGGCATGTATATGACTATTAGTGTTTGGTAGCTTATAAAAAAATATACATAGTTTTGGTTTCATAATCAATTTTAAGGAAAAAGATAGGGTGAAGGTGCATTTTTGCCAACATACTATTAAGGAAGGAATAAAGACAAATATTTATTAAAGGTATCTTAAATACAAATAAACAATTAAAACAAGGTAAGAAACACAACGCCGTTTGTTTGTTTTTAACGGACATGCATTTTGACTTTGAACCTGTCCAGTGGCTGCTGCAATTTGTCCACGTGGAGTTTGAGCGCAACTGAGTAAGAGTTTGAATGTACAGGCGATTTCTGGAAGATCGCTGAATACCCAGTACATCCGATCCTTCATCAGTTTGATTACCTCTTCGATTTCACCAGAAATGTCAAAAATCTTAGTGAACAAGCAGAGAAGCTAAAAAATGGGCAGCTTCAAGTGAATCAACAAGTTCAACGAGCCAAAATTAGAGGAGATCTCATCGACCCCCCAAGTTCAACAAAGGTGGCGAATGTGGATCGATCATCGAACAAGTTGTGAAGATCGAAGAACGAGCAAGACTAGCAAGAGTTGTTTCGGTGGATTTTGCCCTAATTGCGTTAATCGCTACCGTATCAGTAGAAAATCAACGAAGAAGGCGAGATCCATCACTGAGCTTCAAGAACAAGCTGGGGAATCTCGATTGGATTTCTCGTCCAGCTCCTCTTCCAGGCATAAAGTACTCATCCTCCAGAAATTTCATTGCCTTTGACTCGAGAATCGAACCTACAGATCAGATTCTGAATGCTTTAGAGGAAGATGAGTGTCATGCGGTTGTTCTTCACGGAATTAGAGGGATTGGGAAGACCGAATTGGCAAAAGAAGTAGGAAGAAGAGTGAAGGTGAAGAACTTATTTGACGAAGTTGTCATGGTTGTCGCTGATCCTAAGTCCAGCACCTGTGGATTAGAAATATCCAAAACCAAATTGCAGACATGTTGGGAATGAAAATTCAGGAAGAGAGTGAATCTGGAAGAGCTCGTCGTCTGTGTTTGAGACTGAAGATGGAGAAGAAGATATTGATAATCTTTGATGATGTGAGAGAGAAGCTTGATTTGAAAGGCATAGGAATTCCCTTAGATAACAAGGGATGCAAGATAATGATAGTTACTGAGAATGAAAACTTGTGGAAATCTACGGAAGATGGAGTGAAGAAGGTAGAGATTCAAGCTCTTTCTCGAAGAAGAATCATGGAGGTTGTTCAAGAGCGTCACGAGGTGAGATTGTTGATAATGATTCGATTTCAAGATTGTTGCGAGGAGATTGCGGGAAAATAAGGCAAAGTCTAATTTCTTCTGACACAAGATTTTCACACCAATCATTTCTCTTCGCCACATCATCAAATAAAGTCAAATACTAAACCCTAAAATAAAAACTAACGGTTGTTGTATTTTTTAGCTTGTTTTAATTGTTTGTTTGTATTTAAGATACCTTTAATAAATATTTGTGCTGGCTGCTCCTTCCCTAATAGTATGTTGGCAAAAATGCACCTTCACCCAAAAAGATATATACACATCATTTGAACTTCTAAAACTTAAAAAATGTCCGTTAATGCTTCTAAATGACATACGTGTTATCTGGTATAGAAATGTAGGATATCAAAGTTTGAGTGAAAAGACTTAAATACCCTCTCTTCCTTCTCACTATTTTCTTTTCTCTCATCTTTCTCTCTATTCCCTTCCTCACCTCCACCACCCACATCCACTGCCTCCTCTCCTGCCTCTCCCTCCGGGCATCCCCTTCTATCACATCTTCTCCCTTCCTCACTACTACAAAATAGAGATACTACTACCCTAAAAGATATCCCCTTTTTTTTTTTTAAAAAAGGAAGTAAAAAGTGAAGGTGGTGGCATTGTTGTAATTATTCACTTAAGTTTGAGACTTTAGACGTCCTAAATTTTAATTTAGGATGCAAAATTTTTTTTTGACGTCCTAAATATTTTTTAGGACGCTTAAAATCAGCATTTTTGGCGCAATTTGGAAAATGTTTTTAGCGCCGAAAAAATTTTTTTGGTGTCCCGAAATAGGTTTAGGATGTCAAAAAATTATTTGTAGCGTCCCCGAATGTACATCAACATTTTTGGCGCAATTTGGGATATTTGGGGAATTTTTTGGCGTCGAAATTTTTTTTTACATTTTTTTGGCGCTGAGAAATTTTTTGGCGTCTTGAAATAGGTTCAAAACGTCAAAAAATTATTTGTGGCATCCTGAAATACATTCGGGATGCCTAACATCAACATTTTTGGCGCAATTTGGGATATTTGGGGAATTTTTATGCGCTTTAAATTTTGTTTGGCATCCCGAAATAGATGCGAGGACATCAAAAAATTATTTTTGGAGTCCCGAAATACATTCGGACGCCTAAAGTCAACATTTTTGGTACAATTTGGGATATTTGAGGAATTTTTTGGCGCTAGAAATTAATCAAATCAAATCAACAAAATCGAAACTTTTACTAATCAAATCAAAGAAATTAAAAATAATCAAATCAAAGAAATCGAAAATAATACTAATCAAATCAAATCATCGAAAATTTTACTAAACAAATCAAAGAAATTGAAAATAATCAAATCAAATCAAATCAAAGAAATCGAAACTTTTATTAATCAAATCAAAGAAATCAAAAATAATACTAATCAAATCAACAAAATCGAAACTTTTACTAATCAAATGAGAGAATTTAAAAATAATACTAATCAAATCAAAGAAATCGAAACTTTTACTAATCAAATCAAAGAAATTGAAAATAATCAAATCAAATCAAAGAAATCGAAAATTTTATTAATCAAATCAAAGAAATCGAAAATAATACTAATCAAATCAACAAAATCGAAACTTTTACTAAACAAATCAAAGAAATTGAAAATAATCAAATCAAATCAAAGAAATCGAAACTTTTATTAATCAAATCAAAGAAATCGAAAATAATACTAATCAAATTAACAAAATCGAAACTTTTACTAATCAAATGAGAGAAATTGAAAATAATAGTAATCAAATCAAAGAAATCGAAACTTTTACTAATCAAATGAGAGAAATTGAAAATAATCAAATCAAATCAAAGAAATCGAAAATTTTATTAATCAAATCAAAGAAATTGAAAATAATACTAATTAAATCAACAAAATCGAAACTTTTACTAATCAAATCAAAGAAATTGAAAATAATACTAATCAAATCAAAGAAATCGAAACTTTTACTAATCAAATCAAAGAAATCGAAAATAATCAAATCAAATCAAAGAAATCGAAAATTTTATTAATCAAATCAAAGAAATCGAAAATAATACTAATCAAATCAACAAAATCGAAAATTTTACTAAACAAATCAAAGAAATTGAAAATAATCAAATCAAATCAAATCAAAGAAATCGAAACTTTTATTAATCAAATCAAAGAAATCAAAAATAATACTAATCAAATCAACAAAATCGAAACTTTTACTAATCAAATGAGAGAATTTAAAAATAATACTAATCAAATCAAAGAAATCAAACTTTTACTAATCAAATCAAAGAAATTGAAAATAATCAAATCAAATCAAAGAAATCGAAAATTTTATTAATCAAATCAAAGAAATCGAAAATAATACTAATCAAATCAACAAAATCGAAACTTTTACTAAACAAATCAAAGAAATTGAAAATAATCAAATCAAATCAAAGAAATCGAAACTTTTATTAATCAAATCAAAGAAATCGAAAATAATACTAATCAAATTAACAAAATCGAAACTTTTACTAATCAAATGAGAGAAATTGAAAATAATACTAATCAAATCAAAGAAATCGAAACTTTTACTAATCAAATGAGAGAAATTGAAAATAATCAAATCAAATCAAAGAAATCGAAAATTTTATTAATCAAATCAAAGAAATTGAAAATAATACTAATTAAATCAACAAAATCGAAACTTTTACTAATCAAATCAAAGAAATTGAAAATAATACTAATCAAATCAAAGAAATCGAAACTTTTACTAATCAAATCAAAGAAATCGAAAATAATCAAATCAAATCAAAGAAATCGAAAATTTTATTAATCAAATCAAAGAAATCGAAAATAATACTAATCAAATCAACAAAATCGAAAATTTTACTAAACAAATCAAAGAAATTGAAAATAATCAAATCAAATCAAATCAAAGAAATCGAAACTTTTATTAATCAAAACAAAGAAATCAAAAATAATACTAATCAAATCAACAAAATCGAAACTTTTACTAATCAAATGAGAGAATTTAAAAATAATACTAATCAAATCAAAGAAATCGAAACTTTTACTAATCAAATCAAAGAAATTGAAAATAATCAAATCAAATCAAAGAAATCGAAAATTTTATTAATCAAATCAAAGAAATCGAAAATAATACTAATCAAATCAACAAAATCAAACTTTTACTAAACAAATCAAAGAAATTGAAAATAATCAAATCAAATCAAAGAAATCGAAACTTTTATTAATCAAATCAAAGAAATCGAAAATAATACTAATCAAATTAACAAAATCGAAACTTTTACTAATCAAATGAGAGAAATTGAAAATAATAGTAATCAAATCAAAGAAATCGAAACTTTTACTAATCAAATGAGAGAAATTGAAAATAATCAAATCAAATCAAAGAAATCGAAAATTTTATTAATCAAATCAAAGAAATTGAAAATAATACTAATTAAATCAACAAAATCGAAACTTTTACTAATCAAATCAAAGAAATTGAAAATAATACTAATCAAATCAAAGAAATCGAAACTTTTACTAATCAAATCAAAGAAATCGAAAATAATCAAATCAAATCAAAGAAATCGAAAATTTTATTAATCAAATCAAAGAAATCGAAAATAATACTAATCAAATCAACAAAATCGAAAATTTTACTAAACAAATCAAAGAAATTGAAAATAATCAAATCAAATCAAATCAAAGAAATCGAAACTTTTATTAATCAAATCAAAGAAATCAAAAATAATACTAATCAAATCAACAAAATCGAAACTTTTACTAATCAAATGAGAGAATTTAAAAATAATACTAATCAAATCAAAGAAATCGAAACTTTTACTAATCAAATCAAAGAAATTGAAAATAATCAAATCAAATCAAAGAAATCGAAAATTTTATTAATCAAATCAAAGAAATCGAAAATAATACTAATCAAATCAACAAAATCGAAACTTTTACTAAACAAATCAAAGAAATTGAAAATAATCAAATCAAATCAAAGAAATCGAAACTTTTATTAATCAAATCAAAGAAATCGAAAATAATACTAATCAAATTAACAAAATCGAAACTTTTACTAATCAAATGAGAGAAATTGAAAATAATACTAATCAAATCAAAGAAATCGAAACTTTTACTAATCAAATGAGAGAAATTGAAAATAATCAAATCAAATCAAAGAAATCGAAAATTTTATTAATCAAATCAAAGAAATTGAAAATAATACTAATTAAATCAACAAAATCGAAACTTTTACTAATCAAATCAAAGAAATTGAAAATAATACTAATCAAATCAAAGAAATCGAAACTTTTACTAATCAAATCAAAGAAATCGAAAATAATCAAATCAAATCAAAGAAATCGAAAATTTTATTAATCAAATCAAAGAAATCGAAAATAATACTAATCAAATCAACAAAATCGAAAATTTTACTAAACAAATCAAAGAAATTGAAAATAATCAAATCAAATCAAATCAAAGAAATCGAAACTTTTATTAATCAAATCAAAGAAATCAAAAATAATACTAATCAAATTAACAAAATCGAAACTTTTACTAATCAAATGAGAGAATTTAAAAATAATACTAATCAAATCAAAGAAATCGAAACTTTTACTAATCAAATCAAAGAAATTGAAAATAATCAAATCAAATCAAAGAAATCGAAAATTTTATTAATCAAATCAAAGAAATCGAAAATAATACTAATCAAATCAACAAAATCGAAACTTTTACTAAACAAATCAAAGAAATTGAAAATAATCAAATCAAATCAAAGAAATCGAAACTTTTATTAATCAAATCAAAGAAATCGAAAATAATACTAATCAAATTAACAAAATCGAAACTTTTACTAATCAAATGAGAGAAATTGAAAATAATAGTAATCAAATCAAAGAAATCGAAACTTTTACTAATCAAATGAGAGAAATTGAAAATAATCAAATCAAATCAAAGAAATCGAAAATTTTATTAATCAAATCAAAGAAATTGAAAATAATACTAATTAAATCAACAAAATCGAAACTTTTACTAATCAAATCAAAGAAATTGAAAATAATACTAATCAAATCAAAGAAATCGAAACTTTTACTAATCAAATCAAAGAAATCGAAAATTATACTAATCAAATCAAAGAAATCGAAAATAATACTAATCAAATCAAAAAAATCAAATGGATCAAATAGTGTTAACATATGTACGATGGTACTTTCAATATGGCATTTTTGCTGTTTGAAGAGGTTTATGTGTATTTTTTGCACTTAAGAAATATATATGGTGGTAGATGCACATTTGAAAAAAGTATATAAGCATTTTTGCATCTTAACCTTTAAAAATAATTTGTTCAGGTCTCACAAAACCAATAGTTAACAGAAGTTTGATTTGGTTAATAAAGCTTCGCATTTTCACACCTAAGTTATGTATATGGTGTTGGAAATTATGCCCTAGGGCAATTCATTGTACTTTGGATATTTAAGTTATTTAAAGTATTCTCTTTAGTTATCATTTTCGTTTGCATGTTCGTATTGATAATCGCATCCCCTGGATACATCTTATAGATTATCCTAAATGTCCTCAGTCGGTCATCTACGCGGAGCGAAGATGAATTGAGACCAAGATATGACTTTGATGAGGTATAAAGATACAATCAAAGTCATGGGCACTTGTAAAAGTACAAGGTCTTTGGGCCACCCACTATGAGAAAGTCTGCGTGGATTAAGTCATGCTTATCTCATGTATAACCGCGTCACGACGCCCATGACCTAAGATCATCATGGATTCCTACATGATGAGTCACGATCTTTGACCTAGTCAAAAGTCACCTTTGACCGGAGTGATGATAAAGGCTAGGATCGGGATCGGTTGTTTTCATGCGGAGGAATGTGAATGGTCAAGATGGAATTTGTCCCTCACATTTGTAGAGAGATAATCTTTGGCCCTCGATGAGTGAGTCTAAGAAATGTATGGCCATACTTGTGATGGAAAGGAGTTTCCATTTCACTTGTTAGACTACTCGAGAATCGAAAAGTAATGGTCAAGAAAAGGAAGTTGACATTATCCATGCCTCATCCTTGACCACATTATCACGTGACAAAAGGGACGTGACATGGGTTGTACGATAGGTTGTATCGTGTCATCGATCCCCATGTGAATTGGGGAGTCGCAATGTCTTTCTAGAGGCCGCTTGCGATTTGTGGGGTCGACACAAATTGGCCCATTGCCAATCTCACATGGGCCCGGTCGCACACAAGAATAATCCAACACGGGTAAAAGTGTCCGGTTCATTGAATCTCGTGATTAATCGAAATTAATGAATACTTTGAATTTAATCTGGGGTAAATATATATATATATATATATTTAAATTCGAAAATAATATAATGATATTATTTAATTGAGATTAAAACATTATTATTATATTATTTGTTTTATGTTTAATTTATTTGATAAATTAAATATCTAAAACAAAAAAGAGATATTGTATCTCATTTAATTTTCGAATAAAGATATTATTGTCTATTTAATCTAAATTGAGATATTAGTATCTCGATTTAAATAAATAGATAGATGTCATTTCTCGGATTTAATTTATTGAGATAAATTAAATCGAAGGCTTTTAAATTTGGATTAAATAAATAGGTTGGATTAAATCTATCGATAGATTTAATTAATTATTTTTTTAATCTAGATTCGAATTCGAAATTTCAGATCTGGCTTTTAATTCGATTAAATAAATATTATTATATTAGATCTATCGGATAGATTTAATTAATATATATTTAATCCAGATCTAAAGTTTGAATTTTAAAAAAAAAATTAATACGATTAATTTTGCATTAAATACGCCGAACGTTTTAGAAAACCTACGGGACTTTCAAATGAGCGTATTCAAAAAAGGCCGCGAGAAACCCTAGAGTGAAAAATTAGAGAGAGACGCAAAAGAGGCGCTAGCACGCTGTCGTAGCCGTGTTCGAATTGTTCGTGTGGATACCGTGGAGGAAGCCGATTCTACGAGTCGTCTTCTGCGATCGAGGAGGTAGCCCACCTTCAACGAAGAAGAAAAACCGCGAACGAGTTCTCCAAAGGTAATATCCAAATTCCTTAGCCTTAGTTTAAACGCACCAATCCTCGGGACGGGATTCGTAGAAATTTTAATCCGCTGCGTTGTACGGATCCCAACATATGGTGCTACACACATGAAAAAAAAAAACGCATTAGTATTTTTGCACATTAACCTTAAAATTAATTATAAACCAAAAATCATGATTATTTTATGAATTACCAAATGAGGATACAATTTTTGACCCGAGGTTTATTGGTATGTCGTCTATTATATTGTTTAAGGTAACTAATTATATATATATTATATATATATATAAAATAGGCCAACTAATACGTTTAGCCCTTTATACATTTTTCATCTGCTCTCTCCCCCCATTGGAAACCCTTCTCCATTCCCTGCCGAGGGCTTTTAACCTGCATGATTTTTTTTTTAAAAAATAAAATAAAAAGGGAAGACGTCACACCTTAAAATGTGAAAATAATTAGTTCTCAAATGGAGCAAATATCGTAATTTGCTTTTGCGACGAAGGCATATTAAATAAATTTGGGATGAGAATCGAAATTATGATGACAATCGCAATGGTTAGTTTCCAAAATGAGAACTGGGATGAGAATGAGTATATAGAAGTGATGTGCTTGTGTCATCCCGCGAGTCCTTTATGGAGGAAGGCACTGTAGGAGAAAGGTTTCCAATGAGGGAAGAGGAAGTAGATGAAAAAATTTAAAAAAAATTGAGAGTTTTTGTTATTATTATTATTTTAATAAAAGTACAAATTTGTTAAGAAGTTGGCAAAATCCCCTGAGGGCCCAAGTTACGAAAATATTATCAAAAAATGTCTCAAAAGGTCGATGTCGAAAATGCCCTAAAGCCTTTTTTTGGTATTATTTCGAAAACGTGACCGATATAGTTATTAACGCCAGACTTGATTTAATTGTTAGGATATTGTTGCTAACGTATATTGATTTAGTTATTAATGGTATCGATATAATTGTTAATGCTTATAAAATAATACTAGAAAAGGTCCTAGGTTTTTTTTTTTTTGACATGTAACTTCTTTTGGGGTCTTTTTTGACAATTTTTTGGTTACTTGGACCCTGAAGGGGTTTTTCCCTAAGAGCTGTTTGGTTCAAAGACCATGGTGGGGAGGAAATGAATTTAGAGGAAGGAAATGAAGATTTGAAAGATGAGGGAAGATGACTTGAGTTATTTGGTAGGAAGAAAATAAAGGGGTGGTAGTTGGTAAAGAATTAGGAAATGTCTATTTTACCCTCAAAAGAAATTAATTCAAAATAAAAAAGAAAAATATATTTTTTGCTAAAATATATTTTTTAAAAATATATGTTTTTGTTAAGTTCGAGCTTGTGTGAAAAAAAAAAAATTCACCAAATTCAAACTTTCCCTTTAAGTTTGAATTTAAGGGGTAAATCTGTCTAAAAATGTGAATAAGTAACGTGAACTTGAGATCACACCAATTTTCGTGGAATCTCAAGTTTCCACATATGAGGAAGAGTGGTGGGTATGATGTGGGCCCGGAACTTGGGTTCTTGGACACTTGACGCACCAAACGTATTTTCGTACGGAAAACTCTGTTAAGTTCACATTCTCTCTCCCAAATTCCATGAACCAAACGGCCCTAAAATGTTTCAGTTGACATGACAACATTAAAATAACAATATGAATTGATGAGTTAGCATTTTTCATGGGTTGGGTTTCTCTCATTTTCTTTTTCTTATTATCTCTCATCATCTTTAAATTATATCCATCCAATCAATCACAATACTACTTTAACATATCTCTCCTCTTATTGATCAATGATCAAGGTGGACTAAGGAGAAGAAAAGGAGAAAAGGGATTATGAGAAAATCCTCTCCCATTTTTCATTAGATGAGATTAAGAGTGTTACGATTGAAGAACTAAAAATAGATCTTTAAACATAAAAGACTAAAACGAAATTTAATCCAAATATAAAAGACTAAATATATATTTTAGTCAATCAAATATAGTAACCTGAGCTGAAGAAAATATCTGCGTCTCGTCAAAGATATATCCAAAGGTCAAAGATATTAAAGACGTAGACAAATTGAAGACATTTGATGTCCGCGGAAAAGTTGAATTAAAAATATTTAACACAAAGTTTGCATGGATAGAAAATTAGGAGGAAGGGAAATGTGAAGTGATAATATTATCTTTCATTGTGTTTATATAGATGAGAACAAATACATGACATTTATAATGATAGCAATATCCTTTTTAAATTTTCACCCTTTTTAAACGTGATGACATAAAAAAAGAAAATTTAAACAAAAAGATAGCACCAAATTAAAAATTAAATTCAAATAAAATTAAAATTATTTTTTTTATTAAAATCAAGATATTAAGAAAATTTAAATAAAAAGATAACACCAAATTTAAAATTAAATTCAAATAAAATTAAAATTATTATTTTTTATTAAAATCAAGATATTGAGACAAATATATTTTTCCATAGACTAAAATAATAACATATAGTTAAAATGAAAATAAAAATTTCACAACTATAATAATATTTTTATATCTTTATTTATTGAAATCAAAATAAGAATTTATTAACAAAAATTATAGTTATTTTTATTTCATTTCTAATTTTTAATTATAATATTGTTGTCTTTATAATTTATTTCAGAAATTTATTAATATATGTAAAAAAAGTAGAGGTGAAAAAATAAACCAATCGATTATGGAAGAGTTTCATAATTACGTTTGTTAACCCATTTTTTTTTACTCCGAGAATCGAATTATGTTTGGTAACACATTTTTCCTCCCCTTATTTGAGAGTTAAAAAAATAATAAAGGAGGAAGATGGAGGATTAATGAGTTATTTTTACCATTTTGCCCTTTTATTTAATAATTAATATAATTATTATACTTTACAAATAAACTTAAATTTAAATGTCCTAAAAAAATTATTTATGTAATTTTTATATTCAAAAAATTATTTATGTGGCGGCGGCGATGGCGATGGCGATGATGGTCGTGGCGGCGGTGGTGGTGGTGGCGGTGGCGGTGTTGGGGTGGTGGCGGCGGCGGTGGTGGGGTGGTGGTGGTGGCGGCGCGCGCGTGGTGGTGGCGGCGGTGGTGGGGTGGTGGTGGTGGTGGTGGCGGTGGCGGTGACGGTGGGGTGGTGGCGGTGGTGGTGGTGGTGAACGAGGGTAAATTCACTCGCTTCAAAGAAGAATGAGTCTTTTTTTTTTTTAGAAAAATAAATTCTCATTTTGTTCCCTGGAAGAGAGAAGCATAAATTTTTAGCTTCTTTTTTTACTCCCCAAAGATAAAAAAAATAAACCGGTTATCCCGAGAGCAAAAAAAAAAAAAAAAAAAAAAAAAAAAAAAAAAAACGGATTTACCAAACACAATTCCCATCCATTTTTGTTCGGGCATAGAAATTAAGAGAAAAGTCCATTTTGAAGCCTAGCCATGTTTACTTATAGGCTCGGGCCGGCTTGTAGGCATCAAAACCATTTAATAAAGAAAAAGAATCATTTTCTTAAAGAAATTAAATTAAAACACTAAATTTTTTAAAAATTTAAGACAAATATTTTTAAAGTATTAAATGTTTCATCTACTTTAGTAAATAGTATAAGTTACCATTCGCTTTAAAATAAAATTCTTCATGAGATAGAGACTCTACTTTTTTATTTTTTCAAAGTGTGTTACTAGTTTCTTTTTTTTTTTTTTTGATATAGTTTGTATAATATTTAGACATCTTCAAATACAATTAAAAGATTGTTCTATCTCTTTACTTACATCAATAAAACAATGGTTCTTTCAATATTTTATATGTTTTGGGGAAATATTAAAAACTAAATGAAAAATTCTTCAAAATTGAATAATTTTCTTTTTAAAAAAAATCAATTAGAAGCCTTTTAACTTACTCTAATGTAATCAACAAGCTTCTCTTAGCTTTTTAATAATAATATAATTAAATTTTTCCTTTAAAAAACATTCAAATAGCAACACTATAGATTTGAAAACTTTTCCAATTAAAAAAAAAAAAATCATTTTTTCAAAGCAAAATTTAACTTGTAGTCATTTAAGCAAAAATAAAACTCAAAGGGCTAGGTCAACTTTTTAAGCTCGTGACTCAATGCCTTATGAAGGCTCTTAATTACAAGTGAAACCTTTAACTTAAATGGACTTAAACCTGCCAGCTCGACGGCTCAGCTCGATTTTCTAGTTCTAAAAATATAGAATAAGTTTACTTTACACTTATAATAGAGTTATGTTAAGGAAGCCTAATATTATAAATTTTTTGAAAAGTTGAAACTGCGGATAATATATATAAATATAATATTTTAACATATTGATGAATTTTAGCAATGGCAATCTGATTTTTAAATATGATAGTGGATATGCAAAGATTTGGTGAATTGAGAATTGCACAAGTGAGGTATAGGACAAGGATAAAATTTGGAAGATTAGTTTTCTCCTCCAACTCTCCAATTTTGCGGAGAATATTTTGGGTAAAATTATATGAGCCCCAAACCATTTTTTTCTCTCCCCACTTTCCCCTCCCCCATTTTCTCCTCCAATCAAATAAATATTTAAGGTCCATTTTATATATTAGTGCATGAACACTTTTAAAATGTGGAAATAGTTTTGATGCCTATCTTTTGGATAAGTATCATTTATCTATTCCATTTGGGCAGTCAAATAGGATCCTCCTTGATGGTCAAGAATTGATTTTTTTTTTTAAATTGGTTGTTTTTAAATAAAGAAATCATTTTTTGAAAAAAATTATTAGTCAAGAGATTATTTTTATTTTAGATTCTCTACCTATTAAAATAATTTTTTTTTTAAAAAATAGAAAATAAAAAAAAATCAAATTTTGACCGTCTAAATCCTATCTCAAGAGTTCAAATGAGATAGACAAATGATGTCTATCTTTTTTTGGTCAAATGATGCCTATCTAAATCCTTTAAATGCAGCAATTTCACCTGGTTAAAAAAGTCAAATTTAACTCACGTAACAACCATTACCACATCATCATTAAGCCTCGTTATCAACTAGCTGGCCCTCTCACTTCCCCAGCCTTTCCTCTTCCACCTCAAAGCCTTCTCCTTCTCAGGCGATCCCTCCACCGCCATCCTCCTCGACTGATATGCAAATAGATGCCAAGCGTTCACATCAGATCCAATATTTCTGAGGCTAGGCTTTCGAGCGACAACAACTACAAAGGATATTAGATTTTCTCGAGGTAATCTTATTTTATATATGTGTCCTATGATCGTGAGAATATTCCTAATTACTACCTCCGATTCTAATTATAGGAATATTTTTGTAGTGCAATTTATACTACAAAAGTGTTCCTAAAATTAAGGCCAGAAGGAGTACTTACTTGGAGCGAGGGAAGGGATGTGAGCATCTATTATGATGAGTTGAATTTAATACGTTGATCTAAAATAATGGGATTCAGTCCTTTCCAGAGAATTCAATTTCAAATTTAAATATTATAACTTGCATGGTACCAAAACCTGAAATGAACTTCTCCAAATTAATGGATATGCAAAAAAATTATGAATTAGTTCTAAATAAGGGCCTCATTCATAAGTAAGTCCTATGAATTTACTAAAATAGGCAGCAGACCAAAGACTCAACTGGGAGAATCCAAACCCATTTTTCACGTGTGCAAAAAGATCAAATTGCCCGTTAACAAATCTTTTGATCACACCTTCAACCACGTGTCAAAAGACTTTTCTTTTTTTCACATGAATTTATAAGTCAATCTTTTATATTTTTAAGTAGACCATGAGATTCTTTTTCCTTGCTAAGCAGTAAATTTCAAAATCTGGCTTGTGAACTGTAGAGGACTTGTAAATTTAAGAAATTGACAATTAAGTCAATTTGAATTTTTTTTGTTTTGAAGAAGAAACAATGCAGAAAAAAATATGAAGATTCATTTGTAAATCTAACTGTTAGAATAAATATATGTGTTTCAAGGGCTTACGCCAAGGGACCCTTTATCCCCTTATCTTTTCATTCTTACGGCAGAAGTCTTGTCTTTGATAATAAATAAAAGCCAAGAATCTGGAGTTCTCAGAGGCATTAAATTGAGTAATTCATGCTAGTGATAATAATTGTGTTCATTTACCTAAAATCCTGCATACATACTGTGATGCATCGGGGCAATTTATGGCAAATCTGGATCTTTTTCTCTATTAATGTAAGAACACGAGTTGGGCAGATTCTCGGTTTTAAAGGCACTGATGATCCTGGCAAGTATCTGGGGCAAAACTAAGTATCAAGCTTTGTCTTATATCAGCCAAAGTAGGGATGGTGTGCATCTACACTTTCATTTGCAGGAAGAGAAACTATGATTAAATCAGTGCTTAGCGCTATTCCAATTTATCCCATGAACTGTTTTAAATTCCCAGCCAAGACTTGAACAGCCTTGTTTCTAATTCTGGTGGAGTGGACAGGATGCAGATGGAAATGATGGGATTTTATGACAAAAGCAAAGATCAATGGGGCCATGGGGGAATGGGCTTCAAAGATTTTAAATGGTGAATATACAGTGAAGCTGGGTTATATTAATGCACCAAGTGGCCCCCAGATTAGTAATCAAAATCCTGGCCCCTCTAGTATGATGCTGGAAATTTATTTGGAAGATCAAGACAATTCGTCAGGTTCAACATTTTTTATGGCGAATTCTCTCCAAGCTGGCCATAGCAACTAATGAAGCACTTCTTAAGCGAAAGAGATCACCAACAAAGCTTTGTCCCATTTGTGATACTCAAGAGGAATCTATTGAGCACCTCTTCTTTTGCATTTGAACCATTACGTTCCCCATTGATGCATTACAGGTCATGAATTTTGTTTTTTGATTCGTGCCTTGGAAGAGTTAGAGAATCGAATGACGTTTGTTAACTCATTTTATTTTTACTCCCAATCGAATTACGTTTGGTAACACATTTTTTTTTTCATTTTGAGAATCAATTACGTTTATTAACACATTTTTATTTTTATTAGAAATTAGAATTATACAATACAAATCTATTTCTTTATTTTTTGTTTACGTTTCATCAACGGTATAAAATAATTAATTGGGGTAAATTTTAACTAAAATCTCATTTTTTTAATACCATATTATTACCTTAATATTAATTATACAAATGAATAAATAAATAAATATATCTACATTAGTCACATGACTAAACTAAATTTTCATGATACCACAATAATTTAAAGCAAAAATAATTGATGTTGAATTGAACAAAAAAATATGACAAGTCTCCAATGTACTTCGAATATGTCTCTTAATATATCAACATTATATTGGGGGCAACTGATTGTCTCTAGCTAATTGGTTTGCAATATTTTTCTTAATAATGTTTATTTCATTCACTTGATTTGAATGGCCTTCATCATCTATAGCTGCAGATGTATGGGTTGCTGCTGTCATGTTGGGATTTGCATAATGTGCTAGATTTTTGTCTGCTATCTGATGATCCCTAATAAAGTTATGTACTGCACAACATGCAATCACAATGAGAGCTTGCTTCCGAAATGCAAATGGAGGCATTTTACGTAAAATTGGGAACCTATTCTTTAGAGCTCCAAATGACCGTTCGATTACATTTCTCAAAGAAGAGTGCCTATGGTTGAACAACTCCTTAGTTGATCTAGGTTGATTTCGCCTTCCTCTATAGTCATTTAAATGGTAGCGCTCTCCTTTGAATGGTGTTAAATAACCATCCCTTGTTGGGTATCCAGAATCAACGACATAAAATTTTCCTACACATTGACAAAAATTTACCAAAAAATAAATTGCAATAATAATAAGGACAATCAAATGTGAAACTAAAGGAAAATGTCATTCACTTTGCTTTGTACAAACTCATCGTACCTGGTGGAGGATGGGGGAATTCCAACCTAGGAGTTTCAAGCGCGATAGTAAAAACGCGACAATCATTTGCGGATCCTTCCCATCCGGCATACACAAAAGTGAACTTCATGTCAAAGGAACATGCACACATGACATTTTGGGTTGTAATTTGTTTCCCCTCTAAATGGTATTTGCTTATTCTCGTGTAATGTAGCACTTACGTGAGTGCCATCTATTGCGCCAATACAATCCTAATATTTAAAATGAAATATTAAAATGAAAAACATTTTACAAAAAAAAAAAAAAAAAACTGAAATAATAATAATTATAAAAAAAAAAGCGTAAATGCTTAAGAAAAACTTACCTTGAAGTATGGAAAATGTTTAGGATTGTCCCTAATTTCCTTTGGAACCATATCTAGAGGAGGTGGTTTAATGATTTCATGTGCTAATTGAAGCATCGCTTTCAACACTTTGCTGAAATACTTGCTAATTGTTTCCCCTGAGCGCTGAAATCTCTCACAAACATTCCTATTTGAACTCCCATGTCCAATCAAGTACAAAAAAATTCCTAATTGTTCATCAACCCTAACATATCTACTATCTCGCTAACTTGACCTTTTTTGTGTCATCAATGTACAAAGTTTGTTGAACACAAACCTTTCCATTCTAAATGCCTCATATATTCTATCGAGTGGCCAAATCTAAGTTCCACAACCCATTCAACTGTCGGCGACTATCTCTAATTGGTTCTTTGGTATATATTGAATTATTAATAATAATATTCAACCGGTTTGCTATAATAAGATCTTCATCTAGTGATTAAAATCGTCAATATGAGCACCAAACCATGAGAATCTTTGCATCAATACAAATTATCATCAATAACTTCATGCTAGCATAGTTCAACAAGCAAATCACATTAACAAAAAAAAAGAAAGAAAAAAAAAAGATATACATCATAGTCATAAGAAAAATCAACATTAAATTATGGTCTTCAATGCCACCAAACAAAGACACAATTAAAAAGTTGCAACATAGTTTATATGAGGAAAGCTCTCATCTCAGGATGAGCCTTTATAAAGGCCACTCTCCAAGCTTGGCTCTCAACCATTCGATCAACTGCTTTGCGGTACACTTCACCCTCCAATCCCACCATGTCATTTAATACATCCATTGCAGCCTTAATTGAATATGGATCCTCATTCACTTTTGCAGTAGCAGAATTAGTAATATTATCGTCGCATTGCTTTTGTCTAATCTTAACCAGATCCTCAATGGCTTGACATGCCATTACAATATGCTCATCTTTATTCCCACTCGTCTTCTACGCTTTGCATTTGGGGTCCTATCTTGTCTATGTAGTACGGATTGGGTGTCTCAACAGGATCGATGCAAATAATTCATCATCAAGCATATGCTCATCTTCTTGATATTCTTCTCTGTGTAGTACAAGGCTGGTTGTCTCAACAGGATTGTCATTATTTATCTCCATCTCCATCTGAAATAAGGTGTGCCTCAGCATTTCCCACGCCTCCATCTCTCTTGCATATACATCCCCAAATATGTCTACTAACTGTTCCCAATAAGGAAGGCCATTCTTAGAAATTTATCCCATTGAGGATTGTCCTGGACAAAAGATTTACGACAATCGTTATAAAAAATCAACAAATTTATAAGAAAGTATATAGAACGCTATGTTAAAAGTTACCTTAATATGGATATCCCATAAAGATGCATCCTCGGTTGTTGCAGTTTTCGAAACAGTGTTCCAACCAAAACCAGATGTGCTGAGTAATTTCTTGAAACTTGAATATTCTGTTCTAAGTTTACACATCTTGTTTTTCAGTTGAGGAAGTGAGTAAACAAGCCCTGTTTGTTTTGTAAATTCATCTTTCATGCCATTCCATGCTTTCTTACTGAAAGTAGAGGTTGTTCTATTCCCTTTTTTTACTTCCTCAACCATCAAATTAACAAAAAAATTTGTGTTTTTTTCAGTCCATCTTCTTTGTGAACCCTTCGATGCCATTCTCCTTACTAAAAACATGTCAAAAACATAAGAATAGGACCAACTAATATATACTTTGGAGAGTGGTATTCAGAGAAGAATAAAAGATGTATGAAACTCCACATAACTCAACAAATATGGTTCTATGATAACAAGCAGTATAAATGTATAATGCAATTACAGTTGACATAAAGTACGACGGTTGTAAGTAAAAATGACAAAGTAAGTTTGAAAAGAATATTGTTTTACAACTTGTCCCCTTTTTAACCTTTTTCTTCTTCCTTTTTGCAGTGACCCAAAGCATTATTTTTCAGCAAAAGACATTACCAAGATTTCATTTAACACAAAACAAATGATCTATCTATTAACTCATTACAATAAAGATTAACTCATTACAATAAAGATTTACAAATCAAAATCAAGAATACGGAATATACAATGAACATCTATCTATTAACTCATTACAATAAAGATTTACAAATCAAAATCTTTTCTTTTATTTGTTTGCCCTGGTTAAAATTATCTCTGTAGTGGAATCCCGAAACGCACATGGCCATGGCGTGAAGAATTCGACCCAATACAAAAGTTTTCAAAGAGACGTAAAATTAACGTAAAAGACACATTAGAGACGCACATGGCCATGGTCATTCGACCCAATGGCGTGAAGAATTCGACCCAATCCCAGAAACGCACATGGCCATGGTCATTGGTTTATTTCTCTTGGTCAAATTCGGCACATTTGTACCAGAAACGCATTATGGCCATGGAATAAGAAGCATATACCAGAAACGCACATGGCCATGTAATCTCCAATCAAATCGCAACAATGGCCATGGAATCTCCAATCAAAACGCGTTTACGGTTACAAGTCAAAAAACTAATCTCCAATAAAATCGCAACATTTGGGCAAAAAAAAAAAAAAAAAAAAAAAAAATCAAATCGCAACATCAATAAGAAGCATATACGAAACGCACATGGCCATGGAATCCCGAGAGAATCGCAATCAAATTGGGGATGTCGATCGAATATATAAAAATTGAAAAACACATTAGAGAATCCCAGAAGCACATATATAAAAATTAACAACATGGCCATGGAATCCCAGAAATGCATATACCTAACAGTATGCATATGAATCTAAATCATAGTAGGAATAGATAGAATAAGAAGCATACGGAATATTTCCAGAAACCGAGAGCCTAGACGGAGCAACGGAGGAGAAGACTGATGAAGGAGGAGCCGAGATTGGAGGAGGAGGAGCGGACGCCGCGAGAGAACCAGGAAGATGGAAGGCAACACTGATGAGACTGAAGGGAAAAGGGAAAACCGTGGGTTTTGTCAAGGGAGAAGACAAGGCAACACGATGAGACTGAAGGGAAAAGGGAAAGCCGCGGGAGGGAGAAGGGAAAAATAGGTTTTCATTTTCTGCCGTGGAAGCAAAAAGCGGAAATTTTCTCCTTCTTTTTTTTTTACTCCCCAAAGATAAAAATAAACCGGTTCATCCCGGGAGCCAAAAAAAAAAAACGCATTTTACCAAACGCAATTCCCATTCATTTTGGCTCCTGGGAACGTAAATTTGATAAAAAGTCATTCTCGGGAGCGTTACTATGCACCGCCTTCTTTGCTTTGCCAAAATTGATGCATTACAGGTCAGGAATTTTAATCTTTGGTGGTTACATATTATTGACCAGAATAGGAAAAAGAAATCTCTTTGATATGCTGTTATGGTCTTAAAATGAAAAATAATGAGAAAGTATAACTTCAATGAACAGAAGGTAAACTTCTGTATATCAGATTCAATATATCAATGAGCCACAAGATAATGTCTGCATTACACTCAAGACAGAAATATAGAATACTGAAGGAGAAGAAGAAATACAGAAAGTACTAACAGAAAAGAGAAATTCCAGAGAGGGAGGGGAGAGTCCAAGATAGAGAGAAGATTTCCCAAATATATTCCACACCCCTTCTAGTCTTTTCTTGGTCTATTTATATCTTTACTTTTGCCTACCCTAAGCCCAAAGTCATCAGCCCAATGATACTCTCTTCATAATCCAAGTCCACCTCAATATGAGCCGGTTCATTACATTACTCCTCCTGGAAAATTGACCTTGTCCTCAAGGTCAAGATTTGGAAAAGAAGCAATGAAGCAGTCAAGGTATTCCCACATAGGGAAATCCAAACTATTCCATGTTGATTTGAAAGGGCAGGATGAAAGCATAACAGCATAAATGAGTAGCAGTGATGGAGTTTCTGGCACAACCACTGAGCATAAAACAAAAGGTGAAGGTTTGTGCCAACTAAGCACCAATTTCCTATAGCAATTCCATAATGTTGGAGCTCATCAATGAGAAATAGCAAATAATTGTTTAGAACAAATTCTAGTCTTCTTTTGCCTTCAACAAAGACCCGATAGAGAGACCAACCAATTAAGGAGATTGAGTAATGATAGTAGGACAAAACCCATATAAAGTAGTAATGGAGTTGTGCTAGTACTAACAGGGCAGGGAAGTCTTGAACCTTCTCTTGACACCAAGGTGGACTATTCACTTTGCATTTTCCATAGCAATTAGTTGAAGTAGGCTTCTGGTATATAACCATCCCAATTCCAGATGAATCAAAAGTCTTAGCCACAACCGTCCAGCACATAGATTTTATTACAGTCATTGTGGCATTCCATACTTTCGGATCTCTTTCATCATCTAGATAAACTGGTGTTGCAGACCATGCAAAGAAGCTTTCAGGTCTAAGAATCCTATTGACCTCAAAAAATGGTTTATCACCATCTGCATCCCAATGTACCCTGTATTGTGCACAATGGATCAATTTATATCCGTTATTTGGACATGTCAGCTTTTGTGTTCCAATAACAGAACGAGTTGCAGGAATTCCTCTCGCTAGAGCAAACTGTATCTGAGCTTCATGTTCATCCTTTGGGCAAAATGACATGGTCATAACATTTTTGTCAAGCAGAAAGCCACCAAAGCTAGCAACTCCACATCCAACATCTAAGACAAGCCTGATATTTTTTTCCCATTCAATTTCTGGTAGGGTCCTCTCTATTTAGTCAATGTAATGATTAACTCCATCTTTAAATTGAGTGCCACCTCCTGGAAAGACAAAATATTCACCAGACTTGCCCAAACCCGTTTGTGGTCATTGAATTGGCACGCAAATCAAATATGGAATTTTATGCAGCTCATAAGTGTTCTTTAGCAGCCTCCCCTATACCCAGCGTTAATCCATTATCATGGTTTTCTTAAAATAAACAGTGATGGAGCTTTCCAATCCAACCCTCAGATGAGGTAGGACATTTTTTTTTTTTGATATTCGGAGGCAGGACATTTTAAATAGGGCTTTGTTGATAAAGTCAGGTCCACTCAGCTTTCACGACTGAAGCATTGGCCTTATAGAGAGCACTCTTGTTGGCACATGGCAAATTCCTTTTTGAAACAGATTCCTGGTGCCTGCAAAATTGTGTTGTGAATCTTCAACCTCATCTCTATGATTCAAGATATTATTTGCCTTTTTCTGAAATTTGTCCCTCGACAGTGTAATTCTGCGGCAGATCAACACTCTCTTTGCTACCTCTTCTGACTTCAGAGAAGGCGAGTATTAACTCAGAGGATGCTTCTTCTCCAAGACTAAGATCTGGCGTTGGATAATTGATGTTGCACTAGCTTTATTGTTGTTTGCTAGCTGATATTTTCCTTTGTCCTGCACGATGTTATTTGACTTCTCTTGCAATACAAGCATATTTCGACCACAAAAACAAGTATTAGATCAAGTATGGCTATTATATACCAGGGGTTTTTAATAAAATGATTAGGAAATTAAGAAAGATGATTAGGGTGCTTTAGAAAATATATAACATAATATTAACTAAATTATTTAATCTAATCAAATCAGATAATTATGTCTATTAAGGATAGGATAAAGTAGTAAATAATCATAGTCATAGTAAATAATCATAGTCACTCGACTCTGATAAAAAATTCATAGTCACCCGATTCATTCCATAAAGTAACTCATTAAAAAATTCACACGACAATATCTAAAAATATTACTCCCTTGATCCTTAATCTATGACCTATTTTGGGAGTCAATTTTGGTGTTAAATACAAGACTTATTTTCTATATTTGTCATTCTTTTCTTAATTTACTCATATTAATGCTCCTTTAACAATAATTAAGGAAGAGATGAAGTGGGGGAATGAAGAAAAATGGTTAAAGTGTTTTAGAAAATACATGTCATATTAACTAACTTAACAAACTTCTTTAATTTAATCAAATTAGGTAAATACGTCTTCTCTTAAAAACGGGATAAATATATGACAAGTTTTGAGTGTGCTGAAACTTAGTTAGTTTTGGATAATTAATTATCGGTACAAAATCCTATAGTTGAATTAAGCTATAAGTAACCTTATGTTGTGACTAACCATAAGAAAACCTTTAGTCACTTGAAACTTTGTATTAATATTATACCAATTAAATTATCTTTAAGTATTATTAAGGGAACTAGATAATTTTTTGGGAAAATTACACACAGTCCCAAGGAACGTAGATATTTACATTTAGGTTCCTTGAAATCATGAAATTACACAGAAGTCCCTAGGGACTTCTGTGTAATTATTTCAGATGAGTAAAAGACCTTATTGCCCTTCTTCCTTCTCCTCTCTCCCTTTTTCTTCTCTCTCTTCTAATATTTCTTCTGATGCCGGGCTAGAGTTCCACGACAAACTGTTGTCACTTCCGATCCTCGGCTAGAGCTCCATTACAAACTGCTGTCACTTTTTTCCAATCTTGGGCCAGATTACCTAGGCTGAAAAAGTGAGTCGTGGAATTTGGACAAGAGCTTAAAGGCTGAAAAAATGAGTCTCGCATCCATGGAAATCAGCTGAGTTCTCTATATTGCAACAGTGGTTCAATTCCCCCCCTTTCTGTTGTTAATTGCTTCTGTCAGGGTTTTCAAAAGTTGTGGTTAATTTATACATTTTGTGTTGTTAATCGCCTCTGGAAGTGACACATGACAAATTGAAGGTTTTAACAAGTTGTGGTTAATTTATGCATTTTGTGTTGTTAATCGCCTCTGGAGGTGACACATGACAAATTGAAGGTTTTAACAAGTTGTGGTTAATTTATGCATTTTGTGTTGTTAATTTATACATTTTATATTGTTAATCGCCTCTGGAAGTGAAACATGACAAATTGAAGGTTTTCACAAGTTGTGGTTAATTTATGCATTTTGTGTTGTTAATTTATGTATTTTGTGTTGTTAATCGCCTGCGGAAGTGACACATGACAAATTGAAGGTTTTCACAAGTTGTGGTTAACTTATGCTTTTTGTATTGTTAATTTATGCATTTTGTGTTGTTAATCGCCTCTGGAAGTGACACATGACAAATTGAAGGTTTTCACAAGTTGTAGTTAACTTATGCTTTTTGTGTTGTTAATTTATGCATTTTGTGTTGTTAATTTATGAATGAAAGCAAACATTGTCCTCAGCTAAGTCTTTAGCCCCAATGGCAATAGTATGCAACTCGACCCCTGTATCACGTACTAAGACTTACTAAACTTAAGCGATCAAACAAGCATTGAGGCATAGTAGCTCATTTAGATTTTGAACTACACCAGCAAACATGCATCGATTTTGCCTCCTCTTGTTGTCTTTCTTTATGTAGTCGATCTACTAATTAGATGTCCTATTTAATTAGATGTCCATCTACTAATTTATACTCATCTACTAATTTGTCATTACCACCAAGTTCTATTTCTCGGTTTCACTAACTAAATTATACTCATCTACTAATTTGTGCAGCCTACCTAAACATGATTGTGCTGAAAGTGAAGGGTCTGAATTATGACAATGAAGGAGACATACAAAAAGAAGATGAGCACATTCAGTCAACTGACAAAGATGAAGGGTCTGAAAGGCTTAAAAAAACCAGCAATTGGGTCCCCATGGGTGGTGTCCCAACTGGTTGGCAACCAACAATCGAAGAAGAAGAGATAGAGCTGTAGTTTTATTGTAAAGTAGTTGAAAAACTGAATGTACCAACTTTGGAGCAAATACTGACTATTTTTTGAATAGCCTTAGAGCTAAAAGTACATTGTGCAAGAATTAACCATAACTTGTGAAAACCTTCAATTTGTCATGTGTCACTTCCGGAGGCGATTAACAACACAAAATGCATAAATTAACAACACAAAATGCATAAATTAACCACAACTTGTGAAAACCTTGAATTTGTCAGTGTCACTTCCAGAGGCGATTAACAACACAAAATGCATAAATTAACAACACAAAATGCATAAATTAACAACACAAAATGCATAAATTAACCACAATTTGTGAAAACCTTGAATTTGTCATGTGTCACTTCCGGGCGATTAACAACACAAAATGCATAAATTAACAACACAAGATGCATAAATTAACCACAACTTTTGAAAACCACGATGACGATTAACAACGAAAGGGGGAATTGAACCACCATTGCAATATAGAGAACTCGGTGATTTCCATGGATGCGAGACTCATTTTTTCAGCCTTTAAGCTCTTGTCCAAATTCCACGACTCACTTTTTTAGCCTAGGGACTCGGCCCGGATTGGAAAAAAGTGACGGCGGTTTGTAATGGAGCTCTAGCCGAGGATCGAAAGTGACCACAGTTTGTCGTGGAACTCTAGCCCAGCATCGAAAGAAATATTAGAAGAGAGAGAAGAAAAAGGGAGAGAGGAGAGAGGAGAAGGAAGAAGGGCAATAAGGTCTTTTATTCATCTGAAATAATTACACGAAGTCCCTAGGGACTTCCTCGTAATTTCATGATTTCAAGGGACCTAAATGTAAATATCTCTGTTCCTTGAGACCTGTGTGTAATTTTCCCTAATTTTTTTTGTTGGTCAAAGCAAAATTATATTAAAACTTCAAAAGGTTACACAACCAAAACAGAAGGGGATTACAATAAGAAAATAAACCACAACAAAGGAAAGGCAAACCAAAAAATTACAAACAAACTAAATACTCAAAACAAAGCAAACTACAAACAATCATCATTCAATAAATGATTGAGGGAAGAAGCAACATGAGGATCAACATCCGCCTTCTAGGCATCCAAGGTTAGAAGAGACATCAAAGACGGTGTTGGTTGTAAAACTCACCCTATTGGGCACACCCCTTTACAAGCATTAGCTGTAATTAAGTTAGCGGCATGATTACCCCTAGGGGATAAAAGACAAAAATAACCCAACCTTGGACAACAAAAGACTAATAATATCGAACAAAATGCTCCTACACTTCCAATCAATCATATCAGGTGAATTGGCATCAACACATTCAAGAAGGGAGAGGTAGTCAAATTCAAAGATCACGTTATCATGTCCTAGATCAACTGCGAGCATCATTGCTCTTTTCAGATCTAATACTTCAGTCATTCATCTTATCCACAAAACTCCATTTGAATTAGAACACACTCTCTATTTTCATGGGTGTAATTAATATGGGTAAAATTGTCATAATCTCATTTATTACATGAAACTGGACTTATAAATAGGACCAAATTTTTTGATCAAAAGTGGATTTATAAATAGGACCATAGTGGTATTATTGCTCGGATGTTTTATTCTATTGGATTGCATTTCATTTGGATCGTTGGACCAAAAGTTCAACTCCCTTTCATTGTTTGATACATGCTTTGCATCCCAAGTAAGTTTTTTTTAATAATTGTGACTCAGTTTAATAAGTCTATTAATTGAAACCATTTTAACACTTATAATTTTTCTTTTTCTTTTTAGTAGATAGTACAGTGATCAATGGCTTGCTAAAGATACAAATCAAAGTTAAGATTTGGATCTTTGTTAGATACTACAGCAATGGAGTAGTAGACATCATAGCGATTGGAAAACAAAAAGAACTGCGCAGTATTTTTAAAAATTCGATGCCTTTATAGACATCATATCCTTAAAATTTCGGATGCCCTGAACAAGTAAAGGCGATGGTTGGGTAACTAGATAATATATATAGACAATATAAATTTGAATTAGAACATATTCTCCTCACAATAGATAAGTGGACATAATTAAATTTTTAAGGTGTCCAATTATTTTATAAAATTGGCCAAAAAAAATATTTTATAAAAGAAGAAAAAGAAAATAAAAGTAAAAAAAAAAACATTTAATATTGATTTATATTTAATAGAATTATTTAATGAAAATTGAAATTTACCATGTAATTATTTAAGTATCCAGAATTTACTTGAAATGATATTTGATTTTAAGGATTGGATTTAAAACTATAATTTTCTGAAAAGGGGAAATATAATCAAACAAAGATAAATATACGTATGTACACACATATATCTATCTATCCATATAAACACACACACACACACAAACACACACACACACACATATATATATATATGTATGTATGTATAAAGTAATTGTGTGTGACTGTGTGTGTATCAAGAGAAAATGAAATTATACAAAATAAAAATAAATTAAATGAACTGTTAAAAATGATGAAAAGAAAAAGTTTAAAAAACTAAAACAAGGCTAATAAGTTAGTGGGTCACTGTGATTCAACCAAATATCCAGCCCCTCTTCTTCTCCATTTGTCACCTATAAGTGCGAAGCTTAAAAATTTTGTCAAGAAAATTGAAATGCTATTTTATTTCCAAACCGAAAGCGAACTCTTTTTGTCATTCTTATGAGGGATCATGATAATATTATATATTGTATTGTGTTGAACTCCAATATTAGAAACACAAATTAAGAATCATTACACAGTCCCACATCGTGAAGTATACAAGTAGCATCACCCACCTATCCTATATATAAAGCCCCGCGTTCGCTTGATGTTAATCACGGAGCCGTGCTGTGAGCACAGAGCGAACTATTCTTTCGCCTTTTACTAAAGAATACCGTGTGCTCGCAGCCTAAAGCGGCATACGCCTATTTTTGGAGAGGGCTTTCCTTTCGAAAGTCCCTCACAATGCAAAGTTCAAAATTTTATGTTAATTCATTGAGTTATCATTTCTGGTTTAATCATGTGTTTAAGAATAACAAACAAGGGCAAGACATTTTTGTTTACGGTGCCTTACATGGATCTTATTCTCTTTAGTACTCACAATTTTTCTGTTTGATGTTTCTATATTTTTTGTTGTCCTTTTGGTTTGTCATTCCAGAAGAATGAAGCTTTAGATTGTTGATGATTTAGGTGGAATGAAAGGGTTGAAGTACTATAGTTGGGGGCAATTAGTAAGAGTAAAACCACACACACTATAAAAAGTTTCTAGTCTAATATAATAATTTCATCTAAAACGTGAGAGACCACTCAATCCTAAAGAGAAATAATCACATATCACTTTGGACCTAAATGAAAGTCACTTGCACTCTTAGAGTCTATTTTCACCCCCTTCACTAGCTCAGCTTCCTACCATAGGCTTGCATTCCCTCTAAGATCTCCACTGCTCAGTTATGCATAACTAGTAAATCAAGAGGTCTTTTAATAGGTTGTAATGTTGGTAAGGCTAAATGATGGAATGGATGGTGAATCAGAACAAATGCAGCACCCTTTTTATGCTTTATACTTCACTGAATCCATCTTTTTGCTGCAGCAATTGTCATTACTTGTTCTACAGATGTTTCATGACTGTTTCTGCCACTATTTTTTTTTTCTATTCTCTCTCTCTTATAACATTTCTTCTCTTCCCGTTTTTTCCCCTGCCTGCTTCGGCATCGTACTTAAGAAGCATATATTTCTCTTTTCTTTTTTTGACAGAACCATGACAGCCTCTACCAATTGTTTTTTTCTGTTTCTACACAACCTTGCTGTATTGTTTTTACTGCAGTGAAGTAGTCCATACTTATTAGGCATTACATCCATTCTGGATGATCATAACAAAATTAACTGTAGGGCTCAAAGGGGCTGACAATGGTTAGATTTTATAACTGGCTTCTGTTTGGGATAAAAAGGTAATGAAATGAATGCCTTCTGTCATTTTTACCATGTCATGCACTATGCAGCCTCAACCCAGATGTCAACAAGTTCTAGAGGAAGCTATGACTATTGAAGTGTGCTCTTAAGATTTTAATGAATCGAACATGCTCAAAATCCTTCCAACAAGGTCTGTACTTCCAAGCTAACCTCCTCAAGTCACATTTCTGGTACAGAATCAAAGCATGCATATGTAATAAACACATCATGCTTGCTAACTCTTAAAGTCATCACATATGAATTTCGTGATCTCAATTCCATACATTGGTATCCTATCTCATTTTGATTCCATGAACTCAGTTACAAAGAAGCCAATATTTTGGAATAAACAAACTAAAATTTTAACAGTTTCAACATAGCCTCCCTCACACTTAATTGTTGTAGTGTCCTCAATGCAATCAGGCCAACAAATTGAAACCAAAACCAAGCAAAGTAGTGTAGAAATCAGACAATAAAAAACATAGTGCAACCACTTGTGTGCAAGTATCCAACCAGAAAGTAATGTAACCGGATGTGTTGAGACTTATTTAAACCAAAATAAGACAAAAACATATCCTACTAGCTACCTTCCTACTGATTCATGTTTCACTCCCACACCTCGTACACTTAATTTAGTTAGAAAAAGAAAAATAAGGGAGTAAGAAGAGAAGTAACCTTACTTTTTATGGTGGTTTATGGCTAGCATAGTATTGTGAATCTTGCCAGTTTGCATATCCTTGATTTCCACCATTGCAAATCCATAAACTTGTACTGCTTCTTAAGGTCCAGTCCATCTTGAATTCATCTTCCCATTTTTGAACATAAAAATTCGGCCTTGTACTGCATGACCAATCTCCTGCAGCAAACTCCTTCCTCAGAATTCCTTTGTCATCCACCAGTTTAGTATTTTCTTTTTTCATCCTTGCATTGTAATAAGCTTCCAAGCACAGTTCCTCCAATTCCTGCAACTAAACTGTCTATCCACCTCTACTGCAACCAAATCAGGATTACAAGTCTTAACAGCCCAATATGATTTATGCTCTATTTCCACAGGTGAGTGACATGCTTTGCCATAAATGAACCGAAAAGAAGACATGCCAATTGGGATTTTAAAAGCAATTCTATATGCCCATAGTGCTTCATCAAGTCTCAAACTCCAATTTTTCCTACTAGGCTCACTTGTCCTTTCCAAGATACTGATAATTTGCCTTTTAAACACCTCAGTCTGCCCATTAGTTTGAGGGTGATATAGAGTTGAGACTTTATGAACCACTCAATATCTAGTTAGCAAAGTCCTTAGAAAGAATGATTGAGAGTTTGTTTCTCGATGGAACCTAGTGGTAGCTAGAACATCAGTAGCCACGAGTTATGGTCTTGTGACCAAGACATATAACTATAGATATGCTAGTGGCTAATAGATTCCCTGAAAGATGTTGGTCGACTACCCAATAGGGAAAGTTGAATTTGTGACTATGCCTGGAGCTGAACTAATATTGAAAGTCCATACAGAATGACCTAGTGTATTGCAATGGGGTGCTCTAGTGCTATGAGCTTACCATTGAGTATATTCGTGTTATGAATATACGGTGGCAATAAGACCTATTGAGCTGATGTGTCCTTAAGCCGTCAGACTTGATATTCACTCAATGAGAAGCCCTAAGTCTTGTAAGACCAGTGTAAAAGTTTTCCTCTATGCAAAAGGACAGTAATCCTTCCATAACCTAGATCATATACGGTCAACCCTTGGGGTTCTATCTATAGTTGATCATATAATTATACCTAGATCTACTTTGAATCTAAACATATAACCTAACTGTATTCTTATGTATACATACATACATACATACATATAGATAGATAGATGTGTATCTATACATATGTATGCACATATAGCATACATATGTATATATACACATCTATATATCTAAATGTACATATGTATGTATGTATATGATTGTATACTTGTAGGTATGTGTATGAATATATATGTGTGACATTTTGAGTAATGCAATGATTTTATAATTGTCCCACTTGACATCTCACGAGCACTTACTTGTATGCCTAATGAGATGGATTATTGGTTGTTGAGGCTTTTGTCTCACATCGTTGATTTAACATTTTTTCTATGTGATAGTTCTCGTGTGGGTCCATCAGGAAAGACTCTAGAAGCTTAAGCTACTTCTGATAATAGTATTGCTTCTATCTTTTTGGTGTATTTTGGATTATTGTATATTGTCATGTTAAGACTCATCTTGCATACTCTGATATTTTGGAGATTTGATGCATTAACTATATAGTTTTAATTTCTCTATGACTGGATTACTCATGATGAGTTTGAGTCATCTAGAAGTCTATGACTTGTTTTAAACTTGTGGATCCACAACTTGTTCAAATATGGATAGTTTGACATATGATGAAATATTATTCAAATTAAAGAGTTTTGACTTGGTAGTGAATAGTTTATTTTGGGTCTTGTGAAGTTCAAAGCCTAACTGTGTGTATGATAATGTTTTGATAAATGGTTTGATTAAAACTTTAGTTAGTTATCAATATAAACTTAATAGGAATAGAAAAAAAATAAGCCATGCACTGTTTCTTCCCTCACAAATCACTGTTCATTTCAACAGTACCGACTACATATGCCAAGCCGTTCAATTTTTCTGGCTTCGTGCCTGAGGAGGTGGAGGTAGAAGGAAGAGTGAATCATATGATTGTAGTCTTTATGGGGTTAAAGGCAAACAAGACATAAGTCTGTATCATATTCACGCTTCTCAACAATGCTTTTATTCATCCATCTCTCCGACCTCTTTTAGACAGATTTAAGACAAATAAAAAATCATATTTGAAAAAGTAGGCCCATTAATTCCTGACTGATACATTTATTGCCAACAATCATTTACTACACTTTGACAAAATTGGCCCTAAGCTCTGCCAGCTATCATACACTATGGAAAATCCTTAGCTCAGCTCCGAGAATGCTTTTTTCGTCTTCATCATCGCATTGCTAATGAAATCCTCCATTCTTCACCGGCAACCATTTTCGTCTTCTAGGAGCTTCGAGAATTAGATCGACGGGCTTATCTAGTCATGTTACAACACCGTAATAACTCCAGTAAGTTCCTTTTTCCCTTAAACATATTGCTTTGCAACACATTGTGCATATTCCAAGGTTATTAAAATCGGACCGTTCACTGAACCGGTCGAGATACTGGGTCAAGGGTTAGTGGGTCAGACCGAAGTCAAACCGGAACTAAACCGGGGCCAAACCGGTAAAAAGTAAATATTTTAGATTATTAATATGAAATTATTATTTTAAAAAAACCATTTTATATTTAAATAATGTTTGGGGAGTGTGAAAGTTATGTGATTTGACTATATGAGCCATGTTGTCATGTCAACTCACAGCTAGCTAGACTATGCGTGTGGTTTTATCTAATTCTTGATGAAAGTCCAATTGAACCAAGGTGAATAGCTACCATTTTTATTTTTATTTTCATCCATCATAAGTCCATACCCACAACTTCTCCCAAAAGCTGAGAAAACACCCACGCTAGTTGACTTGCTGAGTTTTGGATCGATGAAGATTGAGTTTCATCGTCGTCGATTGTAGCCTCCGTTGGTCTCGCTCCCTCTTCTCTCTACTGGTTTGTTCTCTGTTCTCACCGGTTGTTCACCGTCGATATGCACCTTGGCGCATCTGTCCGATGGCCTCCCTCCTCGCCGATTTGAGCCTTGAAATGCCAATCTGGCTGTCGGGCTCTCCATCTGTCCATCTCTCTTTCCATTTCCATGTTGGGAAAAAAATCCTGACCCTGGTTTCTATGGCTGACCGGACCGGTTCCATGGCCGGTTTGCCGGTTTCTCGTTCGAATTGGCCCGGCCGGTCCTGTTTGGGTTTAATTACCATGGTATATTCCCTTATTTTTCTTCATTCTTGTTATGCTTCATCAATATACCTAACATATACTTTACTTTCCCGACATAATAAATCAATTATTTGATGGCATTTATAATGAGTCTCCGAATATCATGTTATATTTTTAATCAGAGGTGCAGGGTGTAGTACCCTTAACCTAATATTACAATGAGTTTATGTTAAGGCATTTTACATGATGCTAGACTATGTTTTTTATTTGAAATTTTGTTGATTCTTACATTTATTCTATCATTCATTCTCTGAGTTTAGTCATCTTTATCACTGCTTTCAATGAGCAAAGTATTATGTCATCTTAAGTCATGCTCAAAGATTGTTTTACTTCCGGGGGAATTATGGGCGTGGCCATAATGATTCCTGGTGTTTACAAGGAGTTAGTTCTTATTCTTGAGGATCCAGTCAGACAAGAAGGTCAGTAAGTTTGGTGTTCTTACTCTTTTTTATTCATCATGCAGTAGCTGATTTGTTTTCCCGGGTTTGTCGACAAATTCATAAGTTTTGTATCTCTATTTTCTTCTGTCTTTTTCTTGCATTTATCTCTTCTCATTTTTTCCCTATCAAAACGGTTTATAAAGAGAGATAAGTACATGATATACAATGTATGACATGTTTGATGTGTTTAACTTCTATATACCCTATGTTTCTAACTTATTCAATCTTGAGTATCCTTTTACTTTCGAATCATATGCAAAATAAAACTTGTATGCTCCTGAGAAGTGGGAGAGTTTTATTGAGATTGCTGGTAGGGCTCTATTGTTTTCCCATTTTATTGGTTTTCTTCATGGTGTAGAGGTTGGTGATGACTGTTAGTGGCTTGGTTGGTCATTGGCATCTTCTGGAGCTTTAGATTCATTGGCATCTTCATTCTCCCCCCTTGAGTTATAAATTGATATGTGATGTTTTTTTCTTTTCAATCTTTTATATGGGTTGTGGAAATATTTTTGTAGCCTGCATGAGATATGTCATCCAATAGCTCTTGAAATCTCACTTGCCACTATCATTATTAACTGCTTAACTACTATTTTCCTTTATATGATTACATAGTAAAGTATTACATTAGAATTGCTAACTTCATTTCTTTAAAAGTTGTGTCTCTCTTTCAAAACCTTTGTTGTGCATCTGTATGTGTGGCTTGCTTTTTCTGCTTAATGGTTGGTTCAATTTGTATCAGAGCTGAAACTACATTCATCTTATCATCGATAAATTACTACAACTCATTTCATTGTCCTCTCTTTCATGGAAAAGGTCTCTTACATTTGATGATACTTTGGCTTTCCAGGGAAAGCTACCAAAGTCTTCTATTATTCTACCAAGAGTAAACTTTTTTTTTTTACCATTACATTCCTCTTTTGCATCAGTCAATAGTTTAGGTCCTAATATGTTAAAAGCATATGTGAATCATGTTGTTTCACATTATCTCTAATATTAAAAGAGTCCAAATATGCACCATTATGTTTCACGTATGCTAATAACATTTTTTCCTTCTATTAATTTCACATAGAAGCTCTTGTCCTTTTAGTGGTCCATTGCTTTTTTTTTTTACATTTTCCAGTGCACAGTCACTTAAGTTTACTTTTTGAGGTTGATTGCTATGTAAGTACATTATTCAGAGGTGACCTACTTCATTAGGTATAAATAGTTACTGATCTGCTTCTTAAAAAATATAATCTACTACCTACTACTTTTTTTTTACATTTTATATTTCCCAATGCATAGTCACTCAAGTGTATGCTTTCAGACTAATTGCTATGTCAGTACATTATCCAGAGGTGACCATACTTAGGTAGGTATGAATAGCTACTGTTTATCTTGTTGGGATCCGTACAACGCGGATTAAAAAACTTACGAATCCCGTCCCGAGGATCACTCGGGTGCGTTTAAACCTAGGCTAGTGAATCCGAAATTACCTTAGGAGAATTCGTTTGCGATTTGTTCTTCGTTGAACGGGTGGGCTACCTCCTCGATCGGCGAGAAGACAACTTGTAGGATCGTCTTCCTCCACCGGTATCCACACGAACAACTCCCGAACACGGCTACGGCAGCGTACTAGTGCCTCTTGTGCGTCTCTCTTAATTTTCCACTCTAGGATTTTTCTCACGGCTTTCTGAATGCACTTGACAAAATGTCCCGTGAGTTTTCTAAACCCGTTCGTAGCATTATATAAAATTAATCCTCATTAATTTTGAAATTCAAATTTCAAATATGGATTAAAATACATTAATTACATCAATCAAATCGATATAACGTATTTAATCCTCATTAAAGCTAATTTGAAATTTGAATTTTGGAATGCGAATTAAAATAAATGTATTAATTAAATCCATCTAATAGATCTAATCAAATCCATTTATTTAATCCAAATTAAAAGCCTTCGATTTAATTTATCTCTATAAATTAAATCAAAATAATATCTATATATTTAATTTAAATTTGAGATACCATATCTCAATTTAATATTAAACAGATATACGATATCTTTATTCAAAAATTAAATGAGATACAATATCTCAATTTGTTTTAGATATTTAATTTATCAAATAAATTAAATACAAAACAAATATATTAATATTATAATCTTTATTAATAATATTAACATATATTAATTTCGAATTTAATACACACACACACACACACACACATATAAATATATATATATCCTAGATTAAATTTAGTATTCATTAAATCTTAGACATATCTAAGATTCAATGAATCTGACACATTCGCTCGTGTTGAGTTATTCTTGTGTGCGACCTGCGGTAGCCCATATGAGATTGGCGGTGGGCCAACACTTTGTCAACCCACAAGTCGCAAGCGGCCTCTAGCAAGACATTGCGACTACCCAATTCACATGGGGATCAATGACACGATACAACCTATCGTACAACCATGTCACGTCCCTTTTGTCACGCAATAATTTGGTCAAGGATGAGGCATGGATAATGTCAACTTCCTTTTCTTGACCGTTACTTTCTCGATTCTCGAGTAGTCTAATAAGTGAAATGGAAACTCCTTTCCATCACAGTATGGCCATACATTTCTTAGACTCAATTATCGAGGGCCCAAAAGATATTATCTCTCTACAAATGTGAGGGACAAATTCCATCTTGACCATTCACATCCCTCCGCATGAAAACCACGATCCGATCCCAGCCTTTATCATCACCGGTCAAAGGTGACTTTTGACTAGGTCAAAGACCAGTGATTCATCATGTAGGAATCCATGATGATCTCGGTCATAGGGCGTCGTGACGCGGTTATACATGAGATAAGCTTATGACTAGATCCATGCAAACGGCTTTCTCATAGTGGGTCGGTCCCGGCAAGACCTTGTACTCTTACAAGTGCCCATGACTTTGATTCGTATCTCTATACCTCATCAAAGTCATGCGGTCTTATCTCATCTTCGCTCCCGTAGCGTAGATGACCAAAGCCGAACATTTAGGATAATCTATAAGATGTATCCGGGGATGCGATTATCAATACGAACATGCAAACGAAAATGATAACTAAAGAGAATACTTTAAATAACTTAAATATCCAAAGTACAATGAATTGCCCCTAGGGCATAATTTCCAACATATACTCCTTAAAAAATAGTCTGCTGACTCCTTCTTCTTTTTCTTCTTCTTCTTTTTTTTTTTTTTCAAATTTGCCAATTCACATTTACTTAAGTCAACGCTTTCAGCCTGATGTTTGGAAGTATATTACCCAGAGGTGACCATGCTTAAGTAGGTATGAATAGTTACTGTTTTTTCTTAAAAAAATATAGTCTCATAACTACTACTTTTTCCTTCTTTTTAAAACATTTTCCAATGCGCACACACTTATGCATGTGCTTTCAGCCTCATTGCTATGTAAGTACATTCACAGGTGACCATGCTTAATTGGGTATAAGTAGTTACTTTTTCTTCTTCTTAAAAAATTTAGTCTACTACCTACTACATTTTTCTTTTACATTGCCCAATGCATAGTCACTTAAGTGTATGCTTTCAGCCTGATTGCTATGTAAGTACATTATCCAAAGGTCACTATACTTAAGTAGGTATGAATAGTTACTGTTTCCACTATCTAAAAAATCAGTCTGCTGACAACTTTTTCTTTTTTACATTTGCCAATTTACATTCACTTAAGTGTACGCTTTCAGCCTGATGGTTATGTAAGTACATTACCCAGAGGTGACCATGCTTAAGTAGGTATGAATAGTTACTATTCGTGCTTCTTACAAAAAATACAGTCTACCAATTGTTGCTTTTTTATTTATTTTACATTTCCCAATGCACTTGTATAATGCACGTCAAGTGAAGCCCCATTTTGCAATGAGCTTTTCTATAAATCCAGCTCACTTGGTTACTTCTTCAACATTTATCTATTTCTTATATCGTTTTCACATATTAAGACAAATCTATTAAACTCAATGGCTGGTAGGCAGTGCTCAATGATCAAAGATCTTGACAACACTGAGATGTGGAAGATAGTTGTACGTGTCTTGAGGTGGAATAGCTATCATGAGGATTCATTGAGTTAGTTGTATGCTATCTGTTTACTCCTTATGGACCAACAGGTTAGTTCCTTGGTTCAAACATTATGCACATCTTTTCTTTATTTCTCAAACACAATATTGAGCTTCATGAAGTTTCTATTTATGTCATGTCTTTCATCTTCATTACAAGTTATATGTTTTACTCATTTCATTGAAGGGTGATAAAATTCAAGCCTCAATTATGAACAAGTCTTTATTCAAGCAATTTGAGAAAGAGTCAGTAGAAGGCCAATGTTACTTTATAGCAAATCTGGAGGTCATTCCCAATGGAAAGTATTACAAGGCTACCAACTACAAGTTCAAGTTGCTCTTTAACTCTGCTACTTTTGCAAAAGGAGAGACTACTGAAATACCCCTGTCTGTTTTCAATTCTTCCCTATTAGAGACATATTAACTCAAACGGTTGAGAATCATACAAAGTTTCTGATAGATCCTTAGAATAGGATCTATGGAAATAATTCAAGAACTAGAATATGAGTTCTTGACCAATTACTCAAAGTAATTCAAAATATATTTATCTACATAAAGAACTATGTTTACACCATAGGAAAATATATAAGAGCACCTAACTTGTCATAAGCAACTGCAACTAACTTCCTAAGGATAAGATACACCTAAGCATAATTTCCTAATAAGTCTTATCCAAACACATAAGCATAACTTCCTAATAGACAGACTTATCCTATTCCAACTGCCTTTTCCTTCTTGACTAAACCAGCAAGGGTGTACGGTCAAGTGGGGCTGCTGGTATTCTATCAATACTCCCCCTTGAAAATGAGCCTTGTCCTCAAAGCGAAAGTGAGGAAACTGAGTAGATATTAAGTCATAAGGCTTCCAACTTGATTCTTCAGGAAGGCGGTTCTTCCATTGAATAAGTAGGTGGACATTCGAAGAGGAATCAGCAACAACAATTTTGGAATCAATGACCTTTTTTGGTTCAAACAGAAGTTCCCAATTTGCAAAAATGGGTAAAGGTGGCAAGGGTGCTGAGCTGTCATAGCCATGTGCAGCTTTAAGGAGAGAAACATGAAATACGAGATGCACCCGGGAATCTAGAGGTAACTAAAGTTCATATACTACTGCTCCCACTTGGTGTTTGATCGGGTATGGTCCAAAAATTGAGGAGATAATTTATGGAACTTCTTGTGTGTCAAAGATCGTTGTCAGTATGGCTGGATTTTCAAGAACACCATGTCATTGACTCCAAATGAAACTAGCCAACGATAAGGATCAGCTTGAGACTTCATGGCAGATTGAGCAACAGCAAGGTTGAGTTTTATAATTTTGAAAACAGCATCTCTTTCTTCAAAAAAAAAATCTTCTAAATCATTAATGTGAGTGTCACCTGGTGTAAATGGTAGTAGTGTTGGTGGTTCTTTACCATAGACGACCTTAAATGGAGAATAACCAAAAGAAGAGTGATAGCCAGTGTTAGAGGATAACTCAGCCCAATGCAGCAGAAATTGAGACCATCTTTTGGGAAAATCTTGACAAAAGCACCTCAAATAAGTTTCCAAGCATAGATTCATTACTTCTGTTTGACCATCTGTTTGAGGGTGGTAGGAAGTACTCATTTTCAAAGTAGTGCCACTCAAATGGAAGAATTCCTTCCAAAAAGCACTCAAGAAAATTGGATCCTGATCAGAAATAATAGACTAGGATAACCATGGAGTAGAATAACTTCCTTGTAGAAAGGGGCAGAACCGACTTGGCAAAAAATGATCTTAGCATACCTATAAAGTGGGCTAATTCACTAAACCGATCTACAACCACAAAGATACTTTCCCAACCATGAGAAGGAGGCAAACCAGTTATAAAATCCAGCGAGATATCTTCCCATATGTGGGATGGAATTGAAGTGGCTGCAAAAGACCCCCCAAAGATTGTGGAACATACTTGCCTCTTTGACAAGCTGAACATTTATGTATATAAGAGGTGACCTCTTTCATGTGTTGCCAAAAATAGAATCTTTGTAAATGCTTCAGCGTTTTGAGAACACCACCATGTCCACTAATAGATGTTGAATGAACTTCCTTGATTAAATGGGTTGTGAGAGGAGTATTTGCAGGTAACACCAAGCAATCCTTGTAGTATAAACGAATGAGGGTCAGCTTGTAAAGATGCTTTAACTGAAGATGCATAAGTATCATGATCTAATAAGGCTGGTAGATCATCAAATAATGAAGCATGTGGGATAGCCAAAGAGAAGAATTCACTAGAATGTGGGATTCATGAAAGAGCATCCGCAACCTGATTTGAAGAGCCAGTCTTGTAAATTATTTGAAAGTCAAACAGAAGGAATTTCGGGATCAAACGCTGCTGGGCAGGAGTTGTAATTCGATATTGAAGTAGATACTTGAGACTAAATAGTCAGTGTGTACCTCAAGCTTGCGTCCCAAAAGATAATGACGCCATTTCTGTAAAGAAGAGACAAGAGCCAATAACTCTCTATTATACACTGAGTCGTTTCGCTTTGATTGAGACAACCCCTTGCTGTAAAAAGCTATTGGATGACCATTTTGTTGTAAAGCAACTCCACTTCTGGTGGAAGAGGCATCACATTCCACAATAAATGGTTTGGTAAAATCTGGAAGCTGCAAAACGGGTGCATTGACCAAGGCCTCAAAGATCTTGAAAGGCAGCTAATGAATTTCTCTCCCAAACAAAAGCATTCTTCTTAGTCATATCTATGAGAGGTTTTGCAATCTGCCCATAATGCCTAATGAATCTGCGATAATAACCCGAGAGTCCCAAAATCCTCATAGTTCTATAAGATTCTTAGGAAGCATCCATTTATAAATGGCAGTAATCTTATCATGGTCTACTTTGACTCCTTTGGCATAAATGACATGCCCCAGAAATGCAATGTCATTGCAGAAAATCACACTTATCAGGATTGGCATAAAATTCATGCTCATGTAATAATTGAAATACAATGTCTAGATGGGTAATGTGATCCTCAACAGACTTGCTGTAAATTAGAATATCGTCAAAAAATACCAAGATAAATTTCCGGAGATATGGTCTAAACAGATCATTCATGATAGCCTGAAAAGTATAGGGGCATTTGTTAACCTGAAAGGAATGGCAGTAAATTCATAATGACCGGAGTGAGTTCGGAAAGCAGTCTTGGCTATGTGTTGAGGATGTATTCTAATTTGATGATAACCCAAACGTAGATCAATTTTAGAGAAATACACAGCACCATGAAGTTCATCAATAAGTTCATCAATAGTGGGAATAAGATACTTATCTGGTATTGTTATTTTATTTAGCTCTCTATAGTCAACACATAGGCGCCCAGAGGAATCCTTCTTTGGAACTAGCAAGACTAAACTAGACAAATGGACCGATACTTGGTTGTATAAACCCTTTGTGCAGTAGTAATGTAATATGTTTCTCAATCTCATCCTTTTGAGCATGTGGATAACGATAGGGGCGAATGTTAGGAGGTTTGGTACTCGGATGGAGATGGATGGCATGACATTTTTCCCAGATAGGAGGTAAACAGTGGGTTCATTAAAAATATTAGCAAACTGCTGCTGCATATCTTGTACAATTTCAAATTGTCTAATAATCTTCATGTCGTCATAACATCAAAGAGAGGCTTGGGATGACTGTTGAGTAAGTCCTTAAAGCTTATACCGTTTTCCATTAACCCAGAAGATCATGAATAATTGATGCCAATTAGCTACAACAGTATTTAAGGATGCTAACCATTTAATTCCCAACATCATGTCCACTCCACCAAGATTAAAAGGGAAGAATTCATCATGGATGGTTATATGTTGTACCTGAATTTCCAATTTTTGCAGATGACTTTGCAAGATATAATGGCTCCATCACCAACCTAAACTCTCAAAGGGGAAACTTGCTGAGTTTTAATGCCTAGGGCTACCACAAGCTTGTTGGAGATAAAATTATGGGATGAGCTACTATCAATTAATATTAAAATCTCATGAGAAAACAAAGTTCCCTTAAACTTCATTGTGGCCATTGATGATTTATCTAAAATCACATGAAGGGATATTTTAGCTATTGAAGTGTCATCGTGTGCTTCTTCATCAACTAGCGCTATCATATGATCTTTATCGGCATTATCTAGGGAATTAGAAATCTCCATTATTCATAAGGCCGATCGTTTACAATAGTGACCAAGGGAAAAATGCTCACCACATCAATAACACAACCCTTTCTCTCTCCAGGTTTGTCTTTTGACATCCGAGATTGTGTAATTCAATGATATAGTTAGGTTTTTTGATTGACCCGAGAACCCAATTGAAATCTACGGAATGTTGCGATCCTGATATGTTGTGTGATAATTTGTTCTGTTAGCTTTGCTCGGTGCGAAATTGGAGGAGTGTGGCTTTCGTGGTGCTTCAACATGATTGGAATTGAAATTATAATTCCATTCATTATTTTGATAAACCGATGCACGTTGAGGAGGATGAGATGGCTATAGGCTCTACAATTTTGATTCGAACTCCAACGCCAAACTAGATGCCTTGTACACAGTTCTAGGTTTTTGAATTTTAACATCAGCCTTTAATTCTTCCTTTAACCCATGAATAAAAATGGCCAATAAACAATGCTCTGGCCACCCTTGCACTCTTGATGAATGCCTTATAAATTCCTTCATGTATTCTTCCATTGTTCCTGCCTATTTAACATGACAGAGAAAAATTTCTATGTTTTGGAATTTAGTTGGACCGAAATTGTCTTGGAAAACCTCAATTAACTCCTCCTAAGCGAATTGAACGACTTGAAGAAATCCATGTAAATACATCTAAGGCATCCCCCTCCAAATTCATTGCCGCTACTTCAACTTTGACGTCTTCGGGAGTTTGATAATAACGGAAATATTTCTCAGCCTTCATAATCCATCCTCTCGGATCACCCCCTTCAAACTTGGAAAATTCTACCTTAGTATAAGGTCTTCTATGTGGAGGTTTATTCCACCATGGATTATCGGTTTCAATTTCTTCTTCATATTCTTCCTGCCGACTTCTCAATTCTCTGTATTCTTGTTCTTCATGAAAATGTGGTTTCCTATGTTTCTTGATCTCCTTCACCTTAGCATCAATGTTCTGGATTTTGGTGACCAAAAATGCCAATTGCTACACCATATTGTCAGTTGGAGACAGAGTTTCTTGTTCCTGTGATGATTCTACATCCAGACTTATATTGGGATGATCTGTTGCTTGCTGTTTCTTCCGATTGTGTCCTATAACGCACAAAAATTGGCCTAAAGAAAGAAGTTGCTTTGATACCAAATTGATGGATCCTTAGATTAGGATCTATAGAAACAATTTAAGAACCAGAATCTGAGTTCTTGACCAATTACTCAAAGTAATTCAAAATATATTTATCTACATAAAGAACTATGTTTACACCATAGGAAAATATATAAGAGAACCTAACTGTCATAAGCAACTGCAACTAACTTCCTAAGGATAAGATACACCTAAGCATAACTTTCTAATAAGTATTATCCAAACATATAAGCTAACTTCTTAATACATAACTTCCTAATAAACAGACTTATCCTATTCCAACGGTCTTTTCCTTCTTGAATAAACCGGTAAGGGTGTACGGTCAAGTGGGGCTGTTGGTATTCTATCATTTTCTGTTTGGTGAGTAGATTTTATTCCTTGGTTTTTCACGCAACTGCATTCCCCAATAAACTTATACATTTTTTCACAGATGTCATTGCCTTTGTAATAAGCATTGACCCTTTGGAGGAATATTACTCAGGAGAAGAGAAAAAGACTAAGCTTAGATTGATGTTAGGTGATGAGAGGTATACAACTAATATATTTATTGTAATAACGGGCTTACAATAGTACTCTCATCACTTTTGCCTTTCAAATATTGTGGGAAGCTTCAGTTTCTTCTGTTTCTAATGACATTTCTTGCTTGAATCCTATGCAGCTAGAAAAATATTTCATGTTTCCAACTTTTTTTTCTTTAGCACCATAGATTATGAATATTAAAGTGTTTGTTTTTCCTCATCTATTTGAGCCATTCTTGTTTTAGTAGCTGAACCTTAAATGAATAATCCAATCCATTAAAGATTACGAATATTAAATAGTATAAGTCAACAATTAGAAACCACTCTTGTAGAATCTGGTTCACCACTTTTGCACAAGTTCCTACCTCTACCATACATAGTGCACAAGTTCTTACAAATCCTAAAATTCTAATTAAGAATAATTCATTTATCTACAAGGGGAAATACTGTCCAGATGGTCCTGTATGATGATTGTGCTTCAAATTCGCTACACACGATTTCAATGTCATATAAAAGCCTACAATCTTGCTTGCGCAGCTTGCAAGAATTGGTTTTGATGAAGGGGGTTAGTCTTATTTTAAGATTTGTTCAGTTCTTTACTTTCACTTATTGATGTTCAACATTTACTAATTAAACATGTGCATTTTCTGTTTCAAGGTTGACCAAAGGTTTGCAGTTCTTTTAATGCTACAAAAATCCACTTGAATGGGAATTTCTAGGAGGTTGCAGAATTCATTGCAAGGTGTGTGACCCTCATATCTAGAGTCCAACTTCATTGCTACTATTTCCCTTTTTGTATATATTACTGAATTAATCAATAATTGCCTTCTGCTACTGCATGTATCCTTAGAAATACACCCACAATTAAAGTATCTGACATCCCTTTTCAGGAAGTGGTGTGTTCCAAACTGGTATTTTTGTCATTCTTATCTATCAACTCATACCAATTAATTGTCCTTACAATGGTTGGCAGGGAAAATATTTTGCTATCATCTCATGAGTTTAAAAAATTCCTAACCCGTGATGGATGGTTTTATGAGGGTGTTCAAGGTGTCGCACAAAAGCAAAAATGACCAATAGTGTAGTTTCTTGTGGGAACCATTTTTGTGAAGGAAAACAATGCACTATCTTGCCCAAGTATAATCATTTCAAACATATCTTTTATTACCCATATATTTTTACAGTCATTGTAAAAGGCTTTGATCTTAGATGTTTATCTTTCTACAGGCTTAGGCTTAATCACCTTATTGTTGATGAATCTGGAACTGCCTCCATAGTATTTTTTTGACAAACATGCTTGAGTTATTGAAAAAGAGTACTGTTTAGCTAAAAGCAGATATTCCTGAGGTTTCATTCTAACTTTTTCATATCGATGACATGGTTTTTTCAATATTTTGACAATGTTTATGATCTTTCACATTAGGAGGCATTATGTTATGCATTTCCAAGTGAAGTTGATAATTTGATTGGCAAGAAAATGCTTCTGAAGATGAAGCTCAACAAGTACAACAAGGACCACCCTAATTCTAGTGTCTTAGTTGCAAAATATGCTAAGTATGCTGATCTTATTGATGCCTTTGATGCACCTGCTACTAGGTTCAGTGTTTCTTTGTTTACTTATTTTACCTTATGTAGTTCAATGTTTTTAAGCATACTTACTGCTCTTATTTCATTTCTGTCTAGGTTGGACAACCAAGTGTGATATACCATGATGATGAAGAGGAAATCATTTTAATGAGGAATTGCACTGCCAAGGATAAGGGTTCTACAACTACTGAACCAAAAGTTACACAATCTGAAAGCTTGCCCAATATTGACCTTGATGATATTTCAATTTCTGATGACATTCATGTTGTTCCCTCAAGGGGGAAGAGGAAGGTTTCTTCAAAGAAACATGCTGCTCATGCTTTGAACATTGCCACATATGGACCTTCATTTCCAGTAAAGACATCATCAAAGCCACTAAAATCAATCAAGCAGAAAAAAACTGAGCAACTTTCTTTATTTCCTTCAGTTTCTTAAGTAGTTTTTTGCATCATTGGTTGTATTCATCAGCTTGCTTGTGGTTCCTTGATTGTAATGTTGTGATAGATATGACTAAGTTGCAATGTCTGTTTATCATGAGAGAAGTTGGTTTTATGTTCATGTTGTGGAATCTGAACAACTAATTGCTTGCATGTACCTTTTTGTAAGTGCTTTTTTTATAAATGGTATGAAGTTTCAACCAATAGATGCAAATATGGTCCCTTCCATTTGCACATGTCTTCATTAGTTAACAGACACACAAAATTATGACCATTCAATGCATGTGTGGCAAATACTTAAAACTATGATGGGCAAAGCTCATTTAAAAACGATTGCAATTTTGTTTGTTAATCTTCAGGGAAATTATGCCATATTATGCTAGAGCAAGATTAGTGATGTCATACTAACATAAGGGTTCATGTCTTTATTGTGTCTATTGTAAGTATTCACTCAGTTTATTTGTTACTCAGTCATAACATACGATGTACTCAATACATTAAGTTGCATTTTCCCTTATTAAGTGCAGGTGATATTGTTGAATTCAGTCACTACATTACCATTTTAAATGCTATACATTTTTTACTCTATCAGTTTAACTATTATTTCATTATAGTTTTAACAATAGTATGTTCTACATTTGATTATCCTATTACATAAATTAAGTAAAATATGGAAACCACTATGCACGTCTATAATTGTTGTCATTTAAAGTAGCATAATTAAAACATAGTCATATTGATTTTTGCACAGGTGACTATATTTTTTCAAGCAGTCACCTAATTGCCCCATATACTTTCATTTAATCTTTACACTCACATTCTCATCATTTCTGACTCATCTATTCAAAATTATGTTCATTATAGTTTTCACAATATTGTGTTATCCTTGTCTTTAGCATATTAAAGAAATGAATCAATGTATGGAAACACTTATGAATGAGTATAGTTGTTGTAATTTTCAGAAAGTGAATTCATTAAATGTCATTTTCTTGGTTGTTGTTTTTTGTTGTTGTTGTTTTTTTTTGCTCAACACAGTTCTATTGTCAGAAGAGTACATAGGTTAGATGATGTTAGACAAGGTTAGGTATCAACAAGTATGGGTAGTTCAACTTAGTTCAATCTATATACTTATACAACACTTTCTATTGAGAAGACACAAGTGTGTGACAGTTCTAATGTATAAACCTTATTTATTTCTATTTTTTTATACATATTAGATATGCTCTTTGTAGTAGGTATACTTACAACAAATCATGACACTCTTTTTAGCACTAGTACCTAGGGGAGATTTGATTACTGATAAAACCCTTGTGTAGTCAACACAAATAATTCTCTATGCAATAAATCCCTTCATCATGTAGCATGCTATTAAACTTATGAAGATGTTTTCCTTGCCTGACTTGGATTCATTTATATTTACGTCAAGCAAGCTGGTAATGGCATCAAACCTCCAATATTTCTTCACATTGTAAGATCTGATGTAATACTTAATGTTGTTTACATTCTTTATGTTGGTTCTCTAAAAGATTTTGATGATTGCCAACAATTGTGAACAAAGAATGAGGATTTGCTCTCAGAAGTTGGAAAATCCTCGAGTGAGAGCAAACCTCGAGGTTTGCCCGAAAACCTCGAGGTTTGGCCTTACAAAGGAAGCCTCAAGGTTCTCGTGTTTTAACTTGGTTTCACAAAGTAATGTGAAACCTCAAGGTTTATTAAGAAACCTCGAGGTTTTGAACTTCCAGAGAAAACTCGCCACACACCAAGTTGTGAAACCTCGAGGTTTACAACAAAACCTCGAGGTTATGCCTTGGCGCCAAACTGAAAGTTTTAAAATTAAATGTCAAAACCTCGAGTATTGATAGAAACCTCGAGGTTTCTGACTTCCAGAGAGCTAATGGTTTTCAGTATGATAGAAAACCTCGAGGTTTCCATAGAAACCTCCGTGTTTGTGTTTTGGCTCAAAACAAAGAACTTTGGAGTTTGGACAAAACCTCAAGTATTGCTACAAACCTCGAGGTTTGTGAGTTCCGAGAGAAAATGAACTTTCACTCATTCTAAAACCTCCAGTTTTACTTCCATCGTGTTTCGCCGGGTTTCACTTATAATGTGAAACCTCGAGATTTCGAGAAAACCTCGAGGTTTGGAGTAAGCCCGAGAAAAACCATTGTTTGTTGCATCATGAGAAACCTCTAGGTTTTATTATAAACCTCCGTGTTTGAGGTTTTGGTCTTAAATCATTTTCAACCTTAAGTGACCAAACCTCGAGGTTTGTGGACAAACCTCTAGGTTTCTGAACGTTGCCTGAAAATCAAATGTGTCGATTTTGTTATGCCTTCTTTTTTGATCTCAATGCTTTCCATGATTAATCTCTATTGGTTCTAGATATGTTTAACCATCTTTTTAGTGAGTTTCAGACAGATTAAGGAAAGTTTACTGAAGGTTTAAAGCAAAAGCAAAAGTGATGTCAGAACATTAAATGCTCAACCCGGAAACTTGCATCCTTTTGGTTAATCCATCTGCACACGGTTGCAAAGCATTAAAGAATGATTTCTACAACAAGCAACATCTTCTCCAACGGATTAATTTGCAGAGAGTCAACTCTAACCATCTAGCCAGCTGGATTAAGTGAGTTTTAGAAAGAGAAGAAGACTTAAGTAGCTCACAACTTCTGCAGATCATCTTCAACGGTCTTATTATCAATGCAACAGTCTATTAATGCTATCTGACTATAAATAGAGTTGCATTCAATTCTTCTAAACAACAACGACATCTGAAAACGAACAAGCATTCAAGTTCTTCAACTACCTTTCTGTTTTCACTTGTATTTTGTCTTTTGACATTATAAGTTTCAAATGTTTATTATTATCCACTCTTAGAGAGAGCTTTTATCTCAAATCATTTATTGAAAAGAATCACAAGTCAAGGGGACTTGGTGATTTGGGGTTCATTGATTACAACTTGTAAGGGGAGTGAGTTCTAGAGAGAGAACTACTCTTTGAGTACGAGTGTGTAATCTTTGTGATAGTGGAAAATCCCGAGAGTCCGGGACTGGATGTAGGTCAAGTTGTTAAGACCGAACCAAGATAAATTTCTGTGTCCAAATGTTCTTCCCTTTACTCTATTCATCTCTGTTTTTGTTGTCTAAAAACAGAGCAACTTACAAAAGTTTTTAAAATACCCAATTCACCCCCTCTTGGGTATATAGCTCCACTTTCACTTTAGGATGTTCATGTTTGCATCTTGGTCTTTACTTCTTCTTTTTAAGAGGAATTAAATTCCTTAATGCTTTAAGGGCAATGAAGTTTGATGCCAGCGATGCACCTTCTTCCTCAGCTTCTGCATCCAAGGTATTTGATGTTCTTTATTGAGTTTAAGCCTTTCTATTCTCAATTCTTTTTGTAAATGTGTGATTTTTGACATTTTTGCCTTTTGTATCTATAGCAGCAACAAATTGCTGTTGGTTATGATTAGTTTTGATGATGTCTTATATGGATGTCATTATTGAAAGCAAAAAAATTGAGTAATATAGTTATCTCCTACATTGACTAACTACTGTATTTAATGTAGATTAGTCCAAGTTGAATGACAGAGAACGATCAACAAGAAAATCAATAAAGAAGTATTGAATTAGAGAAAGAAGATGTGAAGTCAAATGATAAAGAATGATCAAGAGAAGAAGAAAGAAAGAAGAACTTGTTGAATGAAGTGAAGATATCATTATTCAAGCTCTAAGATTGATGCTAGAAGTCTCCAAGGTCATATGGAAGTTGGAATGGGTCAATTTGAAGTTAAAGTCAGCAAAAATCAACTTCAGGATGCGAAAACTCGAGTTTGGAACACAAAACTCGAGTTTGAGACCCAAAACTCGAGTATACAACTCAAAACTCGAGTTTGTAGTGTCTTCAGCACCTCTGGCGTCTCTGGACAAGGAAAACTCGAGTATGCAAGTGCATACTCGAGTATGCAGCGTGATCAGCTCTTCAGCAACTCTGTCTCACATTCAGCACGGGCGACCTCTGGTGATTCGATGATATCTCTCAAACCAGGAATCGGATTGACGTGAAACCAGTGGCATTTGAAACTAGACATCTAAAGCGTCATTTTGATATATAAATAAAGTACAAAGGTGTCAATATCAAGGAGCTATGATTTTTACAAGTTTCCACAAGAATCAACGTCACAGTCCAGACCCACCTTCGGTATTTTGAGTGTAACTCACAAACTACAAATCCGATTGAGCTAAAATCAGTGGCATATGAAAATAGACTCAAATATCTTTCCATCAAGAGTTGAATGGACCAAAACGGAGTTCATACCAGGGAGATATGTCCCTTGAAAGTTGACAGATAATTTCAAGATAAGTCAATACTGCAGTATAGGTTTGCATACCACAAGATTGGACATCCGGCTGCAACCAAGTTTTTCAAGTTAAGTCAATACTGCAGTATAGGTTTGCATACCGCAGTATTGGACTTCCAGAGAGCAACCAAGTTTTTCAAACTAAGTCAATACCGCAGTATGGGTAGACATACCGCAGTATTGGACCTCCAGAGAGCGACCAAGTTTTTGAAACTAAGTCAATACCGCAAGTATGGGTAGACATACCACAAATTGGACTTCCGAGAGCGACCAAGTTTTTGAAACTAAGTCAATACCGCAGTATGGGTAGACATACCGCAAAGATTGGACTTCCAGAGCGACCAAGTTTTTGAAACTAAGTCAATACCGCAGTATGGGTAGCCATACCGCAAAGATTGAACTTCCAGAAAGCAAAAGGATTTTTCAAACTAAGTCAATACCGCAGTATGCGTAGCCATACTCAAGTATTGGACTTCCAGAGGCCAAACCTGAAATCTTGCAATAGGCATACTGCAGTATGTAAGTGACAAACTCGAGTATGGTCATCGTGGGTTCAAAAATTCACATTACATTTTTGAAGTCCAGGTTAGTATACTTCCACCTTTATCGAGTATGTAAGTGAAAGTATGCTATACCGCAAAGAAGCATGAACATACCGCAAGATACAACGGTAAAAACTGATTTTTGAATTACACGAATTTGCAAATCACTCTTGTTTGATCCTATTGCTTTCATAAATCATTCACTTATGTTCCCGAGATATGTTTAACAAGTTTATTGAGTGAATTTTAGTTAGCACGAGATAAAGATTAATGAAGATCAAGGCAAAAAGCAAAAAGGTGCTCAGTGCATTTAATGCACCTCTGCAAATCTACCTACTTTCAGCTAATTCATCTAAGCACGCCTTCTGAACGTTAAAGAATGGTTCCTACAACAAGCAAAGTAATCTCCAACGGGCAAATTCTCGCAGAATCACATCGATCAAATTAACACCTGGATTAGCGTGTTTAGAGAGAGAAGATGACCGACCTTAAGCTAATCACCTACAACAGTTGGATTCATCAAGCAACGGTCATTTAATGTTCTCTACCTATAAATAGAGTGCATTAACTTCTTCTCAAGCAGACACACACTCGAAGACGAAAATCATTCAAGTCTCATATTTATTTCTTCGCTTTATCTCGTGTAGTATCTTGTGATACATTGAGCTTCGGTGCTTATCATTATCTACTCTTAGAGGGAGTTTGTTTCCTTGTATATCATTCATTGTAACAATCTCAAGTCGTGACTTGGAGATTGGGAAAATCAGAGTACAACTTGTAAGGGGGAGTGTGTCCTAGGTTGAGGAGCATCCTTCGTTTACAGAGTGGGTATCTGATTGTAATTAGAGTACAACTTGTAAGGGGGAGTTAGTCCTAGGGAGAGGATAACTCTTGAGTACAGAGTGTGTATCTGATTGTTTACAATTACAACTTGTAAGGGGGAGTGAGTCCTAGGGAGAGGATCATCATGAGTACAGAGTGTGTAATTGTAATTGAGTGATAGTGGAAAATCCCGAGTGTTTCGGGACTCGGACGTTGTCAAAGAGTTGGACCGAACCAAGATAAATTCTTGTGCAAGCTTTCCTTCTTCCCTCACTCTTTATCTCTCGTTTTCATTGCTTCAAAACAGCAATTTCTCGAAAAGTTTTAAAATACCCAATTCACCCCCCTCTTGGGTATATAGCTCCACTTACAATTGCAAGTAAAGCTTTATCAAACTCTTTGCATCCAATATTAAGTTTCACACCCTGTTCCAAACACTTTAATTCTTCCTTTCTTATTATGTCCATTAACTATATAATTATGCCTCCTATATACTCCTCTTCTTTCTCTTAAAGAATTATGAAAAATGGATCAACCAATTTTAGACCTCCAAAACACAGAGGTTCTTTTGAGTACTGTCATTTAGTGTGCAAATTTACAGTATGAAACCAAATTTTCTTGATCTAAAAATTCGTAGTCTTTTTGGAGCCTATGTTGTTTTCTCTAGTTTTCATGTTCATCCCATTCCATCTTCTTTGGATTGAAGAAGTGTATCTGTTGAATTCTTATAACCTACAAGGCAAGCAATTTGCACTTCCAAAAGGATGAATACTTACATTGGTTTGATAGCTTTCACTTACTTAATTGGCACCCTCTTCCATAACAACACCTTCTATATTAGATATTAGACCCTCTTACATAGCAACACTTTTTATATTACATATTAGACTATCAGTTTCCTCATCTTCAAATGATTAAAGCATTGAATCATGATGCAATATTAATTGAGTTTCAAAAATGCCCTAATTTGCAAGTCATCTCAAAAGGTTGATGGATTTGAAGATCTGTACACTACGGAGTTTTTGAATACTATTATTTGTTCAGTCTCCCTTTGCATATTCTTATTCTAAAGGTTGGAGTACCTATAATGTTGTTAAGGAATATAGATCAAGCAGCTGGCTTATGTAATAGAACTAGACTACATGTCACACATCTTGGGAAGAATGTCATTGAAGGATTAACACTAAATGGGTCGAATCCAAATCGAAGGTTTTAATCCACAAAATGGACATGAATCCTTCAGACAGTAGTATACCTTTTAGGATGAAGAGATGACAGTTTCCTATTACTTTGTCTTTTGCAATGACAATTAACAAGAGTCAAGGTCAGTCATTACAAAATGTTGGGTTATATTTGTCAAAGTCAGTGTTCACACATGGACAATTATACGTTGCTTTATCAAGAGTCAACAATATTGCTGGTCTGAAGATTCTTATACAAGACAATACAAATAATGGAAAATGTGCAACCACCAATGTCGTTTACAAGGAAATATTTAGAAATGTTTTAGGGACATAATTGAGATATTTGCCGTTCATTTTACATATATAAAAGTTTATGTATTTTGATGTCTACCATGCTCATGCTTTTTTGTTCATGTTTTTGAGTCGACATATATTGCTAAATTTAAGAGAGTACAACTCCCTCAAAGACGACTTCTCTTATTTTTGTTGATCAATTTGAAATGCAATTCTTTTCTTTTATGATCCTTTTTTTATTCAATTACTTGAATATTTCAATGAATTTACGGTCACGATGCCATGTAATTTTCCTAAGCTATTGCATCGTGCAACGCTGGGGATATCGTGCTTGTTATTGAAAGGATTTTACAAAGCACCTGGAAGAAAATATATTTATGGAGAAGGACCATAAAAATTGAAACTATTTAGAAGGACCAAATAAAAAAATATACAATTAAAAATACTAAAATGCCCTTAACAAAATCTTCTATATTCCTTCTTACCTTCTCCACGTTCTATTTTTTCAACTAATACAAAATTCTAAGTTTCACTAAATTAAACAATAATTTTCTCAATTTTCATTTTTCACAACTTGCAAAATTACCTATGGACTATGGTAAAAAAATTGCACATTCTTCAATTATGTAAAAATAATAATCTTTCTCAAAATCAACAAAAAGAATATTAAAAATATAATTAATATAATTTTAATAAAATTCAAGATCTTTTATAATTTATCACATCTGTTTAACCACTAAAGCTTATATGATTTTTCTTATATAATAAAATTTGGTGGGTTAAAACATTCATTTAATGTTAATAAATAAATAAAATCTAAGTAATCTATTATATTTTGAAAAACACGAAATGATTTTAATGTTTATTTTTATGAAAAAGCTTAATTTGTTTTTACATGAGAAAAAAGCTTAATTAGAATCAGCATTGATAATATAAGTTGGACAACTTGATGATATTAATTGGTGAAAAATAAAAATTAAAAGAATGAGTTCAACCGTCGTTTATTAAATAATATATATATTTTTTAAAAAAAAGATACGATCATATATATTTTTAGATCTAAAAGATATGATCATAATATAGGAGGATTGGTTAGAGGCAATTTAGTTATTTTAAATTTATATTATTATGTTTGGTCCTTCTAAATAACTATAATTTTTACGGTCTTTTATAATAAATATTATTTTCTTTAAGTCCTTTATTTTAATTTCCTCATATATTTATTTCAATTTCCTATTAGTAATGATATAGTTTTTTTTTTTTTTTTTTTGGATACATGGGGGGGGGATTGAGCCCGCGACATGGGGGGATGGCCAGCTCCTAAGCTGGCCCTAAGTGCCAAGGGCGCACGAAGCGTAGGGTCATAATGATATAGTACTTTACTATTACTTGGTGGAATCATTTCCCACGCTATCTGATGCTATAAAGTGGGAGTGTTTTTTTTTTTATATATAACACCAATTTAAATGTGCTTAATTATCTTGTGTATCTAATTAAGTTGTCTTTTTTAATTTTCTCTTAAAAGCGATTGACTAATCCAACCGACACCACCTTAGTAAATTAATTATCTCCCTCCTGGCTTCAATTAATAAGTAGTAATAACTGTTTATATAGACTCTTCAATTAATGACTTGTACCTACATTGAGTTTTTTTTTTTTTATAATAAAAAAGAGACACCTCGCTTAATCATCTACTGGGATAATTTCCCCATTACAATCCTGACTAAATAACATACTAAGCCTCAAACGGATAATAGACTTCATGGAGCCCCGGCGTAAATCCTAACCCACTCTTTACTAGATGGTCTGCTGCGTAATTGCACGAGCGAGGGACGTATGCAACCTTTGTTTCCCAGTCCATTCCAAACAGATGCCTAACTTCTTTCAAAAGACCAAAGTCTCTGTGAGCTTTCGTAAATCTATGAAGTATAAGGTCGAGGCATGCCGTGGAATCAGTTTCCATCTAGACTTTCTTAAATCCCATATTCCATGCCATTTTTAATCCAAGAAAACACACCCAGATTTCCACATTTAATGCATCGCCTCCATCAATAGGATGTATGACTCCTTTAATGAATTTCTCGACAGTGTTCCTGATCAGACCCCCACAAGCAGATTTCATAGATGTAACTGAGAACGTGCCGTCCATATTGACCTTCACCTAGTCCCCTTCCGAAGGTCGCCAAGGCTCATGACTTGGGGCCCGAGCAGCTCCCTGAATTGTCATCCTTGCTAGACGATCACTAATACGATTCATGCTCTCCATCATTGCATCAGAACTAGCTAGAATAGTTTCATTGGATACAAATGTCTTATCAAAGATATATAAATTCCTTCGACGCCACAACCACCAACACAACACTGTGAACTTGGAGGCCTACTGGCGGCCAGCTTTAGTTTTACCTCGAAGATTCCACCACACCCAATCTGATAGGTTCATGGTACAGAACATACGCCATCGTGTCGAACACAACACTTTCCGCCAAATAGCTTTCGAATGCACACAGTCCCGAAACACATGCATGTTGTCCTCCAAACCTACCCCACATACTGGGCAACTTGCATCCAAAGTCCATCCCCGTCTCATCCAGCAAGCGTTTGTGAGAAGACTCTTCCTAGCTAGTAGCCAAAGCAGGGTCTTGCATCTTTGAGGTACCCTAACTTTCCATATGCCACCCTAATCTCTCCCTTGGTCCAACACCTCCCCTAATAGCACACAGTGCGCAGATTTCACTGAGAACTCCCCATTTATCTCCCACTTCCATTTGACAAATTGTTGTTCTTGATCGATCTCAAGCCCCCACGGACTTTAGCCCATGTTTTCTTGATTCCTGTCCAGACATTGGAGCTTGGGCATTTCGAGGAGAGCTGAGGAAGAAGGTCCTCCCCACATTTATACTTATCTCGCACTACTCTTACCCAGAGAGCATCCCTATGCGTCACTAGCTTCTACCCTAGCTTCATTAGGAGTGCTTGGTTCTTGAACTTAGCATGTCTCAGTCCGAGATCGCCCCGCTTCTTCTCCGTACACACCTCATCCCACGCCACTAGATGTGTTTGCCAACTTTTCTCTATACCACCCCACAAAAAGGATATGTTTTGTTTATCCAACGTGTCACATACATTGCCAAGGAGGTGAGAGGTTTGCATTGTATATGTAGGGATAGCTGATGTGACTGCGGAAATAAGAGTTGATCGTCCTGACCTTATTGAGTTTGTTTTGTTCAAGAATAATCTTAATGTTTTTGTATGAAAAGATTAATCCCTCTGACCTTATTGACAAATATAGTTAATATTTAAAAAATTAATAAATTTCTCATTCATTTTGAATATTAAATTTTATTAAAATTATGATTGAATTATTTGTTTATTTATTTATTATTCTTCCTTTTAATGCAATATATGCTTGGATCTAAAACGTTTAGAGCGTCAAATAATTCATCATGTCAAATTATAGATTTGTTGAATTTATCAACGTAGTTTGAGATTTACCTATTTTAGGTGGTTTTATGTGAGACTTTCCCTTTAAAATTTTATGTGACAAAAAATAAATCCGCAAGAGTAATTATCTACTATAGATTACTTACCGTCATCCAACGACCGATTACCTATTAAGGTATATAAATAAATTATTAAAATATATATCTCAAATGATGAATCAAGTGTTCGATGGAAAAAAAGTGCTCATTATTCAATATTCATTCTGTATCATATCATCAAATCCTTATACCGATTTTATCCCCAAACAAAACTCAAACGGGTTAATTTAAATATAAATTTTTTGGACTAAAAAATGTAAATTATTTCTATCTTCTATCTTAATAATACCCCTCTCCTGTCCTAATTATAAAATAACATTTGGGAGTTGATTTTGATTCTAATTATAGGAGTCAATTTTTTTTTTTCAAAAAACTCCTATTGATACTTTCTCAATAGTAATTTAATAATGAATCTATCTATTTTATAAAGTGAGTAATGCTTGCAACTCATTAATACCACATACACCTCAATTTTACTTTTTATTTTTTTAAATTTTTTTAATAAAATAATTTTGAGCAATTTTGTCATATTTAATAATGGTATCATTATTAGATTACACTTCCAACCTCCTAGAGCAGACTGAAAGTTGTTGAGGGAAATCGAAGACACCGAACTATGTGAGAGTTTGGAGAAGTCATATGTGAAGTAGGAGGGCCAACAAAGAATAAAGAATCAGAGTAACTTGATGCCATTTTCAATTTTAAATAAAGGCAGTTTGGGAAAACAAATATAAATAATTAATTTAACTACTATCCTTAATCTCTCCAAAATTAGGTAAAAATGTCCTATAATTAGGATTGGAGGGAGTAATAATAATAATTTTCTAATGTGTCTAATTAAGTCACGTCCATATATATTGCAAATACATTAGAACTCTGATCTGATTTTAAGTATGTGTTTCATCCTCATGCCATAAATATACCGAGAGAATTTCTTGTAAGCCAAACATGGTTTATTCATGACTTCAAAATTTTAAAGGAACTTTCCTTCCAACCAACCAAAGAAGTTAAAATTTGGGTTCATTTTACATATAACTGTTGAATCTGAATACACTTTTTAAAGAGAAGTTGAATCCAAACTACATAATTATATTACGATGCAATCCTTAAGTGATAAATTACATTGTACCAACAAAACCAGTAAAATTGCAGATTATAATTACTTTAACAGAAATTTACATGAAACAATAACTTCTGTCAAATTGTTATTGCATTTGATTTTTTTAAAAAAAGAAAAAAGAAAGAATCTCTATGTCTGAGAAAACCCAAGATGAGATTTTTGGATGATTGGATGCCTTCAAGTTCTGCAACTTGAGCTTCCACAGCCAATCTTTTCTTTTTTGGATCACCCGATATCTTGAGCTGACCCGCAATTGGTGTTTATCTGCATTATAAATTACAAAATACCCTAATAAATGTTTAAGGACTGAATTATAACCGAGTCAAAACTGTAAGAACTGAGTTGCACCGGGTGAAGATATAGGGACTGAAGTACAACTAAGTCAAAAAGATAAGGATCAAAATATTAATTTTCCCTAATAAAAAATTGACCAGGAAATACTTTTTAACTTTCATACCTTCCTTTTCTTTGCCTCGTGAGGAGAACAAATATTCCAAACCCTATAATGATGGCAACTTTTATCACCTGAGAGGTGAAGATGGGAAATGGCATATAAGCATTCTTCATCAATAGCTAAGATCAAGACTGCACTCTCTTTTTTTTTCACATATAAAGTATCCAAATGTATGTAAAAGTAAATTACATAATAGACCAGTATCATTCCGAAAATGAGACAATCCCAGTATCCAAAGGATCAGCCATAAAAACACATGTTAAAAATCCGTAAACAAGATAATTAAAGGCTTAATATTTTTTTATATATAACTTGTAAATGAAACAGGAAGATATCTGTGTCGTTGCAATCAAAGACATTGGTAATTTGCAAATAGCCATATCTTAAAAGGATAAACACAAGTCCTGGTAATTTATTGCTCACAAGTAAAGCCTTCTGCATGATCAATAACCTCAGATAGAACAGTAATTATATCCCTGCCATACTAATCAATCCATACCTATTTTTTATAACTCGTTTGGCATAACGATATAGAAATCATCACATTGCTTTTTTGGCAGTGTCATATGTCTCTTAATTTTTTTATTTTTTTTATTTGCAGGAAGTTACTCAAGTGAATAGACATTGCAGCATGTTTTATTCTTCTTGAAGAGTGTTATTACAGAATCTTAGCTCACTGATGAACCTGAGGCCAGTGGTAAAAAACACGTAAAAACAGACTTTCTTTCCACAAATTATGAAGAGATGGCCGAAAGTATAAAACTTTGAAATAAAGAAGTAAATGTAGCTAAATGGGAAAATGACTATGACCTGTTTAACTGGTCTCGCTGAAATTCCATCTCCATTACCATCAGAGTTCTTAGACTTGGACTCTTCGGTGTCATCTATCTTCACATGTTTGCTTGCTTCAGCTCCAGTCCCAATATATGCTGCATTCTTATAAAAGAAAGGAAAATTGATCAAATAATGTAAGCCAGATACTCAAATCATCAGCTTAAATTTTTTGACAATTTACATCCCAAGTTAAGCGTTTCTCTCATCTAAAGGAGAGAGAGGGGGGGGGGGGAACAGCCCCAGCTATGGTATTAAATCTGGCACACACAAACAAAATGGTCGCCAAGCCATTGCTCGGAATCAGAAATCTTATATATCTTAAGTTTGAAGCCAGGCAACAAAATCATACAGACCTGAGATATGCTACCTATTACAAAGCTGCTAAAAGTTTTCTATCCACCATTGGAAACAAAAGGAATAACACTAGAGTTCCTAATCTGAGACATACAAAATAGAGAACTTTGTATTTTCAATCTTCTTTCTCTGTCGATGTTCTTTGGCATGACAAAAATGAAAACTACTTGTCCAGGTATTCTCAAAATGAGAGGGACTTCATCTTTGACACTGGTTGTTAAGACATGAATGATCTATTGAAAAAGAGCAATTAACCAAAATGATTTTCCAAAAATCTTTGGATACCTTTTCCATATTTTCTACTATCGAGGAATCCAAACTTGTTTCATGGTTTATGCGCTTTGTAACCAGACTTTCCAATAAGGCAATTACATTTTTACCACCAGTTGTTAGACAGAGCTTTCTTGGTTCATCAGGGAATATCCAGGCCCCGGAACATTCAAAAGGGAAAAAGTTATTATCTAAGTGTTCTCCTGAATTCAGATTAGGTTGCGAATCCCTCTTGATACATAATTCACCTGAACTTTTAAAGGCATTTTTCCTTTTTACTTCTTCGTTCGTGTTGCTTCTAGATTCTTGCCTGGAATCAAATGGATTGTTAGGATGGTAACTATCCGAAATCTTCTCAGGCATCTTCCCTGAATCTGTAACTGCCTCAAATGCCAATGTTCTCACAAATTCTTTGCTATATTTCTCTTCATCTCTATCTGTTTTCTGTGACAGTTTGAATTTATTCCTGGCATTTGAATCTATTTGCTTGTTCAGTAACTCCTTTCCATGACTTAGTGAATTAAGTCGCTCTATGCTTTCTCCATTACATAATTTAACCTGTTTCAACTCTCTTGCCAAAGAACTATCTTTGGATTTTCCTTGTAACAAGAATACTGGCCCTTTATTCCAAGTCTTCTCTTTCCCCGAGTGCTGAGCCTTGGAAGAAGCTTTTGTTTCGATTATTCTTGAACGATGTTCAGTTGGAGGTGATTTGGTAGATCTCATATCCTGGTTTTAAGAGAAGTCCCATGTGAACCCCCAGTTGTCAAAATATTTGTAATAACACATTGATGATATTGTACAACACTTGTAATACCTGAACTAGATCAGTTTGCATTTCAAAGGCACTAATAATTTTGCTCACACTGCTGGGATTAGGCTGTATCAGATTATTCTCTGCAACTTCATTCTGATTTGAGCTTCTAAATGAAATTGCCACTACTTCCTCTGAATTTATAGCTCTCTGAGGGTCTTTTGAAAATGGTGAACCAAAAGTAGGCTTCTTAGTTAAACCTTTTTCTTGTAATTTAGTGAAATCATCAAATGCTTCTGACAAAGGTTTGTTTGATGAGGTCTCCTTATACTGAACTGCACTGTTCTAAAAACATGCGAAACGAACATTAAGAAAACAAAAGTACTCTTTCCAATGGCTTTTCATCAGCACAAAATAGAAAAAAACATTGTAAAGTAATTAAATCCTTAACTGGCTGTAGCTGCGTTAGATCAGGCTCAGCCCCCAATACAATGTCAGGGCCTGGTTTTTTCTTGGTTTGGAAACCGACAGGACTTTTCCCTTGAGAAATGGCTTCGAATTGTAGAAATCTTTTTGGAGATTCTTGAGAAGAAGGAAAACATGGAATATCAGAAAAACACTTCAGGGAAATGAAGGATGCCACTCATAATTATAGAGTTCAAGTCACTATTTGTTCTCATTATTGTAAGCTTTGTCTGTTTTTATATTTTTCATTGCTTCTTCAGTCAGTAAAGTAAGATCAAACCTGAGACCTCATCATTCCTGAAGATTAATGCAGCATTTCCAACAGAAGCACTATCACTTTCTGAACCCCTGGGACTGCTTCTGAGAAGTTCATCATGTTTCTTCTTCAATGCAGATTCTCTCTGCAAAACCATATATGAATTCGTCAAAATGAAACATTTTTGAAAACCTTCAGTTCCATATCAGGAGAAAGTAATTGCCTGAGGCATTTTCATTAGCAATCTCTAAAAAATCTCATGACCATATGTCCCGCACAATCTAACAAATCATTCTTATATTGCAAATAATCTCTCTCTCTCTCTTAGGCCATCTTTGCTGTGGATAGGGAATCCACCAAAAGGAAGTTTTCTTGCTACAAACTAATCTTATTTATTACTAATCCGGTACTTCATATAAGACACATTTGGGAAGTTAATCTTGGTTCTAAATATAAGACATAGTTTTCATATTTGTCAATCATTTCCTAATTTACCCCTATTGATGCTCCCTCAACAATAATCAAGGAGGAAAGGGAAGGAAGGAATTAAGTAAGATGAGTAGGGTATTTTAGAAAATTATGTTATCTTAGCTAATCCAACTAACTTCCTTAATCTAATCAAATTAGGCAAAAATGTCTTATATTAAAGAACAGAGGAAGTACCATGTTGTGTGGCTTTTTATTAAGGAAAGACTCAGAAACCTATTAAATTTGCATAATAGGCAGGAATCAACATCAGTACCATCATACGAATCTTGTCACGATCTTCATCACTGAGGATGAACTGCAGCTTTAAACGCAGGTGTCCATGCCCAAGGGCAAATATGTCTTCCCAAACACCTTTCTCAACTATTGACTTCGTTTGAAACCCTTCCATAATATTTATTAGTCAGGTTCACCCAAAGGAACAAGTAAAAAAGTGAGGAAAAACTCAAAATTTTCAAGTGGGTAGTGTTTTTGAGAGATACCTATACGAGATATTTCATTCCCATCAGCATCCTGAAGTTTGATAATGAAATCCTCACGAAGACTAGTTACTGGGCTACATGGGACAGACAAACGGATTATAAACTTGAAATCGTTGTTAGAAATGTTGGAAAGAACAACAACATAGAATTTTCAGTTAATCTTACAAGGAAAAGTCTCCCTTCTTGCTGATTAGGTACTCAGTTTTCCCCATGGAAACTGCAAGTCACAAAAATTGTTACCAGTTATGAATGGCATTTTGAAGAAATGTTCGGAAATACTGAAAAATCAAAGATCAATTGCATACCCTTTATGGATGTTGAAGATAACGGAAGACCCATGAATTCTAGGACTGTAATATGAATAAGGAAGTGAGAATAAAGAAAAAAACGACATGGTGATTCATAGTTGAATTACTTCCAGAAGATGAAATTACCTGAGACCAGAATGGTTCCAGGCATTGCAGAGAGAATTCAGCAAGATAAAAAATTTGCTCAAAAAGGACAAACAAGAGACAAACATAGATGAGATTGGCAGTTAAATATCATAAACTCTTTGAGTTCGTTGATAGTCCTGAACTCTGTTTGATTGAGCAAACTATAGAAGATGGAATGGGATTGGACTATTGGAGGATATGGATAATAGTTACAATCCTCAATCCAAATGAGCTGTATTGTCGTCCCTGCAATTTTCACATTTATTACCATATTTATGGTTTGTCTCATTTCAAGGTCCACGTCATTGGTTTTTGATCTCTACTTTATTCACCAAATTGGGCAATAATTGAAAGTGGAAATGCCAAATAATATTATTCAAATGGTTAAAAACACTGTAATATTTTTATTTTTCCAGAGAGACATGCACTAACAACCTTAAATTACAAATAGGATAGAATACGTAACCTCCTAATTATGGAGAATTCTCTTGGTCATTGGTAAGAAATACTTCTTCCGGTCCTTATTATAACATACTTTTGTAGTGTAAATTACATCAAAAAAGTGTTCCTATAATTAGGATCGGACGTAGTAATATTTTCACCATTTTCACGTGACAAGTTAGCCCATAGCATACAAAGACATGCTGGGTCAGATTATGCTGTTCACATCACTATCATTTCTTGTACATTTATATTTTTTCGCCAATGTGCAAGGAGAGTCCATCTCCAAACATAAAGTCACAAGCAAACCGTGGTACACTTGCTCATTACAACAAGGTGTCCTTGGTCATTAGAATAGAGTTCACATGTACAAGGACCAAAAATACAAATTGATGAATAGGTAAGTGCCTATAGTACGGCAAACTGGCACTCATTCTCAATGCAAGCTGTTGATGTTACATTAACTCCCAGATGAAATGAAGCCTAGAGTCATCCCAAAATGTTCAGAGATTTTCATCATGTCAATATAATAAAAAAATTGAATTTGCAGTATAATGGCACTTCTAAATGCGATGCTATCCAGTTAGAAAACATAGAATTTAACACGCAATAATCCGAGCTTGTCAAGGTCTATCAGTTCTGTTGAAACTTTAATCTGTCAGCATTTAGAAAACTGAAGTGGGAATCAAAACTTTGGTATGTTTTCGACACGAAGAAACTGTTTGAGAAGGGCTTTTTCTTCATCTATTTGCTTCTTCTCTACAGGGTCCTTGGGTTTCAACTTTCTCTTTTCTTCGAGCATCCATGTGAAAATTTCACGTTGGTGTTCATCAGTGGTGGGAGGCCGCACTTCCTCAGGGATGGAGACAGGGAAATAGAGTGAGTCATCGTCAAAAATTGAGTCCATCATAGTCGTGGTTATGGGAGGTTCAGTGGTGGTGGGAGGTTCAGGAACTTCAACAGTAGTTTTCTCCTTCTGCGATTTGTGACCTTTTCTGGCACGAGTCTCAGTCACATCTTTCTTCTTTGGCATTGCAAAGAGAAGAGCTGCAATAAATCACAGAGTAGAATCATTAAGGAGCAAGAAAAAAGTGTTTATCCTGCTATTGTCACTCACAAAAAAAAAAAAAAGTAAACCCTATATCAGGGATTTAGGTAGTACAAGAAATCTTCTGAACACCAGAAACTTCGAAATGGTAACAAAATTGACAATCGCAGACAGAAAAACTTGGCATACTGTAATCACCTATTCATCTAAGAAAACTATATATATTATATATATAGGTATAGAGAGAGAGAGAGAGACAAACAACCGTCAAATTTAGTCAAGGGACTAAATTTAACATTAAACATCCGTCAAGAGGCAAATTGATTATAGGCGTACCATGAAATTGCAAATTGCAATATCATTGATGCAGATGGCCAACGATTGAACATGGATATGCCAAGCTTAAAGAAAAACTTAGTACTTGATGACTTAGTTGCATATTTAAGTCATCAAGATAGACATAGTACATAACTAATAATGAAAGCAAGCCTCAACTTCTGGTTACCTTTGGTATTATCTAAAAATGCAACAAACATATTAGACTACTAAGACAACTTAAACGCATCATCTCAAATGTAGGTACAAGTTTGATTGAATTAGAAAGTAAACAATGATATATGATATGAGGAGATAGTAAATGCTTCTACATATACGAGTCAGAGCCCATAAAAAAACTGCTTGATTATAGGAAAACTAGCAAACAACCAAACAAAGTTCTACTCGGCAATATATCAAACACTTGAAAGGCAAAATACACAAAATGTCAAAGAAGCCCTCCGTCACAATAAAAAGTAACAGCCAATCAATTAATCAAGCTTTCTGCCGACTAAAATGAGGGGAGAAATCGAATTCAATGATGCATTTCATATCACAATACCATGTAACAAAGAAAGAAACAAGAGCTATGGCAAGTAAGAGATAGAAAGGAGAACCTCCAACCGCAAAATTTGAGATCATGAATACACGCCAAATTAGCTTGGCACGCCTCGTGACCAATTTTGTTGGAGGCTCCGGCAGGGGCGGTGGTTGGGCGTCGCCCATTGAGGATAACAATGATGATCGATCCCTGATATGGTCGTAACAGTAGCAGCAAGAAATTCAGCTTACTTGTAACGGATTAATTCTGATACTCGCTCTCTCTCACTCTGATTTCTACCTCTAAAGAACAAGAAGACGTTATTGGGTCTTCACTTAGATTCTCTTCCGCTGTTTCAAAAACTTTACACTATGAACTTGCAATTTCTTGATCTTGGCTCAATCTGGCGCCTCGCTGCATTTTCCTTTCCCTCCCTTCTTTTGGGAAGCGTATATTGGGTTTGATTATTTTATTTGAAGCCCATTGGGCTCACCAATGATGGATAAACACGTGGAGCATTACATTGTGTGTTTTGGCCCAATCGTAGTTTCTGAAAATTTTCTAAAATGATTATAGGTTTTTTTTTTTAAGTCAAGATAAATTTTTTTTTTATATATACTTACTTCGTAAATTGTAAAAACTATTTTTCAAAAGCTAAACCAAAATATACCATATTTAGGAAACACCGAAATAACGGTTTCAAAATTCTTTTTTCTGAAATCGAAATAAAACTCTTTTCATATAATTACCTCATAAATAAATAGTAAAAGTTATTTCTTAAAAAATAATCCAAACATACAATTCTCAAAATAATGTTTGTCAAAACCATCGTTTTCTGTACATGAAATACACATGCTAACGAAATGGTAGTAAATATAATTGAATATATTTTTTTGGGAAAAGGTAGTGAAAATAATACCTAAGCTTTAAAATCTTAAATTAATTTTATAACTACAAGAGTATAGATAATAACTATGTGTTTAGCATTTGATAACTCATTTTACTAAGAAATCACTTATTTGAGATTTTGAAATATAATTGATATTTTAAAAAATAATTTTTCCTATCTTTTTATATAATATATAATTTAATACTATATTCCGATCCCTTCGGTTTATAATATAAGTCACATCTAAAAAATAACTTGATCAACAATATAAGTCACATGGAAGTAGTTAATTCTTTTTTTTTTCCCCTATATAATTAATGTTTAAATATAACTCATTGTATCTCTCCCTCACATCTAAAACCTCATTTAATATGAGTAAAGTTGGAATTCTCTTTCAATTTAAGAAAAATTTAATGAATTAAATATCATTTGTTAGTTTTGATGAATTAATCAAAGTAACTTATATTATGGATTGGATGGAGTACATAAGTATTTATGACAAGAACACAAGTTATCCAGTCACATATATATATTATAATTAAATAATTTATTTATCTTGCTTAATATAAATTAGATAAAGAGATCCTTAGCACAGAATAGCTTTTATCATGGATTATAAGGATTTCCCAAACACCATGACAAGCAACACAAGTTACTTGGGGAGGGAGAGAATAACAACAAGAGGATCCTCTCTATTTATCATACTCTCTACCCTCAATATTTCTTATATTATTATTGGATCAATTTCAACTATTTAAATTTAGTATATTATAAAAAATATTATACTGTGAACTAACACTAAGTCTCCAATTTTGCAGGTAATGTCTTGTAAATTTGACTTTGTTATAGTACAGTTCCTTTCTGTACTGAGATAAACAACATTTTTCATTGATCCTTTTCACTTTTATACTACAGTTGCGGAAGGTATCTCATGAAGGTTGTATCAACCGCGTACGCTCCATGTCTCAAAATCCTCATATATGTGCAGCTTAGGCAGATACAGGCTATGTGCAGGTTATATTTTCTAACCAAATCCCACTCCCTTTTATTTTATGATTTTTTTTATATAGCTATTTGACTGAGTTAGGTCTGAGCATTGCCGTGCCCAATTGAAGGTAGCTAAATTGAGATCTCATGCTTAAGCAGCCAAAGCCCCTTCCACTAAGACCTAAGCAATACATTAATACAACTTGTTTCAAGTAGTCTGATACGTATAGTTTGTGTGTAGAATACTATTAGAATGTACTTACGATATGCCTTTGGATGGTAAATTATGTTCTTGCTATTTATTATTTCTATTGCGGTGCTGACACAGAGCAAACTTTGTAGTTACTAAATTATCATTTTGATACTGTGTTGACTATCCCTAGATTAGATTCAAGATAACTGTTAATTAACAGCATTTGGAACAACACAATATGCTAACATGACTAAATACACTCTATTGGCTTGTAGGGTGGTTCTTGATTAAATTAGAATAATTCCTTTTGATTGCCTCTGCTTCTCCAATGTTCCTCCTATTCTTTCTGCTATAATTTCTAATCTGATGTGACCCATTGAGCATGAATTCATCACTCTATCTATTGGCTTGAAAAAATCTGACTCTATTTTTACTCGTCATACTTTCAGTTTGCATATGGTCTTACTCTTGAGCATTGAATTTGTAGGTCTGGGATTTCAAATCTCATCTCAGTGCTCTAGCAGAATTAGAAACAGAAGGCGTCCAAGGAGTCGCTTCAGTTTTTAATCAGGATCCGCTGGCTAAGTATAAGCATCAAGATGAAGGATATGCCTTAGACTAGAGTCCAGTTGATCCTGGAATGCTTGCATCTGGTAATTTTAAGTTGCCCTTAGTTTAGCTTAATTTGATACATCATCCCCCCCCCCCCCCCCCCAACACACACACACACAAAACTTGTTTTTTTATTTAACTAGCTTAGCAATATGAAATAGTCTCCTGCTTATGATTTAATCATTTTCTTCATTTTTTTTAGGGGATTGCAAGAATTGCATATATCTTTGGAAGCCTACATCTGCTGCCACCTGGAATGTTGACAAAATGAATACTGCACATAAAGCAAGTGTTGAAGATCTACAGGTGAGCACTTAATGCGCAAAGCAACATGAGTTATTTGTATTTTGAGTATATCCAGTCTACGGTCTCATTTGCAATAAAGGAGTTGTTTTACTCCATTCTTAATATTTCTAAAAATTGTATTCATTCTTGTAGTGGAGCCCCACAGAACCTAATGTTTTTGCTTCTTGTTCTGTTGATGGAAGTATCGCAGTATGGGATACCCGTCTAGGGAAGTCACCGGTAACATCTTTTAAAGCTCATAATGCAGATGTTAATGTCATGTCATGGAACAGGTATGCAACAATGAATTTAATGATGCTCCCTGAACTTTATTCCAAATTCTATATCTCATGCTTGATTTGTGCTAAATTCTTCTGTGTAGGCTGGCCAGTTGCATGTTGGCCTTTGGAAGTGATGATGGGACATTTTCTATTCGGGATCTTAGATTGCTCAAGGTATCTCCATCCTGGATTCTCATAGCAAACAAGATATTCCTAGTGTTATTTTTTATTTTTTCCTTTTTATAAAAAAGGAAAAAACAATGCTGATGTTAATGTGTGTTGATTGGTATGTAGGATGGAGATTCTGTGGTAGCACATTTTGAATACCATAAGCATCCAATCACATCCATTGAGTGGAGCCCACATGAAGCTTCTTCTTTGGCTGTTTCATCATCTGATAATCAGCTCACGTAAGTGACATGATATTTTGTTAACCAGTTCTTTGACATTTCAAACAGACTTTCTGGCATATCAGTAAGCTTGTTTTAGATTTATCTATCTGGGAACTTTAAAAGTTTTGCATTGGCTTCAACCGTAGGATATGGGACCTTTCCTTAGAAAAGGATGAGGAAGAAGAAGCTGAATTTAAAGCTCAAACCAAGGAACAAGTGAAAGGCCCCTGAAGATCTGCCACCTCAACTTTTATTTATTCACCAGGTAGGTCATATATCAATGTAAGATATAAAACTTATAAGTTACAATATTTTTAAGTCATTATCAGATTCTGTAAAATGTGATTGAAAACGTGTAAAGGTCATATCCTGATTGACAACATTTGCTGATAGGTTTTGTAGTTTCAACTCAGTCTTTGTTTCTATAGTTTCATAAGGATTTAATCTGAGTTGAAGTGTTTGGACTAACACCAAAACTCGTTAAAAGTATAGGGATTAGGTCATTTTCAACTCAAACCAAATTCTTATGAAACTATTGGGACCAAAACCAAAATTCGATCGAACTAGAACTAACAATAATATTAAGCCTTTGCTGATTTATATGCGTTGAATTGAAACAGGGACAGAAGGACCTTAAAGAACTTCACTGGCATACTCAGATTCCAGGAATGATTGTGTCTACGGCAGCATATGGATTTAACATCCTCATGCCTTCAAATATTCAAACAACCTTGCCATCTGAGGGTGCTTGATACTTGGTCATTGGTAAGGGATGTTTCCTGCAAAATCATGGCACGTATCTGGTGCAAGAATTTTTTTGTGTATATTAAGTGTTTTAGAAGGTTTAAGTTCTGCCTTTTTTTTGGCTCATCATTTTCATGACATTCCTCAAAAGTGATGCTAAGTTGTGATAGAGAACTGGTCATGCTTCATTGTTCTTATGGTTTGTTCTCTGTGAAGGATGTATGGATTGATGAGGAATTTGATATTAGTCAAATCTCTCAGAATTTTGGGTTTGAGATATATCTAAGCAAAGTTGGTTTTGGATCGATTGAATCAGAACCTATACATCTTAATTATTTATTTTTCCTATTATTTAGAGTGAGAGATAATGCCATGAAGGCACCCTAAAAATAAAGATAAAGGTAGGAAGAAAAGAAGACTTCATAGCAAATTAGACAAAAGATTGAATTACATAAAACTCCTTCGAACTTTGAGTACTCTCTCCGGTCCTAATTGTAGGAATTATTTACCGGAATTTTGAGAGATTAATGAGAGAAATTAAATTAGTTAATTATAATTATTTTGCGAAAATACCCCTACTTAAAATTGAAAATTACATCAAGGCAATATGACAATATTTTATTTTTTTAATGCAGCGAAGGAAATTAAAGGTAAAAAAGCTAGCTAGTATCATTTTTCATATTGAATCGAATATAACCTTTAGGTTATTAAATTTTCTTTTGCATCAATTATTTCTAAGCTATTAATTATCTCAAATTCTCAATCTTGTCTTTGACCAAAAAAAAAAAAAAAAAAAATCTCATTCTTGTCATTCACTAGACTGGCAAATGAGACTAGCATGGCAAAATGATAAGGAAAAGACTCATAATAAAACACAAGATTTTTTTTTAAGTATTATTTACTATTTTAAAGCATCATTACATCCGTCAATTAAAGAGTCCTTCTGTATTAAAAATATTTTTAAAGGAATATTAAAATTATTTTATTTAAAAATAAAAAAAAATAAAGTAGAATCTCTCCCTTGATAGAATATAAGCGTGTTGTTAAATTAATTATTGTGGAGGAAGTATTAGTAGAGGTGATATGGGAAAAATATGACAAAAATTGCTCAAAATTATTTTATGAAAAAAATATAATTGAGGTGTATATGACATTAATGAATTGCAAACATTATTTATTTACTTTATAGAATATATAGGTGTATTATTAAATTATTATTGTCTTTAATTATTATTGGGAAAGTATAAATAAGGGTATTATATGAACAAATTGACAAAAGTTAAAACTTGTTCTTATAATTAGGACCAAAACCAACTCTAAAATGTGTTCCTATAATTAGGACCGGAGGGAGTAATATATAAATAATCTTCTTAACCTTTCAAATTTAATAGCAAACTTTTCAGAGTTTCAAGTCTTAAGTGGATAATGGTCAGCCATCATATACCTTTTTTACTTGTTTTTTTGGGTATGTAATCCCTCGAACTAAGTTATATGCACCTAATTCTATAGCATTGATGAGCTATGAACAAATCTAATCACAAGGGAGTTATTTGTATAAATAAATGAGTTTGGAGGGGTTTATTGTAGCATTTTTGAGTAATATGAAAGGTTAATGAGTGAATCTACTTGTGAAGTATTTAGCCATTCGCACATATGACACCATAAAATTTTCTGGGGTTAAGAGTATATATGAAATTTTTAAAAATATGTAAAAATATTAGGATCATTAAGTCAACCAATGTTGATGGTTTAATAAATTTGTCAATCAAGAAAATGATGTAAAGGTAAATATGAAGCTTTTGAAATGATGCAAAAATGATGCGACTATTATGTCAACTAACATTAACCATTTAGGATACAGTCCCTTGCACATAAACAAAACCACCACTATGAAGTCTTTTGCACAACATAATGGCTCCATCTCCTTAGTGTTAAAGCTGCCATCCCCTAACCTGCCTCATCTGTTGTCCTTCTCTTTATTTATTTATTTATTTTTTGTTGCCAGTGGTTTTGCCTCAGAGCTAAAGAGATGCGAATTGGGGTATTGTTATAGATTAGTTATGTGTTGAAAGGAGGCGAAGAGGAGAATGACAAAGGAGGTTGAGGACGACTCGTTTATTGTTATGAAAATCCAACTCGTGGAAACCCTTTAAAATAATATTCATCAACAACGAAAAAATCAAAGAAAATGAGAGGATTGTGTAGTCATTACATCGTGTAGGAGACCCCTTAGTGGCAGACGAGCCCTTTGTAAATGAAAAATGCTATGTAATGGTTAAAAGTCAATGGTTATTGACTTAACAACCATAACAGTTTTGCACCATTTTAGAAACTTCATGTGTATTTATACACCTAAAACAATTTTAAGGTTTCACATTGTTAGCCATTTTTCTACCGCAAATATACAGGTCGCAAGTAGTATAAAAAGTTGACATTCCCACTAAGACTAAGGCAAACGTATACTAATTAATTCAATTTTGCTCTTAATTAGGTTGGACAAAATCGTTTTGAATAGTTCAGTTTGTAAAAACAATTTTTGGTTCAAATAAGGTAAATTGGAATAAACAAGGCAAAAGTTGATTCTAACTTCAAGGAAATGAGGCTCTATGATCACTTCTCCCCTCTATACTTTTTAAGACCAATTAATTCCCTCTCAATTAGCTTTAATTAAAAATTAAGTGTTTGTCTAAGATTCATAAGTGTTGGAAAATCTTTCTCAAGTCAAAACCAACATCTATTTTCAAAGAACTCATTCAATTTCTTGCAATAAGTTAGTGAAAATAGTCATTAAGACCAAATCTTATAATAACAATATTAGGTCAATAGGTTAATCTCTTTCCTATTAACAAACTATCCATTCAAGCAAGAATTTCAACACTAGTATGATTTCATCCAAGTTCTTCAAACAATATAATCTCTCTCAAGCATAATCTCATTTAACATATCAACCAAATGGTGATCAAGCACTAAGAAGCTTTAAGCACATAATAAAATCAACACATCATACTCATTAAATGCTAGAAAAGAGAGAAGAACAAGTCTCAATCCATGTAGGGGTTCAAGGTGACCCTAGAAATAAAAGTTTAGTTGCTCATAATTTGTACAAACTAAGAACTAAATATAGTAGATTAATTCATTACAAAAATAAGAGTAAAGAGAAGAAGGAATGGTGAAAGACCAAAAATGGGAGTCCTAAATCTCTTCAAGATCACCAACTAAGCCTCCAACACCTTCAAGTCTCTTACCCTAGCTCTCACCTTGCTCCAAATTCAATCTAGAAGTCAAGAATGAGGTACTTTCGGCCTATCCCTTCAATTAAAGCCTTCAAAATGCATTTCAGCAAGTGAAACACATAGTTGTACTTTTTCTGTGTTCAGCTCAGCGATCATGTTGGTCTCCAAGGCGTTTTGTTCAAAAACTTTACCTCTCATTTTCCTTGACAACCATGTTGGTTACCAAGGCTTTTTGCTCAGTTGTTCTCTCTCCAATTTAGTTGGTTCTTTATCATCTCCTTGACTTCAATGGCCCTTTTCTAGCTCAAGCATTGCCTAGAAATCCTCCCACAAGAGAGAGAATTTATAAGTTCTTCATTTCTTTTAATGAGGCACTAGTCATATGATTTATATGCAAGTATTTCTTTGACTTTAGTTTGACACTTTAACTTGCACATTTTCTTCTATAAACTTTTTTTATGCACAATTCCTTAGAGTTAACACCCATGCATATGAGAAAATACTTCATGGATAAATTTGCACCTAAAAGCTTACGTATTACTCAAAAGTTTACATACTATAGCTTGCATTTTTCACCCTCATTCCTACCAAACAATTCAGATGAAGGATGGTATAAGATGGTTTTGGACATTCTTCCTATGTGCTCATCTATCAAGAGTATGATTACTGTTTACAAAATTTCCAAACGGAGATCGAGCTTCAGTAATCTCCTTGGTGAAAGTATGCTCTATATATTCCTCTCTCTACTAACAAGATTAAGCACTTTAGCCTTCATTGTTCATTGATTTATGTGCATACATTTCTAGATATATGTTGGACCATGAAGCCTCTCCTTCCTTAAAGATTTGAGGTTATAAACCCAATTTAATTGAACATTATTTGGTTGCAAAAACAGAGCTTTGCTATGCAAGAATAAGAGTATGATCACCAATACAATTACTTGACCTTTGCAATATATGCAAGAAAAGATTGTTTTTTTAAAAAAAAAAATTTCACTTGTTTCATTCAAAATTTCATAAACTTTGAGAATTTAAGTGGATTATAGTGCATATCCTTGTACGAATCAATCACATTCCTCTCTCACTCGTTCTTTATTTTTCTCACCTACGCACTCTGCTTCTGATATGTTCTTCTTCTTGTTATTCTTGTTCGGGTTATGAGCTATGATTAATCCAAAAGAAAAGTCACCAAACATGTCTCTTCTTGTTTCTAAGCTTTGAATTCCTAGCCTTCATCTTCAACAATTTCACCTTCACTCTCATCCTTCCTCTTCTTTCCACCATCTTCTCCCTATGCTTTATGCTTAACATGCTCTATATCACCTCCACGTCTCTGCATCCACACATTTCAACTTCATCTCTTAACTTCACCAACCCTGCACCTCTATCACCACCACCTCCACCTCCGTAGCAGCCACGTCAAAAATAGAGCATATATCCATCCCATTAAACCTGGCTCAATACTATCCTCCAACAAATCCTCCTTTTAGCCAATCACCCAGTTGAAACTACTAATACATAAAGAAAAAGCTAAAGAAGAAGGAAGAAACTGGAAAGTTCGGATTTTTAGGAGAACCCACAAAGAGATTTGCCAAGTTTGAGCAGAGGAGGGACAAGACTCCAAGTTGTTCTTAGCTTATGCCACCAATCCATGCTTTGTCAGAAAATGAAGAATGACAATACAAGAGGAAGGAGAAGATGTATGACGAGAGAGAAGCAAAAAAGGCATCGAAGGTAATGCACGTGGCAAGCGTGTGGATCGCCGTTGTGCTGACGTTGGTCTGGGTTTCAGAAGGTAATGGGATCTAACTCGGTCGGGATTTTTGGGCATTTTATGCAACTTACAAGAGCGAGGAGGAAGCTGTGGAGGAAAAAAAAAGAAAAGAAAAGGAAATGATTGTTTTAAAGTGGCATTTGATTCGACTACTCTTGTCACTTTGATGTGTTTCTTAGTCTCATAGTGGTGAATAAAATCTTAAAACAATGCTCCGTTGTAATGTTGCACGTTCCTCATGCCATAAAATTTAAATAAGAAAAGGGCTAATTTATCTAACATATGGGGTTGCCCCTAGATTCTGGAGGCAGTATATGTGTTTATTTTGTCTGAGGGCTTTGAAGCAAAGTGTTTCAATTCAGAAAGCCCTAACATTGTGTCTTTCCCAACCTTCCTGTATTCAAATACTCACTGTTGGCAATGAGAGTTGGCATAGATGGTAAGGGATTCAGGACTAAGCCTAAATAGTCATGGGTTCGATCCCCTCTGTCGTCGCTGGGACTCCTTTGGTAGGCGATCTCGTGAGTCTCCAGTAAGTGCTCATAGAGCCCGGGCCGTGCCCCTTGGCCTTGGTGGGGACCGATGTTGAATCCCTCCAAAACTTTTTATTATCAAAAAAAAAAAAAAAAAAAAAAAAAAAATACTCATTGTTTTTTTTTTTATCTCATTTCTCTCCGATTCCGTTCGTTTTTTTATGTTTTTTTTTTTATATAAAAATTTTAGGAAAGGGGTTGGGCTCACCCACAGTCCAAAGGTAGGACGCTTGGAGCCCAGTCCACAGGGAATACTGGCTAGAGGGTACACATGCCTCCACCTCTACCAGCGTTTCCACTTCTTCCTAGACCCCTAGGATGTCTCTCCCAACGCCTTGACCAACGTAGGGATCAAACCCCCTCCCTTAAGGTGAGGAAATTCAACCCCCACGCCAGTTGAACTCAAGGACCAGGGGTTCTTTGTTTTTTTATGTTATTTTGGCCAAAATCGTGCTCTAGAATCTCTTGATAAAAAAAAAAAAAAAAAAATTTTGGTTGCATCCTTGTTACAGCACTTCCACCATTAGGCTTTGAAATTTGCCACCACCTTGTGGCAGACTTTAATAGAACTCATGAATTTGTACCTTTTGATATGTATTGCACCTAACAATTTCAAAAATTTCATCTAATCTTTCTACCCATTCCTCAGCTCTTGATGAGTCAAGTTTGTCTCCAAATATTAAGGGATTAAATTTTCGGACATCATCCCAAACTTGAATGATTGAATCCACTTTTTGATTAGTAAGATCATTGCTTTGGTGTCTCTTTCTATCTAACTCAACTCGTTTCCACACCCTCTTATCAATTTTTGCCATCAAATCGCTTAATTGTCTCAAAATTTCTTCATTATCTTAGGAGAAGTCGATCATTCTCCATGTGTGACCTTGTATTTCTCACTCTTTCTTACCTCCTAAGGACAAAACTACAACCAAAAGACATAATAAGGTGATGGTTCAAAGCTTAACTAAGAATTAAAGTTACTAATCAGGGAAGTGCACATGCCATTATGCATATGTTGCCAGGATCACTACAAAAATGTTTTGAAACATCAAACAAGAAACCTCTAAACGTGACGCTCTAATACTAAGTTTGTAACACTCTGATTTCTAACAATCATTTAAACAATTGTTCAAGTACACTACCTTGGTAATAAAGAATCAAAATTCAAATAATAAAGATTACTATGGTAGAAAGTTTAAAAGCCAATTAAAAAACATTTATCAAACCAGTGAAATTTACTAAAGTAGAAAAGAACAAAACCGCAAATAAAATTCTTTCCATGATTATTTAGAAAACAATAACTTTCCTTAAAGCTTTCCTAACAACATCCGAGTATAAAAGAAAATTTCATGATAGAATAGTTTTAATAACAGTTTTGAAAAAACAATAATTAGAACAATTTAATAAACCATTTCCAAAACTAGCTAAAGTAAGTACTTGGAATCCTGACAGACAACTGGGATTGGGTATTTAAAGCCCAACATAACAATAGTTGTTCCATAAGCCCAAACAACAACTTGTTAATCTGTTTATCCAAATCCATTATGACAAAATCATAGCAACAAGGCTTTACCCAATAACAACAATACATATTTATCGAATATCTCAACCAAACACTAAAACCAATAGTTTCCAAAACCATAACTCACAATATCGGAATTTTATAGAATTATAAAATCATAATTAAATCATCAAACCACCGAAATGAAGATAGAAAAGGGCGTGGGAGACTCACCCTTGTAGGATTCTAGGATTGTATGTGGGTTCTGGCCTCTCCTTCTTCCTCTTCTCCGATGAATTTCAATCTCTCCCTTGGTGTTTTCTCTATCTCCCACTCTCAGACTCTCTCCCCCTCTCCCTCCTGAAGATGGAATATCACCTAGGGGGTGATTAGGTGATCTCAAAAACTTTTTGTGAGACATACACTGGCGCAAGTAAAACAGAGACAGAGAAGGAAAATAGACACGGAGCAATTTATACTGGTTCGGTCTAACACTTTGACCTACGTCCAGTCCCCAACCACACCTTGGGATTTTCACTAACTCTTCAAATACGAATACAATTACACACTCTGTAACTAAGGATGATCCTTTCACACTCGGACTCACTCTTCCTTACAAGTTGTAATCATACACCCACACTTAAGGTTCCACAACCTTAAGATTTTCAAAACAATAATCAAATAAGTGTTTAAAAACTCCTCACGAGTAGATAAATGATAAACACTGAAGTACATAGAAATATCTGAAGATATTAAGCAAAGTTAATGAAATTGCAAATTGCAATAAGTTCGAATTGAATGCACAGCGTTTCGGTGGTTGGCGAATTCAATGCTTCTACTATTTATGGATGTTGTAATAAATGACCGTTGAAGAAGCTTGAAGATTGATCGTTGTGACTCTTGAATATAGCCGTTAGACAGATGAAGCTTCACTGGTCACATTTGCCGTAAATGATTTTGTTCTTCTCAAACATTCTTTATTCTATTTGTTTTGTCTGTTAAGAGATAGCATTTATTGTGTAGGCGGAATATCAGAAAAAGCTTTACATTGATCAGAGTATTGGTTATGGAGGTTATCACCGATTTTGTTAACTGCATTTATGCTTATGTCAGAACTTCTGATTTTCACCTAAACAATGGTTAATATCGTGAAATACACTCAAAAAGATGATTAGTATATAGTCTAAATAACTTTGAGTGAGATAGGAGAAGAATAGAAGATAACCCAAAGAATTTGAATCTAAAACTTATCGTTTTACTCAACAAAGGATGATCATGCTCGAGCATGACTTTTATTATGCTCGGGCAAACGAAGAGAAAACTAAGCTATAAGAGAGGAAGATCATCCTATGCTTGAGCAACATCGAGCTGCTGCTTGAGCACCCTGCTCGAGCACTCAATCATACTTGCTCCGGCAAGTCTAGAACAAGTCTCTTAAAAAGAACATTAACTAACGCTGATGCTCGAGCATGCCAGAGATCATGCTCGAAGCAACGCTGAGACAGAGAGCAATAAGAGGTTAGACACATGCTTGCTAGAGCAACTTTTCACTCTTGCTTGAGCATGCTGCTCAGGCAAGATATCATTTTGCTCGGGCACAAGGCAAAAATAGAGATAATGACTAAGAGACTTACGTTATTGCTCAAGCATGCTGCTTACCTCTGCTCGAGCAATACTTACTCTTTGCTCGGGAATGGTTCTTGTTTTGCATTTGTCTTTCGATGATGCTCGAGCGTTGCTACACATTTGCTCGAGCATGCGCATTTTTCTTCTGAGTATTGCTACAACTCGATGATGCTCGGGCACGCTAGTCAGTCTGCTCAAGCATTGTTGGTTCAACTTGTTAAGTTTATGCTTGGGCATCATGCTTCTTGCTCGAGTAACCTTTTCTGAAACACTTAAACTATTTGTCAAAGAGGAATGAACTACCTCTTGCTAGAGCATGCTACAACTTATGCAAAAGTTACTTGATTCAATAACTTATGAATTTGTAATCATCAAAACACTGAGAGCTAACACCTTCCTTTTTGTTTCGGTGTGTGAGGTAGTGGAGTGTGTGTTGTGTTGTCGTGGGAGACTAAAAACAAATGAGGGAGCAGTGTATATCCTATTGTTGAAGTGAGGAAAAGTGTGTGTGTTGTGTTGTGTTCATGGTGCACATGCAAGAAAGGAGGGAGGAAGTTGTGAATATATGGGCTGCCCAAGTGTCATGCATGCAAGGAGTGTGGGGCCCACTCCAAAATAATCTTGGTCTCTCCCTTGGATGTTTCTTGTTTTCAGATGGTTTTGATTATATTGATCCACCATTTTTAAAAGATATTGATTTTTGGTTCTGAAAAGCTAGAATGACATCGTTTTTAAAAACATTTAATTTTAATATGTGGAATGTTTTTACAAATGCCTTTGATTTCAAACCAAGAAAGGATTGGATAGAAAAAGAAAAAAAATATTTCCGTTGAACATTAGAACAATAAAAATCCTATAAGTGCTTGATATAAGAGCAATTTATCATCAAAACTAATCAAAAGATAGTGAATGCAGATGAATATACTTAAAAGGCTTTTCTTCAAATAAAGGAAATGAACTATTAAGATTTAATACACATGTGAATGTGAAGCTTCTCCTTAATGAATGCATGACTTAAAAAGATATGAAGAATAGAGTTAAGAACTCTCTGTGAATTGAAAAACCATTGGAAGTTTCTGTAGACGAAGTGGGTATGAAAGTATGAAGAGTTGATCAAAAATTAGGTTTTGAGTGGTCACTGGAGTATTTCTACTCAACTCAGATAATTTTAATTAAGAAGAGTACAATACCTCATTCGAGTAACGTCGTAATTACTTGAGTTATAATCCTTTGTAGTCCATTGATGCATCACTAGCTAATCACTATATGATAATGTGATCAATATCGAGGATCTCTCAGATTTGATTTACAAGGATGAGTTTATGTGCCAATGGCTCTGAAGACATCTCAAGAGCATAAATTCTAAATGATCATTGAATAGGATCCCAAAATAAATCAGTCTATGCTCATAGCTTCTAATCAAGCTAGTATGCTTATGTATAGTCTTACTCTAAGCCTCTTGCTATTCAAATAAGGCCTTGAAGTTTTGATTGATCAAGTCATAGAGTTGTCTAATCTTACCATTCACAGAAGTGATGAGCTTAAACATTGTGTGTAGCAAGCTTAGTATGAGATTGTTGAAGCCCCTCTCTTAGATATCCCAAGATAAATTGACCAAAGACCAGGGGACCAGTTCTAGCAGAATGTTGTGTCTTAACTTGTGAGTACAACTCCATTAGACGTTTACTCAAGTGGTCACTCATGCGATGCAACCATTTTCTACAAAACTATATCCATCACTTACAGTTCACTCGAGTGGACCTTGCAAGTGAGTCTTCCTCATAATCTTAAAATCTTCGCTTTCTCACCTGTCTAACTCCATGTTAACTCCGGTTTGACTCATTAACTCTTGACTAGTACCTCGACCGGTTCAATAGCTGGTCCGACTTTAATAACCTTAAAAATAACTATTAAGGTTGAGAGATTTTATGAGGATGAAATGAAGCTTTAAAATATCTAAACCTCCATCAATGAAGGACTCTCACAGTCTCTCGGCGTTGAAGAAGAAAGAACGAAGATGAAGAAGACGAGGTGCCCATAAGAAGAAAAAGAATGAGATAAGTATTATATATAGTGTGGGCCCTACCTTTTTTTTAAATTTTATTTCGTTATTTTTTTCCACTTTTTTTCTTAAAAAATTAACAATAATAGAGAAAAAAAATTTACTTACTCAAACACATATTTTGATATTGGAAAATCTGAAAAATTTGCTAAGATTCTCCAAAAGTCGCAATAATTAATTAAGCTTTATTTGTGTATTTCACTCAATAAAAATTTTATGATATTTTTAATGCCCAAACTTTATTAACTTTTCTCTTCATCATTTTCTAAAAATATAATTTGGGATTATTCTCATAGAATTCAACCCATTTTTGGATAATTTCTTTAAACTAAAATAATTATACGGAAATTTCTAATTACCATAAAAGAATGGGAAAATGACAGCCAAGTCCCAAAGACCATAAAAAATTTTATTGTGAATATAGCACTTCCCGTTTTGAATATAGCTTTTTTGTTGTAAATGGTTAGGTTTAAAATTTTGATGTGAACACTTCATCTTTTTTTCTCGTTGGGAATGACCTCGATGCTTAGGGACTTGAGTTTGAAACAAAAATCCAAGCGTGTTTAAATGTTGTTGTGAATATAGCACTTCCTTGTTGTAAATATAGCTTTTTCTTTGTGAATGACTAGGTTTTAAAAAGTTTTGTTATGAATACAACACTTCCTATTGTAAATATAGCACTTCTTATTATCAATATAAATAATATCAAAAAAATTCCTAGGGACTTTTTTTAATGTGAATTTTATTGGGACTTTTTTGCTATTATTTATGGTCCTTTGAAACCCGACTGTCATTTTCCCTAAAATAATCCCATTAAATTCCACTCCGTTATTAGGAAATGTACTACTCCCAGTTTTCAATCTCATTCCACTATTTTCCTAATTTTATGTTTCTATATCTCAAATATTGCATTTGACCTACTCTACACCCCAATTTTCTGAATAAATCACATCCTAATAATACTTAAATATTAGAAATAAAATTGCGATGTTAGAAAATCTATCAGAATTTTGGGTTTGAGATATATTTAAGCAAAGTTGGTTTTGGATTGATTGAAGTAGAACCTATGCATCTTAATTATTTATTTTCTGTTATTTAAAGTGAGAAATAATGCCATGAAGGAACCCAAAAATAAAGGTAGTTCGAAAAGAATACTTCCCAGTAAATTAGAAAAAAGATTAAATTACATAAAACTCCTTCCAACTTTGAGTAATGTATAAATAATCTTATTAACCCTTCAAATTTAATAACAAACCTTTCAGAATTTCAAGTCTTAGTGGATAATATTCAACCATTATATACCTTTTTAACTTATTTTTATGGGTACATAATCCCTCAAACTAAGTTATAGGCACCTAATCATGTCAACTAACATTAACCATTTACGAAATAGTCCTTGCACACACGTACAACCACCACCATATGAAGTCTTTTGCACGAGATAATGGCTGCGCCTCCTTAGTGTCAAAGCTGCCCTCCCTAAGCTGCATCATATGTCTGTCCTTCTCTTAGTTTTTTTTTTTTGGTTTTTTTTTTTTGGCCTCAGAGCTAATAAGTTGCGAATTGGGGGTATTCTTGTTCTAGATTAGTTATGTGTTGGAAGGAGGCGAAGAGGAGGAACACAAAGAGGAGGTCCAGGACAACTCGTTCATCGTTATTATAATCCAACTCGTCAATCCTTTAAAATAATATTCATCAACGATGAAAAAATAAAAGAAAATGAAAGGATTGTGCAGCCATTGCAACGTGTAGGAAATCCCTTAGTGGCAAATGAGGACGTTGTGAATGAAAATGCTATGTAATGATCAAACGTCAACAGTGGTTGACTTAAAAACCATAGCATTTTACACCACTTTAAAAAACTTCATATGTACTTATGCATCCAAAAAAACTTTTACGGTTTCAGATGCATATAAGAAAATACTTCATGGATAAATTTGCAACTAAAACCTTACATATTACACAAAAGTTTACATGATATAGCATGCTTTTTTCACCCTCATTCCTACCAAAAAAAATTCAGATGAAGGATGGTAAAAGATGGTTTTGGACATTCATCTTATGTGCTCATCTAGTGAGAGTATGATTACTATTTACAAAATTTCCAAACACAGGTCGAGCTTCGGTAATCTCCTCAATGAAAGTATGCTCTATATATTCATCTCTTCACTAACAAGATTAAGCATTGTAGCCTTCATTGTTCACCGATTTATGTGCATACGTCATTTTCATATTTATATTGGACCATGTAGCCTCTCATTCCCAAGGATTTTGAGGTTATACGCTTGATTTAATTGAACATCATTTGATTGCAAAAACAGAGCTTTGCTATGCAAGAACATGAGTATGATAACCAATGCAATTACTTGACCGCTGCAATACTTGCAAGAAAAGATCTAAAACCTTTTACTTAGTTCATTCAAAATTTCATAAACATGAGCATTTATGTTGATTATGGTGCATATCCTTGTATGAATAAGTTACATTCCTCTCTCACTCGTTCTTTATTTTGCTCACCAACTCTGCACTCTGCTTCAGATATGATCTTCTTCTTCAAGTTATAGGCTATGATTAATCCAAAAGAAAAGCTTCTAAGCAGGTTTCTGCTTGTTTCTAAGCTTTGAATTACTGGCCTTATCTTCAACACCTTTACCTTCCACCTTCGCTCTCATCCTTCCTCTTCCTTCTACCATCTTATTTATCTATTTTATGCTCAACATGTCACACATCACCTCCATGTCTCTGTATCCACACATTTCCACTTCATCTCTCAACTTCAACCCTCAACCTCTATCACTACCACCACGTCCATCGCAGCCATCAACTATGTTGTTAAATGGCACGTTAAAAACAGAGCATATATTTGCTGAGAAGGGATGTAAGCCAAGTCCAATTTTTTCAAGCGGGTTCTTGTTTGAAAAGTCAGTTAAGATGAAAAATGAGTGAAAAAGACATGAGTTTTATTGAATACTAGATATAAATATATGTGCATGTATATGTATATATATATATATATATATATATAGTTGCTTATATTATGATAATTGAAAATAAAAATAAATTTAAATTTGATAAAAAAATTAAATTATTATTAAGAAAATCAAAAAACTCTAAAGTACTTAATTAAATAGATTCTAGTGGATAAATTACATATTGGATAACTTATTTCTAAGATTTTTCTACAGAAGTTTCAAAAGGTGATTTTTATCCAAAATTATTTTTTTAAATAAGCCCAAGACTAGTGCAATTCAAAACAGTCCATTTTTTTGCCTGGGTTTGAATCACTGTGCGCTTGGCTCGACAGGAGGGGAAAAAAAAAAGCCAAACAGGCTTGATGTATATTCGTACGTAATAGTAGGGTTTCAAGGGTAGGGGAGGGACCAAACCTATGAGGGAATCATAGAGTCTAAATAGGTCAAGATCACGACCTGACCCTAAAATCTTCCACCTACAGATTTTTGAGTTATTGGAAGCAAAATAGCAACCCTAGCTAGGTAGGGCCTAGGGGTTATAGGTCAATTAAATGATTGGTTACCAAACCTCATTCAACAAAATTCAAATATTTGATAGAAACTAGAACCCACATCAAATTAAGTCGTAATTTTGAAATCTTCGAACAAGTAGACAAGCAAATAAGAGAAGTATTTACTAAGATTTTCACTAGCATCGAGTCAAGGATCCATACATGCTTTGTTATAGCTTCATGCAAGCATATGGCCTTCGCTTGAAGCTCCTCTTGTCAAACAACATTACTAGCTAAATGATGTGATCATATTAAAGTGTGAATTGGAAAAACAGGAAAGTAGACAATTTTTAGTCACATCTATGCAAAATACACTGCATCAAAGTGTAGTCAATGAATGCTTGTAAACTACACACAGCTCATTTAAATGGCTGAACAACAAAAGATACAATTTCCTAACGCTAGTGAGCTCTGCTCTGCTTCTTTATGATTTCTCTTTGATGATCACAATCCTTCAAATGATAACACAAGTGTTCTTATGCATTTGAAAAAAAATCACTTACAACAGTTATCTTCGGGAGCAACTTTTCTTCCACTCTTTGCTGCAAAGTCTCACATTCTTGTTGGAAGTGAAAAATAAGACAGATAATGCCTCGTGTAATAGGAGAATAGAGTTAATTTAAATGTATTTGAACTTCACAATCAAGTAATTTCTTATGTACTCAATCCAGCCAATGAGTAAATAATTAAAAGGATGAAGTCTTTTCAACTAAACATTAATAGTTGATTCCAGGGAAATAAAAGGTTCACTGCAAGGCAACCCCTCAATAAAAACACATGCTATCAAATATATGGAAACTTCATAACAGTTTGGTTACCTCAATAAAGTCATAATCAGAAAGCTCAGAAATAGCAATAGCTTGTGGCATAAAGGAAACTTGCAAGAGAAGTTCTTTAGTTACACCTAAAAGAAAAACAAGAGAAATGGAAAATCAATCTAAGACACTTTCAGCAACATTAAGAATTATACGATGACAAGCAGGAACTAGCAAACAAAGGAGCGTTGAGGAAGATGGTGCAGAGAATCTGATATATGCAATTTCTTACCTATGACTCCAACAAGATGGCAATGATTTCCTTGCCTACGATCAATGAGATTCCCCTGAATTTTCACAAAGGTTCCGATAACCTTATCTTCAAAACTTTCTGGCTGTTTTGACAACTCTATCACCAGGCTTTGTTTCAAGCATATTAGTTTAATATTTTCAGCTTTGATGGATACAAAACATCTAATATATGTTTTGCATCCATCAATGCTGAAAATATTAAACCGATATGCTTGAAACAAAGCCTGGTGATAGAGTTGTCAAAACAAATTTAAAATTTTGAAGATAAGGTTATCGGAACTTTTGTGAAAATTCGGGGATCCCATTGATCGTAGGCAAGGAAATCATTGCCATCTTTGTTGGAGTCATAGGTAAGAAATTACATATACCATCTTCCTCAACGCTCCTTTGTTTGCTAGTTCCTGCTTGTCATCGTATAATTCTTAATATATGTTTTGCATCCATCAATACTGAAAATATTAAACTGATATACTTGAAACAAAGCCTGGTGATAGAGTTTTCAAAGATTGAAAGACCAGGTAATAAACATAGGTCATCAACAATTTTTCTACACTAAACAACAAAGGATGACCACACAGGCACGTAAAATAGGGAAACCTAAGCACATTTCAGATAGAACAAAAGTGAAAACAAAGATTCATGACACCAGCAGCGAATAGGAATACGTTGAGCACCTTCGAATCTCTTGAAAATGCTTGCCAAAAGCAAAGCCTGAAAGTTTGAGGACAGGGAGGATATATCACTATAATTGAAGGAAATGATCTGGGATGAACCTGTAGATTCCAATTTCCAAGAGAAAGGCATCAAGAAACTAAATCTAACTTGCACAATCACTAATGACCTCATTTTATTTTTCAAATTAGTCCATTGAACTATACATGCACATTTCATGCAAAACTTTTTTCCCCTCTTAAGCAATAATTGATTAGCAGTTACATATGCTATTGTGTAAAATTAAATAATGAAATACATTATTCTTCATTCTATTTGTAATGAATGAATCACGTTAATTCCCACATTGAATCAAGATGCACAATCCATACAAATAAAAATTTGCTAAAACTATTTAAATAGATAAATTATATAAAATATATTTGAGCCTGAATAATTCTAATAAGTGACTAGCCAACATCCGTACAGAATGACTTTGATAGTGAAGTCCAAAAAAGTTTACTTTCATACCCAGCAACTACTATAAAATTTGTTGCTTGCTTAGTTATTGCTTGCTATATCCAGGAGACACCTAGACATGAGTGAGTTTAACACAGTACTCCCAATCAAAAAATTTTGCTCTAGATAATTACAATACAAAGGTATGGCAGTATTTATAAATGTTTCAGTAAACTCAGAACAGGTTTGATTCCATAACCATGATGATATCAAAGTTCAAAAGGAATATACAAGGTAAATTAAAGATGGCATAATGTAAGATAAAGTTCTTACAGATCACCATCCAAATAAAGATCACCATGCAAAAAGGAACATATTTGCATCACTCACAACCCTTAAATCATACCTGTAAAACAACAAAAATGCCACCCATATATTTCTTCTTCTCCAAAAGGAAAGAAAAATAAAGGAAACAATAAGAGAATAGAAAGATGCATACCCTAAAGCATGAGCTGTTTTGATGGCAGGGACTACCCTGAGATGTAAAGGAATCCTCTGGTTCCACCTCTTCAATTTCCTCAATGGTTACTCCATTGTGAATCTAGCTCCATCATCATCCTATCCTGTAAAATCAATACCAGTGAAAAAAATAAAGACTCATTTCTGTCGTAAACATCAATTTCAGAAGCAAGAAGTTGGAAGGAAATATTCTGAAACTAAACAGACTCAAGGAATTTTCACAATTATTGAAGTAATTCATCATTGAAAGAGAAAATATTCATTGAACTTGAAAAAAAAAAAAACCTAGTTTGCCTGGACCATCATTATTGAAGAAACAAAAATTAAATCTTAAGAATTATAAATTTTACCATATGCAAAGCACAGCAGCTTCTACTCAAAGAAGGAATAAAAGAGTGGCAAATACATTTTGACCATACGGCAAACCTATAAATTAAATTGACTTAACAGCCCTTCCCTACATCCCTCACTGCATATCAGTAAATAGAACAAAATGGAAGAGAGCCAAATGAAATTGACTTAACAGCCCCAATTAATCAACCTTCCAAAACATATTTGTCAAGCAAAGCAAACATGAACCTAATTTTATTTCTAAACAAATCTTAGAATATCGATACGTGTCACCCTAAAAAATTTTACATTAAGGCGAAGCCACTCATCAATGCATTCAACATGAAAATTATGAGCGCAAGGCAGGCCTCGGAGCTGCATATAAAGTTGAAAACTTAATTTACCATACAACTATTGCATTTCAACTTCCTTACAAGTATGTGGCTCCGAGAAATAAAAACACAGAAAATTAAAGTGATCCAAACCATTTCGTCCACTGTGTTTCTTGTGGATTGTCATTCTCCTCTTCTTCATCAAAGCCAATGATAAAAAACTCATCATCAAAGTGATCCAAACCATCATCTGCATCACCAAGTGAGGAAAAAAGGAATCATTAGATAATTAAAAAAGAAAAATACATCATTATCCAATGACGACTTTCCTAATACTGTGAAAAACCGAGGACGGAAACTTCTACTGCTTACTGAAAAATAATACCGAGGACGACAGAAGGAGGAGTAAGGAATGAAGCTCAAGTTTAAAGGTCAAGCGATGAAAAATAATATAGAGAAAAAAGCGATGATTTTTGAATCTGTAAAATGAATCAAAATGAACTGTAAAAAGAACACATGAACACAAAGGAATTAAAATGAACTGTAAGAAAACACAAAGGAATAAAAATGAACTGTAAAATGAACACATGAACAAAGATAGTTCATTGTTCAAGATTTACCTCGTTCTTCGGCGGAAAGCGATGTTCCTCTGGGTCTGTAAGAAAACCTACAAGCTTTGATGCGCATGGATCTGATTGGAAACCATAGACAGACAATCGAAGCCGAACTTGAGCTCATCGTCGACGCGAGTGATGGAGAGAATGTTAATCCACAGAAAAACTACCAGCACAACTTCCTCTTCTCTGCCTCTTGTCTGGGTTTTGAATCTGCAGCATGTAAACCCAGAGGAAGGATGAATCCAAAAAGAAAGCATATTTGTAATGAATCCATTTTAAAAATACAACGAATCCATTAAAGCAAAAAACTGAGGAAGAAGAGCAGGAACACGGGCCGAAAGTTTCCCTGAAAGAAAGGAAAATAGAAGGAAAGGAAAAAGCGCACAAAGAAAAAGCACCAGCACTCTCTTCATCGTTGTTGCTTGTTGGCCGCGGACGTGGTCACCGACGAAACTTCGCCGCATCTACGATAAGGAAAAGAGGGAGAAGCGGAGGTTGGCGGAAGAAGAATGAAAGTAAACTGGTGTTATTTTATGAAAGAGCACACCTTATTGTGATGTGATGCGTGAGGAGGATGAATTTTACAGATTCAAATTTGAAATTTGAAATTTGAAATTTGAACTTGAGGCGAAGGGGACAGCGGACATTGTCTGAACTCACTGAGATTCGCTCCAGTTTTTTCCATTCTAAGCTTGAGACAAGAAGCCAGTCACGGGTTAACACTTTCACGCTTCCCAAGCCATGACCAGCAAGTGAAACAAAAATATGAGAGAAGCCGTGAAGCCGGAATTCGTGAATTTTTTTATTGATGATGGCTTATAAACAGTAAAACGTGAGAGAAGCCGTGGAGAAGCCGATTGTGTGGTGGCTTAGGAACAGTGATTCAGGGATGAGTTTTTATAATTAGTAAATAAATAAATTACGCGGTATAATTTAGGGGTAAAAGATTTCTCTTGTCGTGGTTATCTCCAACCGAGATAGAGTTATTTAAGGTGACTGAACACGTTTGAATTAATGAAGGGTATTTTTGTAAGTTTAGATGAATTAATGAAGGGTGCAAAATTACGAAACACTCTTCATTAATTCATTTACAAACACACCCTTCATTAATTCAAAACGACATAGTTTTAGGGTCACCGGGAGATAACTCTATCTCCAAAGTATAAATACTTTTCCCATAATTTAGTTATAACAAAGCGTAAAAAGTGGATCATCCATTGTGTTATTGTAAATTTTTAATTAGTGAATTAATTATTTGACTACTTATTGTTCTCTATTTAAACTTATCTTATCTATCTTAGGATACTTTATATATCAAATAGTTAATTGTTAATGTACAAAATATTAAATAATTAGTCATCTATCTTAAGGTTTATAATAATTAATTAATTAATTTACTAATTAATCTTGTTCCTAAAGTTTATAATAAATTTTAAATATTTAATTTTCTTAATTATTAATTAAAATTTTTATTAATTTTTATTATTATTTATAATTAATTAAATATTTAATTAAAGTATTTTAATTATTTTTTTTATTAATCACGTGAGACTTTCTCACGCGCATGAAAAAATTTAATTCACGCCACCCTTATTTTGGTCAAAAAGCCTTTCTCCCACTATTGTAATTCAAACTTTCGCCACTACCATCAGCAAGACTGTGTGTTTTACTAAGTATATCAACTTTGTTTTGACTTGTAGAAAAATATTTCAAAAACATTTTTTTGTACTTTCCAAAGATCCTTAAGTTAGTTTAAAGTTTTGGTTTGGTCCCTTTTTTAAAATCTTCTCTAAGGAAGCTATCTTTTACTAATATTTTAAAAATATATAATCAATAGAGGCAGTTTGAAAAAAATTATAAATTTAAAAGACAAAATTATTTCAAGTCTTACATTAAGAATTAAAAGGCCACATAATTAACTCAAAAAATGTAGTAACTTACTAAGATCATATAATTCTTACTAACACTTTCTTTCTTCTTTCTTTTGTTTTTTTTATATACACTTAAATAGGACACTTTGGAAAGAATTATATAGTTTGAAGATAAAGTTGATCGAGACCTTTTTTTCTCTTTTCTTAATACAATTGATCCTTCGAAAAATCCTATATAAAGTTACCTAAAATAAGGAAATTTTAAGTCAAGTTGGTAAATTCAATAGATTCTTAATTAAGTTATTGACGCAATTTAGAATTTCAAAATTTGAGTTAAATGACTTAGTGTCCTCTCATAGTCTCCTCTATCCTCATAAAAAGGTTTCAATGTTTGTGACTTATTTTTTTTCAGCAAGTGTGTGTCTATATATATATCAACATTAATATATAATATAATAAAATATTATTGGCTTAAATGAAAGAAATTTTTGGTGTTGTGAAAGGATCATAAAAAATAATTCAAACCAAGGAAAAAAAAAAAGGAAAGCATAGCCCGAAATATCAATTAAATGATTTCTAGTTGAAATTTGAAATAGATTTTAAAAAAAAAAGAAAAAAAAGAAAATAGTTTCATAAGAAAACAAATTATATATTACACATGAAATAATTGTGTGGTTAATGAAGTTTGATTTTCTTTTTATTAACGATTAACAAAAAAAATAAGTCGATTTCTTTCAAAAATAATTTTTTTTATTCACAACATTTAAATAATAAACATTTAATTGATATTGGGATTATGTTTTCTTTTTAGTTTTTATTTTTCGCTTGAATTATTTTTTATGATTCTTCCTCAACACAAGAATTCCTTTGATTTAAACAAGGCATATTTTATTTTATTATATATTAATGTCAATATACACACACTTATTGAAAAGCTAACTTAAAAAGCAATCAAACTCTTTTAGGAGAACAAAGGATAAAAGAGGCTAAAAGAATACAATAAAGTCATTTTACCTATATATATTTTGAATCATAAATTGGATTTATAACTTAATTAGGGATTAGTTTAGTTCAACAACTTGATTTAGAATTTCCCTACTTTAAATAACTTTATATAAGGTTTTCCCTTGATCCTTTTAGGATCAAATAATTAAAACCGCTTATATATCTCCTATATTTAAGACTTGAGGTAGTGTAATTAATTTTAGGCTAAAGTATACATTTGGTCCTTTATATTTGGCTCGATATCATTTTAGTCCCTTAAGTTTGTAAAGTGTACATTTGGTCTCTTAATGCTAACACGTTACTTTGACTTAATGAAAAATATTGACTCAACAATTTTAAGCGATAATGTGCAATTAAATGCTAACTAAGCATGCTTATATGTTAGTATTTTAATAAATTAATATTTTAAATCTTATTAATTGAAAAATATTTAATTTTCTTCGACAAAAAATATATATATTTAATCTTCACAAATTGTGAAAACCCACAAAATAGTTTGTAAAGGTTAGTTTTTTTTTCAATTAATAGGATTTAAGATATTAATTTATTAAAATGCTAACATATAAGTATGCTTGGTTAGTATTTAATTGCACGGTCATCACCTAAAACTATTGAGTTAGTATTTTTCGTTAAGTCGACTAACGGTGTTAATATCAAGGGACCAAATGTGCACTTTACAAACTTAAGAGACTAAAATGATACTGGGCAAAACATAAAGGACCAAATCTATATTTTAGCCTTAATTTAAAGTAGCTTTAGCCATTCAGTATATCTGAGTGATTTAGGAACGTTTTCATAAAAATATTAATAAAAAAAACCAGTATTCTAAAAAGCTTTTAGATTTGTATCGTTTAAAAATCATCCAAATGATTATCAAGTTTTGTTAAGGTAATATTATTTTTTTGAGTGATTTAACATTACGCATGTTGTTCTTTTCTAGAATCATTCAAACGATAATAACAATTCAAAAGTGTAGAAAAATTAGACTGTAAAATAATTTAGACGAAGTCAAGAAAAAAAAAAAAAAAAATTCCAAGACGGGGGCAAACTCAACACCAATCTATGTGGTTACCTCTTAACAAAGAAATTATTTCAAGATATGATCATATTGATGAAAAGAGTATAGGAAAGAAAATTAGTAACAAATATAGAAGAGTATGAGCATAAAATACGAGAGAGAATGTATAATAAATGAGTACATGAAAGAGAATTATTGATGAGTGAGGGATAATTAATAGAAAGATGTATGTTTAATGGGGTAGAAAAAAAAAAAGTAGTTTAAATCTTGAGAAACAAGGATAAAGTTACTTATAAAAAGAACTAACTTTAAGACTTATAAATAAAAAAAATCAAAGGAGTAATACAATAGTCCAAATTCTATTAGATTCTAGATTTTTTGGGGACCTGAATATTAAATTCTAGTTTGATGGTCCTATTAACTAGTAAATTTATAATAATAAACAAAAATAAAACAAGACTTACAGTTTAAGTGTTTGTAGTATCAAATCTTTGTGTGTGTGTCTATATATATATATATATATATCTTGGGGTCGCCTTAAAACACTCATAGTATCATTATGAATATGCAAACTAAAACTGTAAAAACCTAAAAATATACATATCTAATTGAGATGTGATATGATTGCATCGCGATGCCTAAGGACAGATTCTAATAGATCGTTGTAGTAGTTAGATCGTAGTCTCTTAAGTCACCTATAGTGATTGGGTTATATAATTTCAGAAAAACTTGAGAAAACTTTCCATCAATCTCTTAAAAAAATATCACTACGAGAAAAAAGACGTGTTAGCATTGCATAGTCCGGTTGTTTGGCGCCAGCCCCTTGTCATGCACTTGTTGTGAAATTAGTGACCGGTTTTCAAATTTCTAAAACCATTAATAAAAGTGTTACAATCTTAATTTGCGGGCGGTCATTTAGTGTGAATCACAGCTACAACATTTGTAGCTAGCAGTTTTAGATAAACCTGCCAATCATTACTATTTGACTTCTATACATCAGAGTATATTTTGGGAAAATCCTTTTCAGGCTCTTTTCTAAAAAAAAAAAAAAAAAGCTTCAAGAGTCTGAAAACCCTAAAAAGGCTCTAATAATCTGAAAATCCCAGAAAAGACCTTCGAATTTACGAAATTGTTAATTTTGATATAATTGTTAGCGGAATCCACTTTTTTAGTTGTTAAAAAAATTGTTGCTAACAACTAAATCTTTATCAACTATTTTTTAATAATTATATCAGCCCCGTTAACAACTCATGTTTGGCCTTTTCTGAGATTTTCAGAATTTTGGAACATTTTCTAAAATTTTCAGAATCTTCGGGTTTTTTTTAGGATTGTTTTTGATAATATGGGCATTGAAAATGATTTTTCCGTATATTTTTTAAGTGCATATCTACATAATTTTTAACAAAATTATGCAATACATGCTATTGAAGTATGAGATCATTTATTTTTCTTCATCAATAACTATAATTTGCACAAGACAAAATAACAAAGTAAATTAATAAAAAAGAAGTCTCCATAACCCTCATAGGGGGCCCACTCGTTAGACGAAGTTTATTTGAATTTTATTTTTATTTTTTTTAGGCCCCACAGACATGTACGAAACTATGAGGATTGAAGAGAGATAATCTCACTTCTCTCACGGAGAGCATTCAAGTGGGACTCCCTGAGAGAATCGCTTTGTATCCGTACAATAGTTATATATCATATACTGGGTCTGAACCTCCTTGATGCTTGCTTGCCCCGCCGCGTCCATCGACTGTTTCAGCCATGACTGGTCGCCGGCGCCGCCTGCTTGGGCAATGAAGCCTCTGAAAGAGGTGGTGAAGGGATCTTGGGTCCAATCAGTCTTGACAAGTCCTCCTCTGGTGGCCCAATCCTCAGCATCCCAAAGGCTTCCGTATATTCTCATTGCTTGGCTCTTTGGAAATGGAATGCCTCTTGATTCCATGTTCTTGTATTCCCTTATTGGTCTCCCATCCACTGAGAATCTGCACATTTAATTATTTATATTTCTCTCTCAGACACTTTGCTTTAATAATTTCAGACTACTTATTATTCTCCATCTCAGTTTTTTTATAATATAACAGTATAGATTTTGTAAGTATCACTGTATCCCCAAAAAAAGATATGAAAATGACTCTATAAAACTTAAATTATGATTATAGTTCAGATATTGAAAATCAATGAATACGTTTCTTTTAAAAAAAAAAAAAAAAAAAAAAAAAAAAAGCCTTTAACTCTTGTTTAGGATCAACCTAATTGATAAAATCCAAAATTTCAAATTATTGTATAATATTATTAAATTGAGAAAAATTGGTGAAAAGTCCATCCATGTTTTGAAATTTTCTTAGTCGTACAGAACGTACCAATGCTTGAATTTAGATCTTTATGGTTATGGCCAATACAATTTCATAATAGAAACTTTCCACTGATGTTGTCTATTAAATTTGTGTTTTATGAGTTTATGGTTAATTTTGGAATTGTAATTAATTATTTTAGTTAAATTTTCTGGAGATAGCATGTTAAAGATGTGGTAATGATATGCCTCTAATATGTCAACAATATTTGTAACAATAGAATTTTTTTACCCAAATTAATCACATTAATAAAAATCCAAAAATTGGGTATTTTCTGAAATAAATAATAATTGAGAATTTTTTTAGTATTGGGATGGTTCCAACCTCAGCATTAGCCAAAGTAATTTTCTTAGTCAAAAGGAATAAAAATGCAAAAAATAGATGCAACACTACGTACCTAACTCCAATACAAACTTTTTATAATAATATTATATGATTGAAAACTTCCAGAGTTATCATCATGACAACTTAAAGACAAGTGACAAATAAGAAAGCTTTCATTATAAGCCTCAGTTCCAACATATATAAGGGGTTTTATCTATTTAATTTGGCTCTTAAAAAGATCAAAACTTGCGCAGATATAATTAAAACAAAGAAAGATGAAGAAATATATATAAGTACATGATGGTTAGAGGATTCCAGAGAATAGAATAAGTGTGAAAGTCCTGGGTGGGATCAAACCACAAGTGAAACTGCTGCTCTCTGTTACCGTTTCCCTGTGCATATATGTTTGTATGAAGAGTATATGGATCACCACTCAAATTCCCTAGAAATTCAAAGTCTATTTCATCATGAGTTGACCCCTCTGAACTTAGCTGCACATGTATACATATCCATCATCATCACAATAAGCAAATATATTAATAATCATATTCCTTCTGTAAGTTTATCTGTACGCACATATATAAAAGAGACAAGAAGAAGAAGAAGATTATATATGTGTGTGTGGGGGTTACGTACATAGTAAGTGGTGACGGTGCCGGCGGAGTTGCCGGGGACGAGCTTGAGCTGCATGTCAATCTTTGCGAAGAGGTATTCATTGACGGAGCTGAAGCCGGAGCCGGAGCTCTTGTCGAGGGAGAGGGTGAGGAGGGAGCCGTCGTCAAGAATCATGCCGCGGCCGTCGCCCCAGGTGATTTGGAAGTCCTGGTTGAAGTTTCCGGCGGAAGACGCAGCGAGGACGAGGACGCTAATGAAGAGCAAGCCAATCATGGTGGTAGGGTTATTGTTGTGGTGCGTCATTTTCAAGAGAATTAGATGGATGTTTTTGGGTAGCAAGTTTTAGGGGGAGAGAGGGCGAAAGAGAAATGAGGAAAAACTGAAAAAGCCAAATATTAATGTTTGGAACTTTGGAGGGCAAGTCTCGAGTGGATGATATAAGCGAAGGTTTGCGTCTATATGTATATATATAGCTGGAGAGAGGAGAGATACTAACCCCCTAAAATAATAATGATATTAAACACGGAAACCTTCCACTCGGAACCACGACGAGCATCTGAACCGTCCGATTTAATCGGATGGTCTAGATCTGATTTTTTTACTTTCTTATTTTTTATAAAAAATAATTTTAATGGGTAGAAGGTGTAAAATAAAGATAATCTCTCAACTAACATTTTTTGCAAAAAATGATTTTTTCATATATAAAAAAAAAATAAAAACAAAAAACAAAAAATAAAGGATCTCACGGCCCGATCCGATCTAGACGGCCAGGTACCTGACGAGCTCCTCCTGCTCGTCAGGAAGGTGATTCCCCTTCCACTTATGTATAGATCTTATCTCACTCAGCTGCACGCAAAACCATTGGAAGATGTAAAAGAAAACAAAAATTCTAAAGCAACCAACCAGTTACAAGTTATTGGTTAAAATGGCCTCATTTGAAGGGGGAAAAAATGTTAAAATGGCCTCAGTCCCTTAAGATGAAAACACAAGTTAAATTTAAATATTGAGAAGTGCACTTATTATAAAAACTCTTTGTGCTCAAGGCTGAAATGGAGATACCCATCGTCAAATATAAAAAAAAAAAACAAGAAGAAAATTTTAAAGTAGGTGAATGCTGCGTTTCTGAAAATTAAAGCATAATTCTTTTTTTTTTTTCCCTCAAGTGTTTATGGCAGACAGCTCATACAATTCAATGCAGTATTTTTTTTTTTCCTTCACAATCCAGTGCAATAAGATAGATTTAGAGAGGGTGGATTTTCAATTTTCAAAGACGATAGTAATCAATAGTATTCTTTCAGTCAATGGAAGTTAATAAATAGCTGGGACATATATATGCATATGTGCTGCCAGAGTAATATTTCTGTTTTAACTAAAAGCATAATAAATACTCTTCTATTCTCATTTACGGATCACTTTGAGCATCTTTTACATAGATTAAGAAAAATATTAAACTACATTAAATATTCAGGTCATTTTTATAAGAGTCCAAAATTTGAATTGTCTTTGTCCTTTTATAAGAGTTTGAAAAAAGCTATTTGAACATTTAATGAGGTTTTTTTTTTTTTTTTTTTTGTCAATTTTGCGCCTCTCACTAATTATATATTGCATTAATTAAAAGGTTAGTAATATCTATATATATTTACTTTGTTTCTCTACTTGCCTCCGATCCTCATAAATAAAGGTATATTAAAAAAAGATTTATTTCAGATTTACTTATTATTTTTAACTAATTTTAACCATTTTCTTAAATCGTGTAATTCGGTTATTAAGCTCCTACAAATAGGATAGAGGGAGTAGATAACAAATTTTCTTATCTTTCTACCCTATATAGATGTGCTGGCATAGGAAGATAGGAGTACCATGTAAATTTTGTCCAAAAAATAAATATGTAAATAATGGATTTTATTTAACATATAATTTATATGCGGGATCATATATATTCTTTTTATGAATGGCCGGATTGATCGATTGATATAATAATGTTTTTTAATTTTATTTTGAGGTGTGTGTATATTTATATGTGTGTGTGTGTATGTGTGTCTATATATATTCACACATAAATACACACATACATACATATATTGACCTCCTATACATTATATGGAGGATGAGGATAGTAGCGTCGTTTTCATTAAAGTTATATTTTCCTTAAAAAAAGGTTTATATTGCACATTAATTAATTTTTTTTTAAAAAAATTGTGTTTTGTTTCTTACCTATGTTTATTAATTTACATTATATAGTAATATTGTTTTTAAAAAAAAAAAGATGAAAAAATTATTTAAAAAGAATAATAAATGAAGAGGAGGTTAGATTAAATTGGCCGGTGATTTAGTCATGTTGGGTCGTCGGTATAATTAACATTAAAGAAAAAGTGAATGGTGTAGTAATTAAGATGAAAAATATAGTCATAAGAGTAATAAATAAAGGAGAGGGATTAAATAATGGTATATATAAATGGGAAAGAACAAAGTAGGGTTGACTTCTTTCCCTCTTCAATGGTTCAAGAGTTGGCTACCTCTCTTCTTCTGCCATGTGGATGCCAGCTCGCTAGCTAATCTCATCCATAGGACTATATAGAAACAATGAACTGATCATAATCTCATGATTAAAAAAGACTAATGAAAAGGTTTGATGATATGATGTTATTAGATTTTAAAGCCATGACAAAACTTGTTTTAATTTAGGATTAAAGTGTAACCAACACCTTAAAATATTTTTCTAGATGCATCTTGTGTGTTAAAGTATTTTGTGCTCCAAATTGTGAAGTATTTTTTCTTATGTGTCAATCACCCAAAAGTATTTTTTACACTTAATAATTTATATAATTTATGGTTCTAAATACACATAAAGAAATATTTACAGTATTGGATGTACTAAAAAAAATAGATTATGCTATTAGACGCACGAGAAAAAAATACTTCAAGGTGCCAATTGTACACCGTAGATTCACTAAAAAACACTTTAAGGCACCGATGCACCTAAAAAAAATATTTGAGAGCTAGATGCACCTCTATCCTTTAATTTATTCATCAAAATATTTAATCCATGTGTTTAGATTTATATTAAAACTACAAAAACTATAATTTTAGTTAAAGTGCATGGATAGTTTGCTTTCTTCCGTGAAAATAATACTTTTGTGGTATAATTATTTTCAACGTGAAATCAAACGCGAAATAAAACACCACGGTTTAGTTTAGTATATTTTTGGAGAGTATGAAGTGATTTGATCTTGTTCTACTAAAGGGGAACTTAAAGTCTAACAATATAGTGATTCTCTATGATTTTACCTAAAAATAAACTTGGAAAAACTCTTTATTTGGACACATTCCATTTTTGGTTAGTTATAATGAGGTGCTTAATTAGATGTTACTACCTCCGTCCTAAATATATGATAAAATGTTTAGTAAAATCTGTACTATAAAATTTGTTCTATATTTAGGAACAGAGGGGTACTTTCCCCCTTCTTTTGTCCACCTTTTTTCCCCACAGTTAGATAATGTTACTTATAATAACTACGAAGTGGAGTATTATCAATTTAGGGTTTAGATGGTGTTAGCCATTTGTTTTTCGTTCTCTACAAATGTCTTTGGCTGATCAATATATTCATGCATTCCAAATAAAAATTAGTCAATTAGTCATTGAATAATTTGATTGAATCATACCCATAATTCCGTAAAAGTTTTAAAACCCATAATAAATTATTAGTTAAATTTGACATTGATTTTTTATTTTTAAAAAATTTGACCTTTAATATTTTTGGCATGAAAAAAATAGGATATTGGAACAAATTAAAGAGGAATTAAAAATATATTAGAAAAATAAAAGGTGTGTATTTGGCAAATTTTGGTATTTGTATTTGGCAAATTTTGGTATTTGTCACTATCACGTTACATGTCATGAAATGCATGTCTCTTATGGATTGGTCCATTAGAATTATTCGTTCCTCTAAACTAAATTATTTGGTTGTTAATATAATTTAAAATTCTTGAAATTTTAATATTATTAAATACTATTGAACTATATGGTTTATAATTTCCTTACATATTTCTTCTACTCCTCTGGTCCTTAATATAAGACAAGTTTAGGGAATTAACCTTGATTCTAAATATAGGACATATTTTTTATATTTGTGAATATTTTTCTAATATACCCCTATTGATGCTTCTTCAACAATAAAGGATAAGAGGGAATCAAAGAATTAAAGGAGATGAGTATTAACTATCTAAGATGTCATATTAATTAATTTAACTAACTTTTTTAATCTAATCAAATTAGGTAAATATGTTTTATATTAAGGATCGGATGAGTACTTTGTCTAGTCATTAATATATGACCTAATTGAGGAGTTAATATTGATCCTACGTATAAGACATATTTCCTATATCTGTAATTTTTTTCCTCCAATTTACCCATGTTAATGCTCCCGAAACCATGATCAAGTAAAACAATTGGGGAGAATTAAGGAAGACATTATAAGGGACCGGCTATATGGATCGCATAACGCTATTGTATGCCATTAACAACCAAACCCATTAGATAGATTGTTAACTAAAAATATCTCATTTAATAACTTCATTGAACATTCTCTTCGGTCTTCTTCTACCCCTTTCTTACAAGACTCCATATTATCTGCACTTTCCACTAACACCTCCAACAACTTTACTTTCTACTACATAAGAAACTCTTGCCTTATTTTGCATTTTAGATACGCTACAAAATCTGTTAAAGGTACATGTATATGGTTATATATACATCAGATCAAATTAATCGTGATTGAATCAAATACATATAATATAAAGTTTACGTGCATATGAAGGATTTGGGACCTGTTAATTAATCCAATGAAGCAATGATACAATCCACGTGAAATCAGATCACAAATTGGAGTCAGTTTTATCTTACGCAGCGAAAAAACACAATCAAACAGAAAGAGAAGAGAGTTTTTATGTCTGAGAAGGAAACTGTTTTTTCATACATATATGTATGAAAACAACCCACACATGTACGTATGGACAAATGAGAAAATATATACGTACATGCCAACAATTATGTGTAACCGTTACCACAACATTTTCTCACAATGAAGTATTTTTTTAGGATCAATCAAGATCTTTTTTAGTACTGTCAAGATTTGAAATATTAAAGAAAATGAATGGTCAAGATGAAGATGAAGTGAAATGGATGGTGGAGATTTATTTTTGGTGTGATGGGGAGGGATGAGGAGAAGAGTGATGGGGAGAGGATCCGGTTCCGGAAGTACTATATTCAAACAAAATTTAAAATCTGGTCATTCACAACACAAAAAGTTATATTTACAACAAAATTTAAACACCTGGATTTTGTTTCAATATAATGCAAATAATATAAAAAAAGTATGGACTTTTTTTATATGTGATTTTTTGTTGGAATTTTTTTGATATTTTGTATGTTCCTTAGGGCATGACTGTCATTTTCCCTTAAAAGAAAGAAGTACATCGTTTTTTTAACTCTTTTTTAGGATAGATCAACCGAATTGATCAAATTCAAAATTTCAAACTATTGTATAATATTATTAAATTGAGAAAACATTGGTGAATAGTCCATGCATGTTTGGAAATTTCTTTAGTCATACGGAAAGTACCAATGCTTGAATTTAGATCTTTATGGTTATGGCCAATACAATTTCATAATAGAAACTTATCACTGATGTTGTCTATTAAATTTGTGTTTTATGAGTTTACAGTTAATTTTGGAATTGTAATTAATTATTTTAGTCAAATTTTCTAGAGATAGCATGTTAAAGATGTGGTAATGATGTGCCTCTAATACGTCAACAATATTTGTAACAATAGAAATTTTTTACCCAAATTAATCACAAAAATAAAAATTAAAAAAAATGGGTATTTTCTAAAATAAATTAATTAATTGAGATTTCTTAATCTTGGGATGGTTCCAACCGCAACATTAGCGGCCAAGGTAAATTTTTTAGTCAAAAGGAATAAAAATGAAAAAAAAAAAAAAAAAAAAAAAAAAAAATAGATGCAACACTACTTAACTCCAATATAAACTTTATTTTTATAATAATATCATATGTTTGAAAACTTCCATAGAGTTATCATCATGACAACTTAAAGACAAGTGACAAATAAGAAAGCTTTCATTATAAGCCTCAGTTCCAACATATATAAGGGGTTTTATCTATTTAATTTGGCTCTTAAAAAGATCAGAACTTGCGCAGATATAATTAAAACAAAGAAAGATGAAGAAATATATATATATAAGTACATGATGGTTAGAGGATTCCAGAGAATAGAATAAGTGTGAAAGTCCTGGGTGGGATCAAACCACAAGTGAAACTGCTGCTCTCTGTTACCGTTTCCCTGTGCATATATGTTTGTATGAAGAGTATATGGATCACCACTCAAATTCCCTAGAAATTCAAAGTCTATTTCATCATGAGTTGACCCCTCTGAACTTAGCTGCACATATATACATATCCATCGTCATCACAATAATCAAATATATTAATAATCATATTCCATCTGTAAAGAAGATTATATATGTGTGTGTGGGGGTTACGTACATAGTAAGTGGTGACGGTGCCGGCGGAGTTGCCGGGGACGAGCTTGAGCTGCATGTCAATCTTTGCGAAGAGGTATTCATTGACGGAGCTGAAGCCGGAGCCGGAGCTCTTGTCGAGGGAGAGGGTGAGGAGGGAGCCGTCGTCAAGAATCATGCCGCGGCCGTCGCCCCAGGTGATTTGGAAGTCCTGGTTGAAGTTTCCGGCGGAAGATGCAGCGAGGACGAGGACGCTGATGAAGAGAAAGCCAATCATGGTGATAGGGTTATTGTTGTGGTGCGTCATTTTCAAGAGAATTAGATGGATGTTTTTGGGTAGCAAGTTTTAGGGGGAGAGAGGGCGAAAGAGAAATGAGGAAAAACTGAAAAAGCCAAATATTAATGTTTGGAACTTTGGATTGGGCAAGCCTCGAGTGGATGATATAAGCGAAGGTTTGCGTCTATATATATAGCTGGAGAGAGGAGAGATACTAACCCCGTAAAATAATAATGATATTAAACACGGAAACCTTCCACTTATGTATAGATCTTATCTCACTCAGCTGCACGCAAAACCATTGGTAGATGTAAAAGAAAACAAAAATTCTAAAGCAACCAACCAGTTACAAGTTATTGGTTAAAATGGCCTCATTTGAAGGGGGAAAAAGTTAAAATGGCCTCAGTCCCTTAAGATGAAAGCTATTTGAACATTTAATGAGGGTTTTTTTTTTTTTGGTCAATTTTGCGCCTCTCACTAATTATATATATTGCATTAATTAAAAGTTTGGTAATATCTATATATATTTACTTTGTTTCTCTACTTGCCTCTGATCCTCATAAATAAAGTTACATTAAAAAAAGATTTATTTCAGATTTACTTATTATTTTTAACTAATTTTAACCATTTTCTTAAACTGTATAATTCGGTTATTAAGCTCCTACAAATAGGATAGAGGGAGTAGATAACAAATTTTCTTATCTTTCTACCCTATATAGATGTGCTGGCATAGGAAGATAGGAGTACCATGTAAATTTTGTCCAAAAAATAAATATGTAAATAATGGATTTTATTTAACATATAATTTATATGTGGGATCATATATATTCTTTTTATGAATGGCCGGATTGATCGATTGATATAATAATGTTTTTTAATTTTATTTTGAGGTGTGTGTATATTTATATATGTATGTGTGTGTATATATGTGTGTGTATATATGTATGTGTATGTGTGTCTATATATATTCACACATAAATACACACATACACATATATATGTGTTTGTATATATATATGTGTGTGTGTATATTTATATGTACTATACACACACATACACACATACATACATATAGTGACCTCCTATACATTATATGGAGGATGAGGATAGTAGGGTCGTTTTCATTAAAGTTATATTTTCCTTAAAAAAAGGTTTATATTGCACATTAATTAAATTTTTTTAAAAAAAAATTGTGTTTTGTTTCTTACCTATGTTTATTAATTTACATTATATAGTAATATTGTTTTTTTTTAAAAAAAAGATGAAAAGATTATTTAAAAAGAATAATAAATGAAGAGGAGGTTAGATTAAATTGGCCGGTGATTTAGTTATGTTGGGTCGTCGGTATAATTAACATCAAAGAAAAAGTGAATGGTGTAGTAATTGAGATGAAAAATACAGTCATAAGAGTAATAAATAAAGGAGAGGGATTAAATAATGGTATATATAAATGGGAAAGAACAAAGTAGGGTTGACTTCTTTCCCTCTTCAATGGTTCAAGAGTTGGCTACCTCTCTTCTTCTGCCTTGTGGATGCCAGCCAGCTAGCTAATCTCATCCATAGGACTATATAGAAACAATGAACTGATCATAATCTCATGATTAAAAAGACTAATGAAAAGGTTTGATGATATGATGTTATTAGATTTTAAAGCCATGACAAAACTTGTTTTAATTTAGGATTAAAGTGCAACCAACACCTTAAAGTATTTTTCCATATGCATCTTGTGTGTTAAAGTATTTTGTGCTCCAAACTGTGAAGTATTTTTTCTTATGCGTCAATCACCCAAAAATATTTTTTACACTTATTAATTTATATAATTTATGGTTCTAAATACACATAAAGAAATATTTACAGTATTGGATGTACTAAAAAAAAAAAAAAAAGATTATGCTATTAGACGCACGAGAAAAAATACTTCAAGGTGCCAAGTACACCGAGATTCACTAAAAAATACTTTAAGGCACCAGATGCACCTAAAAAAAAAATATTTGAGAGCTAGATGCACCTCTATCATTTAATTTATTCATCAAAATATTTAATCCGTGTGTTTAGATTCATATTAAGACTACAAAAACTATAATTTTAGTTAAAGTGCATGGATAGTTTGCTTTCTTCCGTGAAAATAATACTTTTGTGGTATAATTATTTTCAACGTGAAATCAAACACGAAATAAAACACAACGGTTTAGTTTAGTATATTTTTGGAGAGTATGAAGTGATTTGATCTTGTTCTACTAAAGGGGAACTTAAAGTCTAACAATATAGTGATTCTCTATGATTTTACCTAAAAATAAACTTGGAAAAACTCTTTATTTGGACACATTCCATTTTTGGTTAGTTATGATGAGGTGCTTAGATATTACTATCTCCAAATTCTAAATATATGATAAAATGTTTAGTGCAATTTGTACTAAAAAATTTGTTCTATATTTAGGAACGAGGGAGTACTTTTCCCCCTTCTTTTGTCCACCTTTTTTTCCCCACAGTTAGATAATGTTACTTATAATAACTACGAAGTGCAGTATTATCAATTTAGGGTTTAGATGGTGTTAGCCATTTGTTTTTCGTTCTCTACAAATGTCTTTGGCTGATCAATATATTCATGCATTCCAAATAAAAATTAGTCAATTAGTCATTGAATAATTTGATTGAATCATACCCATAATTCCGTAAAAGTTTTAAAACCCATAATAAATTATTAGTTAAATTTGACATTGATTTTTTATTTTTAAAAAATTTGACCTTTAATATTTTTGGCATGAAAAAAATAGGACATTGGAACAAATTAAAGAGGAATTAAAAATATATTAGAAAAATAAAAGGTGTGTATTTGGCAAATTTTGGTATTTGTCACTATCACGTTACATGTCATGAAATGCATGTCTCTTATGGATTGGTCCATTAGAATTATTCGTTCCTCTAAACTAAATTATTTGGTTGTTAATATAATTTAAAATTCTTGAAATTTCAATATTATTAAATACTATTGAACTATATGGTTTATAATTTTCTTACATATTTCTTCTACTCCTCTGGTCCTTAATATAAGACAAGTTTAGAGAATTGACCTTGATTCTAAATATAAGACATATTTTTTATATTTGTGAATATTTTTCTAATCTACCCCTATTGATGCTTCTTCAACAATAAAGGATAAGAGGGAATCAAAGAATTAAAGGAGATGAGTATTAACTATCTAAGATGTCATATTAATTAATTTAACTAACTTTTTTAATATAATCAAATTAGGTAAATATGTTTTATATTAGGATCGGATGAGTACTTTGTCTAGTCATTAATATATGACCTAATTAAGGAGTTAATATTGATCCTACGTATAAGACATATTTCCTACACCCTTAATTTTTTTCCCTCCAATTTACCCATGTTAATGCTCCCGAAACCATGATCAAGTAAAACAATTGGAGAGAATTAAGGAAGACATTATAAGGGACCGGCTACATAGATCGCATGACGCCACTGTATGCCATTAACAACCAAACCCATTAGATAGACTGTTAACTAAAAATGTCTCATTTAATAACTTCATTGAACATTCTCTTCGGTTTTCTTCTACCCCTTTCTTACAAGACTCCATATTATCTGCACTTTCCATTAACACCTCCAACAACTTTACTTTCTACTACATAAGAAACTCTTGCCTTATTTTGCATTTTAGATACGCTACAAAATCTGTTAAAGATACATGTATATGGTTATATATACATCAGATCAAATTAATTGTGATTGAATCAAATACATATAATATAAAGTTTACGTGAATATGAAGGATTTGGGACGTACCTGTTAATTAATCCAATGAAGCAATGATACAATCCACGTGAAATCAGATCACAAATTGGAGTCAGTTTTATCTTACGCAGCGAAAAAACACAATCAAACAGAAAGAGAAAAGAGTTTTTACGTCTGAGAAGGAAACTGTTTTTTCATACATATATGTATGAAAACAACCCACACATGTACGTATGGACAAATGGAAAATACATACGTACATGCCAACAATTATGTGTAACCGTTACCACAACATTTTCTCACAATGAAAATTTTAGATACAAGTATATGTTAATCAGTTACTGTTGTAATTTTTATCAATATATCTTACGTTATTTGATAAGACTCTTCATATTATTTAATTTTAATCACTTATTTAATTAATTTATGTGTGATTACTTCTTTATATTTAGATTTTCCTCCTGTTGATGGGTCGTAGAAGCCTCATGCTTACAATATTCAGTTTTTCTTTCTTTCTTTCTTTCATTTTTTTTAATCCCAAGTCGTTTGGCTCTCGATACCATGTTCAAATTTTAAAAACCGACAACATAAATTTTGTCAATATAAAATATAAAACACCTATATTATATTAAGAAAAATTAAAAATAAAGGGTCATAGCCCTTATTGCGTCAAATATAATACTCTTCCAGTCATTAATATAAAACATATTTAGGGAGTTGATTTTGCTTTTAGATATAAAACATAGTTTTTATATTTGTCATTGTTTTCCTAATTTACTCTATTGATGCTCCCTCAACTATAATCAATGAGTAGATAATGGAATGAAGAAATTAAGGAAGATGACTAGGATTTTTAGAAAATATATGTTATATTAACTAATTTAACCAATTTCCTTAATCTAATAAAATTATATAAATATGTCTTATATTAAAAATAAGAGTGTTGGAAAATTACAAAACTTCGAAGTAAGTACAACAAACTATTGCACGCAGGAGATATTTCTTGCCCTCAACCTCAAATGACCAAGCAAATAAAAATGGCTTTTACTTGTCTTCCTCTAATTTTGATGATGATCAATTCCACTTTACCAACTAATCATACACTTAATAATGTCCTCTTTTTGAAATTTTTCCACAAACCACAATTCAGTACCATCTCTATCAGGAAACTATGTTGATCTTTATTTTTTAGAAAATCCAAATATTTGGGGCATCAATAACCACAAATATTCTATATAGTATACAATAATAATTAATCAGGGTTTAAGATTCTGCTTAAATCATTGTTTAACCATATTAACAAACATATCCTAATCGTATCATCTTTCACCACCTAATTAAGTGCAGCTTCGCATATTCTAATTACTCGTAACTGTTAACTTTCTTTAATTTCTGAGTTCTGTCCGAGGCTTATGGCATCATAATATTGACCCATTTCAAGATTACGGATTTAATTAGATTGAGAGGAATTATATTGAAAATATTCAATCTATTTGTCCTAATGTTTTGTTTTTATAAGCTATTGTGGGTCTTATACATCATATTTATATAATAGAGTTTTTTCTTTTTTTCGTGTTAGGTAAATATATAATTAGTCTGTCAATAGTTGTGAGCTATAATTTCTGCCACTATAATATTAATGTTCACCACTTTTTAATATAGCGTTAGCTATCAAAATTATTTCTTTTAATAAGTTTCTAATTTTTTAAGTCGCATAGTACTATATTGTTTTGCAGAGAGGACGTTGAAAGTGATACTTTTATGTTCAAACACTCAGTAGAACACAACACACGGAAAGGGGAAAAAAAATAATTTCATTTTGTAGGTGTTGAAATTAATATAAATTTATAAGAAGTAGGATGACATAGCAGATTCTTGTTTCTTTTTTATTCAGATGAGAGAATAATTTCATTTTGTAAGTGTTAAAATTAATAATAATAAATCTATCAGAAGTTCGATGGCATAGCAGATATATTCTTGTGACAGGGATTATATAGGAAATTGTATTCGATTTATAGCTAGGAAATTGTATTCGATTTATAGGAATCTTTGATTTGTAGGGATTAAGAATAATCTTCATTAATAGTCATTATGAGCCATTACTATTGAGGCTCTCTTATCTTCTATATATATGTAACGGTTGTATATGAAATACGGACACAATATTCATTCTTTCCATTTTGCCGAGTCACATGGTATCGAGCCCGGTTGTGCCCTCTCTAAAATATTTTTTTTATATACACATTTTTTAGGTTTTCACATTCTTCCCCGTCACCTCCAAATTTTTTTCCTTGTTTTCTTGAGAGCTATTATCTCGATTTTACTCTATTTTTTTTTTTTTTATCGAGACCCATTCTTTCGATTGCTCCATTTTTTTCCTCGTTTTCTTGAGAGCTATTCTTTCGATTTTACTTTAGTTTTTCCTTGTTTTCTCGAAACTTATTATCTTGATTGATCTTGTTTTTTTTTTTCTCTCTTGTTTTCTCGAGACCTTCTCGAGATCTATTATCTCGATTGATATATTTTTTTTTCTCCTTGTTTTCTCAAGACCTATTATCTCGATTGCTCTTTTTTTTTTTTTGGAGCTAACTTGGTCTCCCTCCAAGAGAGAGTTAACATGGTCTCTCTCTAAGAAGGAGTTAACATGGTCCTCTTCATCTTTTTTTTTTCTCCATATTATTTCTTCTAATCACCTTTTTTTGTTTTTGTATTCGATTTATCTTCTAATCACTTTTATTAACCATTTGGTGTTGGTCCTTGATGAGACCTTTGGAGTATTTTTTACTCTCCGATGAGATCTTTTGGTGTTTGTCTCTGACGAGACGTGTGAAATATATTGTTAGGTCCCTTGTGAGACCTTTTGTTGTAGACATATTTACAAAGCCACTTCATCTTACTCGGTTTCATGAACTCAAGTTCAAGCTGGGCATCCAAGATATCCATGCTCCAGCTTGCCGGGGGGTGACAGGGATTACATAGGAAATTGTATTCTGTTTTATAGCTAGGAAATTGTATTCTGATTTATAGGAATCCCGATTTGTAGGGATTAGGAATAATCTACATTAATAGTCATTATGAGCCATTACTATTGAGGGTCTCTTATCTTCTATATATATGTAACTTGTATATGAAATACGGACACAACATTCATTCTTTCTATTTTGTCGAGTCACATCTTGTTTAATTTCTTTTTTATTCAGATGAGTAGCATCTGAAAATTAAACATCATCATCAAACAATTTTAATTTGATGTGATCAAGTAATTAAACATCATCATAAAACATATTTCCTATATCTGTAATTTTTTTTCCTCCAATTTACCCATGTTAATGCTCCCGAAACCATATCAAGTAAAACAATTGGAGAGAATTAAGGAAGACATTATAAGGGACCAGCTACATGGATCGCATAACGCCACTGTATGCCATTAACAACCAAACCCATTAGATAGATTGTTAACTAAAAATGTCTTATTTAATAACTTCATTGAACATTCTCTTTAGTCTTCTTTTACCCCTTTCTTACAAGACTCCATATTATCTGCACTTTCCACTAACACCTCCAACAACTTTACTTTCTACTACATAAGAAACTCTTGCCTTATTTTGCATTTTAGATACGCTACAAAATCTGTTAAAGGTACATGCACTACTACAAAAATTGTATATTACTTCCTTAAAAAACGTCCTTATTAAAAAATAGGTAGTAAAAATTGAACTCGGTGGCATTCTTGTAATTATATTCAAGGAAGTTGAGCATTGAACGTCCCGAATTTTTGTTCGGACGCCTAACATCCGGGTATATTGTTTCGCGCCAAGGGAAATATGAGAATTTTTTGTTTGGCGCCATGGGATTTAATTTTTTTGTTTAAAATTGGCGACCCGAATAGATTTCAGTAGCCTATTTTAATATATTTTGCGCCATGGGAGATATGGGAATATATTGTTTGGCGCCGTGGTTTTTGTTGTTGATGTTTTTCTTGTTTTTGGTTTAAAATTGGCGACTGAATAGATTTCAGTCGCCTATTTTTAAAAAGTGGCGACTGAAATGGATTCGTGTCGCCACTATTTTAAAAGAGGCGAAAATGGATTCAGTCACCACTATTTTAAAAGAGGCGACCGAAATGGATTCAAAGTCACCACTATTTTAAAAGAGGCGACTGAAATATATTCAGTCGCCTCTTTTAAAATATGAGAATTTTTGTTCAGACGCCTAACATCCGGGTATATTGTTTCGCGCCAAGGGAAATATGAGAATTTTTTGTTTGGCGCCATGGGATTTAATTTTTTTTTGTTTAAAATTGGCGACCTGAATAGATTTCAGGTAGCCTATTTTAATATATTTCGCGCCATGGGAGATATGGGAATATATTGTTTGGCGCCGTGGTTTTTTTTTGTTAATGTTTTTCTTGTTTTTGGTTTAAAATTGGCGACTGAATAGATTTCAGTCGCCTATTTTAAAAAGTGGCGACCGAAATGGATTCAGTCGCAACTATTTTAAAAGAGGCGACCGGAAATGGATTCAGTCGCCACTATTTTAAAAGAGGCGACTGAAATATATTCAGTCGCCTCTTTTAAAATAGTGGCGACTGAAATGGATTCGTGTCGCCAATTTTCTAAAATAGGCGACCGAACTCCAATCGTGTCGCTTCTATTCTCAATAAACCTAATCGACACGCACGCACACTCCCTCCTATCGCTTCCCTACTTTCTTCAACCCTTGCCTCGGTCGCTCCGTCTTACGTCGTATCATCTCTCACTCCGCCGACTCCGCCATCGCCCCGTCGTCGCCCTCTTTACTGTAGCTCTTTCGATCTCCGTCCTCCTTCCCTCCTCTCTCACGCTGTCAGACCTACCGTGCTTGCGAATCCTAGCTTATTCGGCCCCTCCGGTTTGTCCCTCCTCCTCGTTCTTCTTCACCTCCGACTTTGAGCAATGAGGTTGAGTTACTCCCTTCTGCTGCACTGCTTACCTGATTCAATGAGCAACCCTTCATCTTTACCAGTTGAGTTTGTCCCCTGTTCTCAAAATGTCTGCCCTCATTCTACAAAAATTGCTTTACGAATCTTGTTTTGTGATTTGTTAGGGGTCAATTTCTTGAATTCTAGACAATTTTTTGGTGAAGCTTTGAAACCCACAACTTTAGGATAACCAGTTGGTTGAGTCCGTCTTAAATAAAGTGATATAGGAGTTTGAGCATCACATTGCCGATTATTCTGGGTCCTATAGGTAGATGGGATAAATAAAAATTTTATTTAATACTAAATTTGGCGTGTTGGTGTTATACGTTGTTTGATATTGTCGGTTCACTTAGTTCGTTCTTTACGTGAACGCAGGGATTGTCGGAAGCGGTCTATTTAGGTAAGTGGATAATCACTTGTCACATTACGTTTTAGTTCGGTGGATATTTCATTTGGTTCTTTGGTTTTTCTCGTTGCTAATTTAGCATATTGGGTTTGGGTTAGGTGGATTTGATACTGCATAGACTAGCAAAGAAGGTGAGGGTTGTAATCCTTCATTGTGAGTGAAGAATGTTATTTTAAATTCTTCATTTTAATGTAAAGTTGATGTTTGTCTATGCAGAGCATACGATAGGGCTGCAATTAAGTTCACAGGTGTTGATGCTGATATAAACTTCAATCTGAGTGATTATGAGGAAGACATGGAGATGGTACTAATAGAATGAATTAAATGAACAAGTTATTGCAATATCTGTTGTTTTTGGGGCCATCTTGTTATTCTTTTCATATTTATGAGGAAATCAAGGAATCTGGAAAACATTCATTTTATGTCTTTTTTCACAGATATCATATGTTTATATGGCAAGCTATTGGTTATTTGTGTCTTTAACTCGTACATTCTCATTGCATTTTGTGATGCTTTATTCAAATTCATGATGGATAGATTATATGACTTAAGTCCACTCTAGTGAATCATCGAAGGTTATTGTTGCTCTTTGAAACATGACACTAGGAATTTTAGTCAATGATGTGTTTTGGTTTATTATCCTTATGATTCTAAATGCACTTTGTGAGATTTGTTACAACTTTCCAGGATTTGAGATCTTAGCTTTCCCCGCAATCGTTTGGTGTCCACATCATGCATAATTGCATTGATGACTTCATTGTTTTTATCAACTTCATCGACTAGTAGTAAACTATTCATAGCCGTAGTAAACTGTATGTTTTCTCATTTTTATTATCCCATTTCACTATCTCCTCGAGAATCCCAATTGCATTACCAAAGTGTGTGCAATTGAACCAAACGGACCCTTATGTTTGTGGAATATTGTTGATTTTGAGATTAATTATGTGATTTTGTATGTTATAATTTTGTATTGTTACAATGCGGATATAGACGAGAAGAGATTAAAGGATAGTCATCTTCGTCTTTTTTGACTACCTCAGAAATCTTGGTCAAAGGTTTGAAGCAAACGGTTGCGCCCCCAAATTAGGTCAGTTGCTTTCATTTTATGCACACACACACATATTGTCCTTATATGATGCATTCTTCTTGAGAGAGAACAACACTTTTGTGTTATGGCTTCATGGATTACCATTATTGGTTTAAGTGTATTTAATCCAAATCCGTGATTTTTTTGTTTGTCTTTCCTTTATTATTAGCCATATGAACTACGTGAATTTGATTAAAAAAGTGATGACTTCATGGTTTACCATTTCCATTACCATTGAAGTATATGTCGGTAGGAATAATTCCAATGTTCTCGTTAGTTGATGAAATTGTTGGATTTAATAGTTGATATTGTTCTGAATTGTTTTAGTTAGTAAGTTTTGTTGAATTAAGCTGAAATTGGTTGTTATTGAAATTTTGGGATGTCTTACTTTTAAGGGGAAACGTTGCCGAAATTTTCTTAAAAGAAAGCATGTCGTTGTTGAAATTGTTATGAACTTGATTGTTGTTGGAAATGTCGTAGGTGGTAATAAAATGGGTCATAGTTGGATGAATGTTTTGAGAACTAGTGAAGAATATGAGAATGGGGTGGAAGAGTTTATTGAATTTGCTAGAAGGAATGTGGCTACAAAAAATGGGATATACTATTGTCCATGTGTTAATTGTTTAAATGGGGTTCGAAGGGATATTGCCGATATAAGGGACCACCTAATTTGTGATGGAATAAACCTTCGATACACAACGTGGATATGGCATGGGGAGGAGGTAACTCCCAAAGGCATCCTACGAAAATGAAGTTGAGGTAGATGATGATGGAATGGAGAGAATGATTCATGATGTTGAGGTCGAATCCTTTGCACAACCGAATGAATATGATAGCGTGCGAAGTGATGCAGAGACACCTTTGTTCCCTGGGTGTACTAAGTATACACGGTTGACTGGGACCTTACATTTGGTCAACTTAAAGGCAACATGTGGGTGGACGATAGCGCTTTCACGTCGTTGCTTGAATTGTTGTGTGATATGTTGCCGATAATAATGTACTTCCAAATCGTATGTATGAGGCCAAGAAAATCTTATCTACGATGGGTATGGAGTATAAAGAGATACACAGTTGCCCTAATGACCGCATATTGTACGTAAAATGAGTATGAAGGCCTTAGTAATTGTCCGAAGTGTAAAACTTCACGATACAAAGTGAAGAAAGGTGGTGGTTCGAGATCACACAAAAAAAAGGCAACCTTTGAAGGCCTTGTGGTATCTTCCCATAATTCCTCGGTTTAAGCGTCTCGTTTACTAGTGAAGCAACAAAAAGAAGTTGAGATGGCATTCGATGAGAGAATATCCGATGGAAAATATCTACGGCACCCGCCGACTCTCTCCAATGGAAGAAAATAGACGAAATGTTCCCGCAATTTGGCATTGAGCCAAGAAACCTTTGGTCGGGGCTTTGTACAGATGGCTTCAATCCGTATCGAACTCTTAGCGCACCCATAGTGCATGGCCTAGTTCTCCTTGTAATATACAACTTACCTCCTCGCTATGTATGAAACGCAAGTATGTGATGCTTTCTATGATGATTTCGGACCAAAACAGCCTGGTAACAATATCGATGTGTACTTGGCGCCTTTGGTTGAGGATTTGAAGAAGTTGTGGGAGGAAGGCATAGATGTGTTTGATGCATATAAGAAGGAGTCCTTCAAGTTGCGTGCAATGATTTTTACCACGATCAACGACTTTCCCGCATACGGAAATTTGTCTCGGGTATAGTGTGAAGGGGCATAAAGCATGTCCAATATGTGAAGCCGACACAAACTTCCAAAGAATTAAAGCATGGAAAAAAATGGTCTACCTCGGTCACAGGAGGTTTCTTGATCGGTTCCACCCATATCGTAAGTTAAGAAAGCATTTTAATGGCTTACCGGAGCATAGAACGGCTCCAAAGGCATTAACCGGAGAGGAAGTCTATAGTCGGGTGATGCATATCAATGTCACATTGGGTAAGCGAGAAAAGGATTGCGGGTGAGAAGAATATATGGAAGAAGAGATCAATTTTCTTTGATCTTCCATATTGGCGTAGTCTTGATGTGAGACACGCCTCTTGATGTGATGCATGTGGAAAAAAATGTTTGCGATAGCCTTGTCAAGACTTTTTGCACATACCAGGGAAGACTAAGGATGGAATTAGTGCGAGACTAGACCTGGTTGATATGGGAATAAGAGAACGGTTACATCCACGAGTAATGGATGATGGTAAGAGGGCATACATGGAGCCAGCAGCTCATACACTATCAAAAGCGGAGAAAAAAAGTTTGTGTGGGTGTCTATATGACATTAAGGTTCCACAAGGATATTCTTCAAATTTGAGAAGGTGTGTTTCAATGGACGATTTGAAGTTAGTGGAAATGAAGTCTCATGATTATCATGTGTTGATGCAACAACTATTACCAGTAGCTATTTGGGGCATTATGAAAGATGAAGTGCGGACCACTATAACAAAATTGTGTATTTTCTTTAATACTATATGTAACAAAGTCATTGACATTGAAAAGTTGGATGAATTGGAAAATGAGGGTTATATTATTTTGTCCCAACTAGAGATGCATTTTCCTCCCGCATTTTTCGATATAATGGTGCACCCGATAGCGCAATTGGTAAGGGAGGTAAGGCTCATGGTCCAGCTTTACCTAAGGTGGATGTACCCTTTCGAGCGATACATGAAGATCTTAAAAGGGTATTCTAAAAATCCTTATCGACCGGAAGCCTCAATCGTTGAGAGATATGTAGTGGAAGAGGCTATGGAGTTCTCAGAAAGATTATCTATCGGGGTCGACGTTACAATCTCAAAGATGATAAGGGGATAAGTGAGGGAACTCGAGGAATCAAACTGAAGAATATGCTTCGCAAGTGCAGGGTGTTGCAAGCACACCCGTACATCTTGAATAATACGGAAGAAGTTCAACCATACATTGATGAACACGAAAGAGTTTGAAGAATATGAATCCAAGGAAGAATGACATGCAGATAGCTAATGAGCAAAAGAAGACATTTATAAAGTGGTTCCAGGAGAAGGTATTGCACGAGACCGGTGTATCGGCTACAATCGAGTGGTTAGCCTGGGGGCCTTCTTATCGTCATCACTTGGACAAAGTTATGATATCAACGGATATTCTTTCTACACAAAAGACCAAGATGACAGAGTTCGTGCAAAACAAAAAGATGGTTGAAGCTGAATCCATGCACTTTTCGAGTTCGAAAGACAAAAACCCGGTGTTAGCATCTATGGCCTATTATGGAGTTATTGAAGAAATATGGGAGATGAGCTACACCAAGTTCAAAGTTGCTTTATTTAAATGTAAGTGGGTTAACAATAATGCAAGTAATAGATCCTAAATTTGGATTTGTCTCAGTTGATCTTCAAAGATTTGGTCATAGAGACGAGCCATTCATTCTAGCAAGCCAGCGAAACAAATGTTTTATGTTACGTACCCGCAAATAACAAAATGTCCATTGTACTTCAAAGTAAAAAAAAACAGACGTATGGTGAAGAATCATTGAACCTGGACGATACACTCCCTTTCACAACAAATCCACCGACAACACGTGAAGTAGAATTGGTAGATGATGAAGAATATGCTCCAAGGAAGGATCATTCTGAAGGAATATGGGAAACCATATAAAGTAAGATCTTAAGTTATGAAAAAGTCCTATGTTATTTTTGTACGTTTTAACATGTTAGTTCATTTTATTCATTCGTTTATTATTTAATAATAACCCTATCTAACATTATTCATTTGTCTTTGATGAACAGAATATGTCTAGCTCGACGAGTCATCGGGTGATGGTGGGAATGATGTACCGGTGGTGAGAAGGGGTAGAGGTAGCACACATATGGGTGCGTTAATTGCACGTCGTGGCGGTCAGAAAAAGAGGCTGCATGTGGAGTTCGATGCCAATATGAATCCAATTGGTCCAGAGGAAGACAATTTCATTAGCTATGTAGGCTATCTGGCTCGAAGCAAAGTTCGCATTGTATTCTCTCATTGGAAGTTGGTTCCTCCTAAAACGAAGGAGTTGATCTCGGGCACAACTTTTGGTATCTCACTTTCGATATCTTATGCATTTGTATCTTTAGTTTTATCACTTGATTTCTTTCATATCTTCTCTTTACCTTGCAAAGAAATGTATGATGTGCCTAACAATAAGGCCATGAACAAGCATTGGATGGGCGAGGTTCGTATACGTTGGAAAGACTTTAAGAACAAGCTCACTAGAAAGTATATTCGAGGGGCAAAGAGGGACAAGGACCCATGTCGACTATGATTACATTTCTCCGCAGGACCGGAGGGAGTTTGTGGCGTCACGCCGAATCCCGAATTTCTTGTAAAATTTCTTTCATATCTTATCTTTTAGTTGAATCTTTTTGACATCGAAGGCTCAGTTTTATTTGTTTTCGTGTCACGTAAAACAAGTCGCCAATAGAGAGAGGCAATCGAGAAATAAGTATCCACATTGCATGTCTAGGGGTGGCTATAAGAAGCTTGAACGAGGCCGATGGAAGAAGAGTTGCGTAGAAAATGAAGGAAGCCGCTCAATCCGATCCTTCCACCGTTATCCAGCCCTCGAGCGTCCTCCTCGCCACAAAAAATGGATAGTCATGCGAGGATGAAGGGCGAGAAATATATAAATAAAGATGTGGCGAGGTTGCTTCAAAGATTGTAAGTAGTTAAATTAGAAGTATTAAATAGCCTCGCTTGTTTCATATTTTTAGAGTTTAATTAGTTACTATTTATGCAAAATCCTATGATACAGATGTGCTTGAGCAAAGAAAGCAGCCAAGGTTCATTCACGCCGGTACACGGATGGACATTTTGTCCACGGCGATTGGGAAGCCCGATTACCTTGATGCCGTTTCGGGGGAGCCGAGGGAGTTAGTGTCGCGAAATACTTTGGACGGCGTTCGAGTTGTTCGCATGACGATGACAACCCTAGTCCTCGCCTTGTAGCCAAAATTCGAGCGTCCCTCGTAGATGAGGTTATGGCACAACTACGGGGTGAAATGAGGGAGATGATACAAGGGAAGGTAAATACGCAACCTTCAAACCAGAATCCCCGGCCTTCCCAAGCAAAGCAAGGAAAGTTTTCACGCTCCGATGTACCTATTGGCGAACCTTCTCATCACTCTCCGTGATGTACTTATTGACGAGCCTGGCGAGCCTTCTCACACTCCACATGGGGGGACAACCCCGCACTCTATATTTGGATGATCCACACCGGCGTATTGTTGCAGATGGTCTTGTTTACCCGTAACAAACCACACACCACAATATGCAAATTCCACAAGACCAACGTAGGGTGACTCGACAAGTGTGCGAGAGGGGAAGAAAAGACAAACCATCCCGATTGTTGATGAGGAGGTTCCCACGCTAGACGCCGCCACCTCATCGTTCATCCTTTGGCCGCGTCATCTTATTGAGATCGGACGACACCTCCAATGGTAGGAAATACATTACGATTGACGATGAGTAGGGTTTAGGATTGATTTTCATTGCTAACCCACTCATAATCTGTTTATTATGTTTTCAATAGCATGAACAAGCTACGCGTGCATTTCTATACTTATCACAAATGCGCAGAGCTCTACCAGACATCGTCTCTATAGGCTTGCGATGCCTCCGGCATTGTCGGTGCGTAAAAGACATATCCGATATGTATTGACAAGAAAGATTTGATAGAGTTTATGCATATGGACTGTTTAGATATACAAAGGGCTTCAACTTGCAATATTGTAAGTTTTTTTTACCCTTTAATTATATCACTACTCTTTTTTTGTTTAATATAGTCAACAACACTTATCATTTTATTTCGATCGTAGTGTCTGCCACGACATATGCAAAAAGGGAGACCAATTGGATTCGTATGGATTCTTATGTCCTGGATCCACAAACTTTTCGGCTCGCAATATCTTAGCCGGAGGGCCATTTATGTTGGTTTAACAATGGGCGACATAAAATCGTCTTGTTATCTAGTGCCAATACATGAAAGGTGCGTTTTTTTTTTTGTCTATATAAGATTCTTATATGCTTTTTTATCTTAGTTTAATATTAATATGTATATGTTGTAGTGGTCATTGGACCCGTGTGCGTTGTTTGTCCCGCCAAGAACGCATGTTATTGGTTCGATTCCATAGGTGGCGTGCCAACCAAGGATATCAAAAACATGTTTGCCGAGTAAGTAAATTTTTGTCTAAATCATCGATTCTTTTTTTAAATGAATTGTTTTTTTGTCTCGTTAATTTCCATTTTAATGATAGGGGTCTTAAGACATATAGACAGATTGCCGGGAGCACGAGAGCAGGGGTGGATCGAAGTGGTTTTATCCGAAGGTAAGTAGTTTCAATTCAAGTTTTTTCTCAAACACAAAGTAGCTTTCTTTAACAATTTGTTTTTGATTTATAGTGCCATCACCAACCAGGGAACACCGAGTGCGGATACTACGTTATCAATTGGATGCAATCTATCATTTCCACCGACGTACTACTAGCTTGCAAAACGTACGTAATGCTCCGTGATCCTCAAATGATGATATTTTTTGTTGTGGTACTTCAGTTGTTAATTATACCTTGTTTTCCAATTTACAGTTTTTTCGTACTGAGGATCCGTACTCATAGGATGACATCGATTCGATTCGAGACATGATAGCTAGATATCTTCTTGAACATGGCTCAATGTGAATATATAGGCAAGTCATTACTTGTTAGGGTGATTGTCATTGTGAAACTTATTAAGCCGTGCCGATTTCGGTTTCATGTAAATTATTGGTGCTGCTCTTGAATTTGCCACTTTAATTGCCGTGAATATGAGGTTAGATCACTTGTTTAATTCTCGAAATAGATCACCGTCATATGAGGTTTGATTTTGCCATTATACCTTACGCATTTGATTTTCCAATAACCAAGACTTGAGATTTTTGTTGAATCATACCATTATAACTGATTTGCTGGAAGTTTTATGTGTGCTTCTTGCTTGGGAGGTGTTTGATTTGCTTGTGTGGTACTATGATTATTAATAGGTGGCTCTCATTCACTTTAGCATTAGAGTTGAGCTAAATTCTGTATGCTGAAACCTTGAAATTCTGTTAAGCTTCGTGTTCAAAAGTCATTGCTGCTATATATATTTGCCTCTTGTCGCATATCGTTGTTATTTGCCAATTGAAGGGAATGTTGATGCTATCTAATTGCCGCATTAAATTGTGAAAGCCGTTGTGAAATTTTGGAGATTAATTGCCTCCAAATGTGAGAAAAATTTGTTGTCATAGTGGTGCTTTGTTTGTTGTTTTGGTCTAGTTTTAGTAACCAAAATCTAGGTCATACATTCTTTCTTTTCTCGTTGTTGAAGTTGCTTTGAAAGTTTCGATCGCCTTCTTAGGTGACTTTCCCGAACTTGCCTTCTTAGGCTCGCATGTTGAAGTTTTCTCTTTGGAGTTGTTGATATTCTTGCATTCTCATGGTTATGTTGGAAGCTAAGTTGTGAATTTGATTGATTTTGTTGAACCGATTAGAACATATATATTGTCATTCTCTTGTATGATCTTGTATGTGTAGCCAATTCTTTTGTTGAAGTCACTTTTACAATTTTCTTATTGAACCACCGTATTCATTGTTATTTCACCTTCTTTTGATGGAATGCACATACATATAATTCATACGGTCATAATATATTATAGTCGATATGCGCTTAATTATTTTGTGAAGCATTTGCAAAATTGGCCAAACAAAACAAAGCAAGCACATTTTTTTTTAAAAAAATACTTTAAGGAGACCCGAAAATCAATTCGTGGCGTCTTTGATCATAAGAGACGACCGAAATAGATAATAAGGTCGCCTAAAATTCAGAAATGAGGCGACCTAATTAGAGTTCAGTCGCCTAAAATGAAAAATAGGCGACTCGATTTGGTTCAATAACCTGATTTGGTTCAGGTCGCCTCATATGAGGCGACCTGAACCCATTTCAGGTCGCCTCATATGGGGCTATACAACTTCGCTCTCCCCAACGTCCCTTAGAATAAGGACGTTAATTGGGTCTTTTTTAGGTCGTCTTTTAGGTATTTTGTAGTAGTGATGTATATGGTTATATATACATTAGATCAAATTAATTGTGATTGAATCAAATACATATAATATAAAGTTTACGTGAATATGAAAGATTTGGGACGCACTGTTAATTAATCCAATGAAGCAATGATACAATCCACGTGAAATCGATCACAAATTGGAGTCAGTTTTATCTTACGCAGCGAAAAAAAAATCACAATCAAACAGAAAGAGAAAAGAGGTTTTATGTCTGAGAAGGAAACTGTTTTTTCATACATATATGTAGAGCCGAGAAACGGGCTCGGCCCGTTTAAACCCCGGCCATGTAGGGCTCGAGCTTAAAAAATCGAATTTTGAATTTGGCCCCGCAGGCCGCCCCCGTAGGGCTCGAGGCCCCGTAGGGCCTTCTCAGCCCCGCAGGCTTCGGGGCCGCCCGCAGGCCCGTTTCACCGTAGCATCTTTTTTTTTTAAAATTAATTACCTGGCCTTTATCTATGTATTTTATATGTTATAGAGTTATTTATCCATCTAAGCTCAACTACATAAATACATAATAACTATACTCCGAAGGTGACAATTGACAAAGATAGTTGTATGCTTCTTATATTTTATGAGTCATCTAATCTTGTTTAGTTTAATGCTTCTTATGTTTTATGTGAGTCAATTGTAGACAATGGTTTGTTTTTTGTTATGAATTAATGAATGTGCTTATTTGTTGGATGATTTGTATTGTTTAGATATTAATGTTGATAATATTTATTTGATAGATTAGAATTTTAATGGTTACAATTTACTAATTATATTTCTCCGAAAAAAACTGGAAGAAAAATAGTTAAAATTTGGAATAGTAATTTTCGTGTACCCGTAGGGCGCCCTGGCCTTGGTACTATCGGGCGGGCTTTAAAAAAAGACATTTTTTCGTTCTTCCAGGCCCGGAGGGCCGGCCTCGTAGGGCCCAGGCCCTGAGGGCCAGGCCTGTAGGGGCCGGGCCGCCCTAATTCCCAAAATCTACATATATGTATGAAAACAACCCACACATGTACGTATGGACAAATGAGAAAATATATACGTACATGCCAACAATTATGTGTAACCGTTACCACAACATTTTCTCACAATGAAAATTTTAGATACAAGTATATGTTAATCAGTTAATGTTATCATTTTTATCAAGATATCTTACGTTGTTTGATAAGACTCTTCATATTATTTAATTTTAATCACTTATTTAATTAATTTATGTGTGATTACTTCTTTATATTTAGATTGCCTCCTGTTGATGGGTCGTAGAAGCCTCATGCTTACAATATTCAGTTTTTTTCTTTCTTTCTTTCTTTCATTTTTTTTAATCCCAAGTCGTTTGGCTCTCGATACCATGTTCAAATTTTAAAAACCGACAACATAAATTTTGTCAATATAAAATATAAAACACCTATATTATATTAAGAAAAATTAAAAATAAAGGGTCATAGCCCTTATTATTGCGTCAAATATAATACTCCTCGAGCCATTAATACAAAACATATTTAGGGAGTTGATTTTGCTTTTAAATATAAAACATAGTTTTTATATTTGTCATTGTTTTCCTAATTTACTCTATTGATGCTCCCTCAACTATAATCAATGAGTAGATAATGGAATGAAGAAATTAAGGAAGATGACTAGGATTTTTAGAAAATATATGTTATATTAACTAATTTAACCAATTTCCTTAATCTAATAAAATTATATAAATATGTCTTATATTAAAAATAAGAGTGTTGGAAAATTACAAAACTTCGAAGTAAGTACAACAAACTATTGCACGCAGGAGATATTTCTTGCCCTCAACCTCAAATGACCAAGCAAATAAAAATGGCTTTTACTTGTCTTCCTCTAATTTTGATGATGATCAATTCCACTTTACCAACTAATCATACACTTAATAATGTCCTCTTTTTGAAATTTTTCCACAAACCACAATTCAGTACCATCTCTATCAGGAAACTATGTTGATCTTTATTTTTTAGAAAATCCAAATATTTGGGGCATCAATAACCACAAATATTCTATATAGTATACAATAATAATTAATCAGGGTTTAAGATTCTGCTTAAATCATTGTTTAACCATATTAACAAACATATCCTAATCGTATCATCTTTCACCACCTAATTAAGTGCAGCTTCGCATATTCTAATTACTCGTAACTGTTAACTTTCTTTAATTTCTGAGTTCTGTCCGAGGCTTGTGGCATCATAATATTGACCCATTTCAAGATTACGGATTTAATTAGATTGAGAGGAATTATATTGAAAATAGTCAATCTATTTGTCCTAATGTTTTGTTTTTATAAGCTATTGTGGGTCTTATACATCATATTTATATAATAGATTTTTTTCTTTTTTTCGTGTTAGGTAAATATATAATTAGTCTGTCAATAGTTGTGAGCTATAATTTCTGCCACTATAATATTAATGTTCACCACTTTTTAATATAGCGTTAGCTAGTAAAATTATTTCTTTTAATAAGTTTCTAATTTTTTAAGTCGCATATTACTATATTGTTTTGCAGAGAGGACGTTGAAAGTGATACTTTTATGTTCAAACACTCAGTAGAACACAACACACGGAAAGGGGAAAAAAAATTAGGGAGGGAGAATATATAATTTAATTTTGTAGGTGTTGAAATTAATAATAAATTTATAAGAAGTAGGATGACATAGCAGATTCTTGTTTCTTTTTTATTCAGATGAGAGAATAATTTCATTTTGTAAGTGTTAAAATTAATATATAATAAATCTATCAGAAGTTCGATGGCATAGCAGATATATTCTTGTTTAATTTCTTTTTTATTCAGATGAGTAGCATCTGAAAATTAAACATCATCATCAAACAATTTTAATTTGATGTGAGCGGCAATACCATTTTAGAGTCTGAGTTCATAAAATACCAGTCAATGATTGACTCAATGGCAAGATTGAGTTGCATGAGAAAAAGGAAGGTAGTGTGACTATTTGAAGTATTTTTTGACAATATACTTAAATATATTCTGTAACAATAAATAAATTATTGTTTAAAACTCACTACTAGAAAATATAGGATTTTGCCCGGTGGAGTTGGTGTGGTACTAGACTATTTGATTCGGGATTTTCTTGTTTTTGCTGTGTTTTTTACTTCTACATTCCCTTGCTACTCTGAATTTGTTCATTTCTTTAGCGGAATTTGAGTTCTCCCCTGTTTCTTGGATTCTTTTTGAACTGTGAACTTTTTGGGATTTTCCCTCCATTTCAGAACTTGAGATCTAATTGGGTTTCCCTTTCGTGTTCCTGGGTCTGTGTAATTTGAAACTTAGGGAGGCGTTTTCTCTTTCTTTTTGGTTTGTGAGTTTCTCTTTCTCCAACTTTTACAGCTTTTGAATATTTTCAAGCTTTTTTTGTTCCTTAATCTTTGAACTTCGTTCTTTGTGGTGGTTTCTGTGAAAAGTTTTTGAGCAGAAGATCTTCAATTCAATTTTGGTCATTGATTCTCTTATTACCAAATATCTAATAATAATCCTAACAATTTACTACAAGATCGTTGTTTTAGTCTTCCCTTGTTCAAATTCGAGCTCAAAGTCAGTAGTAGTGGTGACAATCATTTTATTGGAGGCTGTTAGACAGAACTTTAGGTTATTCCTCATCCAATCTATGTTTCTTCGTTTTGCTGTAACTTAAATCTAGCGTACAACAATTTCTTTGAACAATGAAACAAAAGAATGTTCTATTTGACTTGGTTATAGCGTTTCATTGTACATTTGTAGCAGGCCTCTTAGATGTATATTGCTGGGTCTTTACTTTCTTGCTCTTCATCCTTTTGGATACCACTGATTTAGGTCAATTTAAATATTTGGATTTTTCTTTATTTTAGCTTGACATTTTAACTCCATAACAGGTTGATGCTCATATATACTTATGGAAATGGAATGCAAGAATTGTAATTTCAGATGCTGATGGAACTATTACCAAGTAAGGCTTCTGATGATGAATATGTCATTACACTTAAACATAGATGTTGTGCCATTGTTGTTATTCTTCTTGATCCTTTCTTGGTCCTATTTAATTAGACGTCCATGTTATAATTAAATCTGCTTGTTTACTACTCTTGTAAAGTTATATGTGTTTTGATGCCATAGAAGTTGTTTCAGGGTAAACTAAAGCTAAAATGGGATGCAGGCTTTATTACCTCAGGATCCGGCTTTTAGAAAGGCTTATAGACTGTTTATATGACATTCAATCATAGTAGATTCGTAGTTGGCCAGTCACAACTTGTATTCTCATTGCTTTACTCTTAAAATGTTTGAAGCTAAGCATCTTATCTTCTTATGCTCTAACAATATGCTGGTCAGGCAGAGACTAAGAAATCCTTTTCAATACCATAAGAAGTCAATTTACTTAATGACTCTAACTCTTGTATTTTAGCTGGTTACGGAGTGGCTTTAATGCAATATATAACATTCTTCCATATTCATCTATATCTTGTAAAACTTAGATGATTGGCACATCTCTTTGCTGTGTATCGTGGGGAAAAAGATGTTCATGATTTCATTTGTAGTTAAAACTTAAAACTACATAGACATTTCTTTGATGAAGTTGTAAAACAAGAAAAAGCTGAAAAGAATTAAAAGCAGATCCGCAGTATTGTTTGAGAATCATAATCAAAACGATTTTGTTGTCCTTTCAGGTCTGATGTTTTGGGAGAGTTCATGCCTTTAGTCGGTAAAGATTGGACTCAATCTGGAGTGGCAAGGCTATTTTCTGCCATCAAAGTATGTTTATTTTATCTATATATGCGTCTGAATTTATTAATTAATAGAGTTAGAGTTTGAGGGGGAGGCTGAAAATTGATGAGTTTAATGGCTATAGAACTCGCTAGGGCTTTTTCTTTAAGGAGCATCTTTTAAAGTGGACGTGCAGAAGAAATTCTGCTTAATTCCTGCTGTTGCCGCCACTGTTTCTCTCTGAACTTGGTCAAGTTTCTATCCAAGGCCTACATAGATGAGTTTGCATATGAGAAATGTGTTTGTAAAATGGATAAGAATGGAAGTATCATTTTTAATAAAGTCCCTCTGATATGATAAATAGTCTTTAGTTTATATTCTTGCACTAGTCTCACCAAATCATTAGTTGATTGACAGAGAACAACTTTGAACTTCTGAAATGAATGAAATCTGACATTTTGCCTAGGCCTCTAGCACTATCTCCTCCAAGACCTCCTTCATAATGATCTATGGTCATAAGAAAAGAAATGATCTAAAACACAAATATTTAACAAATTGATTTCAGTGCTCACATAATTTGGAGTCCTGCTGGCAATAGAAGGAAGAAAAGAAATAGAGTCCTATTGGCCAATTTCAAATGTGCTGATAGTTTTGATATGTTTGCCTTTCATCTTGCATTTCGCCCCAGTTGGGACTCTGGAGAAGTAAACAAACTTTAATTGATGGAAATCGGATGATCTTACTTTATAAAAAAAATATTATCATGATTTGGGACCTAGCTATTCTCAATGCTGTGTTTACTTTGTTGCTAGGTTCCATTAATGATATTGTGTAAGGCTGAAGCAGTCTTGTAATTTTACCATAGAGCTTCCATGCATATGTATTCATAGTGTGTTTTTTTTTTTTTTTTTCCTTCCGAAGAATATTTCACCAGTTCTCCACATTCCACTTTTAGTGCCTGGAAAAGCACTAGTTATACTTATATGACCAACCTACTAATTCTCTATTGGGCTTTTTCTCTATTTGCACATGATTGCATTGATATGCCCAGTTAAATTGATATCTAACTTCACAAGGGATATTAAGAAATGTTATATTTTGTTTGACATTTTAGTCTGTGATGCGGGCTTCTTCTATAATCATTCCCTGCAAATCTGCAATATCCATGTCATTGTAAGATAAGTTTTGGATGAAATTAGGTCAAGCTCAATTAGAGCTTGAGTCTCCACATTTCTATTTATAGACTGAGTGATCCAATTGTACATTGACATGTGTCCCTATAGGCTTATTCTAGAATACAATGAATTATCCCAATATACAATGAATAAATAAATACACAACACATTATTTATTTCTAACTCTCTCCTTTTACTTTGGACATCTTCTTCTTCTTCATTCCTGGCAAACTCTGATGCTGCTGGTCCCTTTTTACTGGTGCAACCGTGACACCCAACTTGTCTCTAAGGAAGCTGAAACGAGCTTGATGAAGGGGCTTTGTCAAGCAATCAGCAACCTGAAATTCTGTGGGCACATGAGAGACATTTAGGACTTTATTTAGAACTTGATCCCTCACGAAATGCACATCTATTTCAATGTGTTTGGTTCGTGCATGATGAACGGGATTAGAGGCAAGAGCTGCTGCACTAGTGTTATCACACCATATTGTTGGTATCCTTTTTAATTTCAGATTCAATTCAGACAATAAGGATCTGATCCAGCAAAGTTCAGAAGCTGTGTTGGATAGGGACCTGTATTCAGATTCGCAACTTGAGCGAGAAACAACTAATTGTTTCTTTGAAGACCAAGTTATGAGAGAATTGCCTAGAAAAACACAATAACCCCCAACTGAGCGTCTATCATCAGGGCAAGATGCCCAATCAGCATCAGAGTAGGCAGCTAAATCAAGCAACAATGAAGGTCTGATATGAATACCATAGTGGATTGTGCCTCTAAGATACCTCAAGACCCGTTTGACCGCTTTCCAGTGCTTTGTGGTGGGTTGTGAGAGGTATTGACTCAATTTTCCAACACTAAAACTGATATCCGGTCTTGTATTACACAGGTACTGCAGAGCCCCTACTGCACTTCTATATTCAGTTGGATTCTGAAGTAATTCACCGTTGAAGGCAGATAGAGACTTATGAGCAGCCATCGGAGTGTGACAAGGTGACGCATTGGTCATGTGAAAACGATCCAGTAAATCACAAATGTATTTGCTTTGAGTCAGATACAGGCCTGTACTATCTCTATGGGCTTCAATTCCAAGAAAATAATGTAGGGAACCAAGGTCTTTAAGAGAGAAAATAGTATGAAGCCTTGCAGCAAAACACTTAAGACTGTGTGGATTACTACCAGTAACAAGGATGTCATCCACATAAATTAAGATCATCAACACTTGAGTCTTGTCAGAATAAATAAACAAAGAGATGTCACTTTTAGAATTAGTAAAACCCCAATCCAAAGAAGACACTTCTAAGTCTATCAAACCAAGCTCGAGGAGCTTGTTTCAAACCATAAAGAGCCTTGGATAGTTTGCACACATAGTTAGGCCGAGAAGGATCTACAAAACCCTCTGGTTGCTCCATAAAGACAGGCTTAGACAAGTACCCATTTAAGAAGGCATTATTAATATCAAGCTGTCTAACTTCCCATCCCAATGCAACAGCAATGGTCAAAATAATGCGGATGGTTGAAGCCTTAATCACAGGACTAAAGGTTTCAAAGAAGTCAATACCTTGAGCTTGTTGAAAGCCTTTTGCAACAAGTCTAGCTTTCCTCTTGAGAAGAGTGCCATCAGAATGAAATTTGGATTTAAAGATCCACTTGTTGTCAACTATGGTGTGAGCGGAGGGCCGTGGGACAAGAGACCAGGTTTTGTTCCGTTGGAGAGCTGAAAATTCTTCAATCATTGCTTGCTGCCAAAGAGGGGACAGTAAGGCTTCCTTCGCTGTTGTTGGAGTACAATCAGCAGCAGCAACAGTAGTAGTGAGCCCAATATATGGAACCTTGGGTTTAGAGATCCCAAGCTTACTCCGAGTTTGCATAGGATGAGTATTAGTTGCTGGACAGTGAGGTGTAGGCTCAGCTGAGGGGGACCGAGAGTCATCTGAGGGGGACAGAGACCTGGAGTCATGGTCTGATGCTGAGGAGGCATTATCAGAAGCATGAGCATGAGCTAATGCATTATCAGAAGCATTATCAGAGGCTGGATCAGGGAGTGCAGGGACTGCAAATGTAGGCTGAGAAATGCTGGACGGGATGGAATTTGATGGAGAATTAGTACCACCAAGTAACTGGGCAGATGTACTCCTGGAGGTATAGACAGGTCCAGTTGGAGATGGAGAATGTGTACAAGGCAAATCTGATTGAGTGATGGGAGAGACGCTTGAAAAAGTCACAATTTCAGGATGAGATGGCTTCTGAAAACATAAGAAATTGTTAGCAAACGGATAATCATTCTCATTAAATACAACATGACGAGAGAGATAAATCCTTCCGGTGGAGCTGAGACATTTAAACCCCTTGTGGGAGCCACTATAACCGAGGAATGTGCACTTTGTACTATGAAATTGAAGCTTATGTTGGTTGTAGGGACGGAGACAAGGAAAACAAGCACAGCCGAACACTTTTAGATTCCTATAGTCAGGTTTCTTCTTGTAGAGCACCTCAAAGGGTGAAGAATACGCCAAAACAGCAGTTGGCAGCCGGTTTATAAGATAAACAGCAGTGGAAAAAGCCTCCCACCAGTAGAAAGTAGGCATATGTGCATCAGCAAGGAGTGTGAGCCCTGTTTCGACTATATGACGATGCTTGCGCTCAACTCTCCCATTTTGAGCCGAGGTGTGTGGGCAAGAGTGTCTGAACAGGATCCCTTGTTCATCAAGAAGAGTTTGAAAACTACGAAATTCACCTCCCCAATCACTATGCAGAATTTTAATGCTTGGTTCAAACAGATTCTCAGCCATAGTTTTAAACAATTTGAAAGCAGAGAGAGCTTCACCTTTGGATTTCAAAGGGTAAATCCAGGTGTGTCTGCTAAAATCATCTAGAAAACTGATATAGTAGTGATAACCATTAACAGACTTGATAGGGGAAGCTCCCCAAAGATCAGTATGCACCAATTCAAGAACATGAGATGCACGAGACTGAGATAAAGTGAATGGGAGTTTATGAGATTTTCCCAATTGACAAGAGTCACAGAAAAGTGAATTTTCATTAGATGAAATAGAAATGTTACAATCTGTAAGGGCCCTTCGTAAAACAACTTTACTAGGGTGGCCAAGTCGTCTATGCCAAAATTCAAAATCAGACAGATTGCTACTACTTTTAGGGTTCCTAACACATTGGTTTCCTACTGAAGTAAAACTGACAGCAGAGTTCGTCACTGGAACTACTGGATTGTTGATTCGATAAAGACCAGGAGTTGATCCTCTGGTTGCGTTCCCTTTTAGCAGGACACTATGTTGACTCTTGTCCTTCACAAAACAGCCATGAGAGTCAATTTCAACAAATACATTTTTGTTATCATTGGTGAGTTTAAAACCACTGATTAGTTTCTTGGCCATTTGAGGGGCGATAAGTACATCATTTAATCTCAGAGTTTTGAATCCAGCAGGGTTATCACATAGAAGATTAGCTTTACCAGTACCAATCACAGTTACTGACTCGCCATTACCAACAGAGATAGATGAGATACCTGGGTCCATCGCTGTGGTCGTGTCAGGGCAAACATTCTCAGCAGTGTTGGTGACATGGTGGGTTGCTCCAGTGTCAAGATACCAGGCTGGGTCAGTGGCAGTTTCTTGAGTGGTCAGATAGGCAGAAGCATAATCAGGTTTACGAGGAGGCTTGAAGCTCCGATCGAAGTGTTTGAAGCAATTTGAAACTTCGTGGCCTGACTTATCACACGATAGCACCACTTATCGGTCTTGGAACTCCGACCACTAGAGGAATTTCGCCCACCAAAAGAGCTTCGATGTGATCGTGCTCTGCCTCGCCTACCCCCACTGCCACGGTAATTTGGGGAGCGAGGCTGAGAGGAGTTGGGTTGAAATGCCAAGTTGGCAAAAGCAGTCGACAGAGTGGCTGACGCTGAGGTGCCGAGTTGCTCCAAACGGGACTCAAAGGTCAAAAGTTTGGATTGAAGGTCAGCCCATGAAAGATTGTCTTTCTCAGAAAGGATGGCCACAATCGGAGTGTACTGCGCGTCAAGACCAGGCCCAGTCGAGTGACAAGATCCATGAGTGACAGAGGGCAGCCGGCAAGGTTGAGATTATCAGACACGGATTTTACCTTCGACAGGTACCCACGCATTTTGAGATTACCTTTCTTCAACTGCTGAAACTCGCCTTTCAGGAAGGTGATTCGAGACCTAGTGTTGGCACCAACAAATTCGAGACCGATTTCCACGGATCGGCCACGCTTGTTTTGCAACTCGTCATCTGACTTGCAACGTCGACAGTCATTGTGCCGAAGAGCCACCCGAGGAGGAGTTGATCGGTGGCAAACCACTCATCATAGAGAGGGTTGGGGAAAACGTTGTCGGCAGAGTCCAACACGTGCTCAGGGGGGATGGCCGTGGTGCCGAAGAGATGACTATCGAGTCGATGGCCACGGATGATTGGGAGAATAGTAGACTCCCAGATGATGTAGTTATCACCGTCCAACTTGACGGGATTTCCCTGAGTTAAGGAGCTTAAAAGAGGAGTAGATCGAGTGGCGATCTGAGGACTATGGGGAAGAGCCGAAGCGAAACCAGACGGGATACCTGAATACGGGTTATGGGAGGGAAAGGTCGGAAAAGGTGAAGGGGATGAGAGGTAGGGAGGAACGAATGTGGAGATCGGTATGGCATGGGGAAAGGCCGTCGGGACTGAGGTAGGCGGCGGAGGATGGGGAAAATGGGGAAGTGATGTGGATGAGTAGATAGGTGAGGACGACAACGGGGGAAAGGCGTAGGTTCCAAAGTGGACAGATGGTGGGTGTGGGGTGGCTGACGTGATTGTTGAGTCCTGAGGGTAATGGGGAGTGTGAACCATGGTTGAAATGGGATTAGGGTTTTCAGGTAGGCTTGTGGTGGTGGCCGAATTTGGTTGGCTGGAGGAAGATGCCATTTCTGGCTTTTTGGCTTTGATACCAAGATAAGTTTTGGATGAAATTAGGTCAAGCTCAATTAGAGCTTGAGTCTCCACATTTCTATTTATAGACTGAGTGATCCAATTGTACATTGACATGTGTCCCTATAGGCTTATTCTAGAATACAATGAATTATCCCAATATACAATGAATAAATAAATACACAACACATTATTTATTTCTAACTTTGTAAATCTGAGCATGTTATGGAAATGCTAACAATTAGAAAGCTATCCAAATAGAAACGTTTATAAGAAAGATAGTGAGTGATACACGTGTATAGTTGTATTCAAAATGAAGGCTAGCTAATGGAAGTCATGGTGTACTAGTGTGGGGAAACACTAAAATTCTATTGATGAATAAACTCTTTCTTTAGCTCCTCCTGTCATCTTGTTATGTTTCTTGATCAAAGTATTTCTCTAGACAACTTATCATTTATCATTAATTTTGCGGGCTATGATAACTGCATTTACATGAGAGCAGGTAAGTTCAATAGTTGACAAGTCAAAACAGGCTCAAATTATGTATACAATTACCATAAGACCCTATATCGACATGTGTATCCTCTTTTTTAGCTATTTTTGTGCGAAACACAACAACGATGTCTTCAACTTCGTCATCATCATCACCGTAGAGAGAAATATAAGAATCACTCATATGCTACTTTTTCTGGGAAGTTCATGTCACTTTTGTTCTAGATAGTCACTAAGAAAGTCTTATACATTCTTCAGTTTGGATTTGTGTTTAATTGGTGGTGTTAATGTTGCAAATGGAGAGAGTGAAGTTGGGGAAGAGGAAAAAGATGGATATAGATGGTTAGAAGAAATTGAGATGCCGAGAGAACTCTCAAATAGAAGAAATTGATGATGACTATCTTTGCTACTTTTAGACTATTTTTTATATATGTTGTTCGCAACATTATTATTTATATTTTGTTTTCTCTATGTAAACTCTATGATTGTTACTATACATTTTTATGATATACAAGTTTCTTTTATTTCATAATTTTTTATGTAATTCTTATATATTTTTATGTAATTTTTTAAATAATTTTTCATGTAATTTATATATATATTTTAATATTTTTTAAATAAAATGAAATTTGCGAATGAAACCAATTACGTTGCAAAATTCTAAAATTTGCGATGGATTTGAATTCCGTCGCAAAATTAAAGTTTGCGACGGAATTCAAATCCATCCTAAAATTCTAAAATTTGCGACGGAATCCAATCCGTCGCAAAATTCAATTTTTGTGACGGATTCCAATCCGTCGCAAATCGCAGAATTGCGACGGATTTCAAAATCCGTCGCAAATTTCAAAATTTGCGACGGAAATTTGGAAATCCGTCGCAATTGCCACTCGTTTTTGCCACGGACGTTATCCATCGCAAACGTAATTTGCAACGGATTCTTTCCGTCGCAAAACTGTTTTTTTTTTTTTGTTGTTGTAATGACTCATGAATATACATAGTATACTGATTTTATACTCTTTTTTTAAGAAAATTGAGCAAAAGTGCCAATTCCAGTCACAACAGATTCAGAGTCATCAACAATCGGCACAGTCATTCCCTTGGTGTAGGCATATAGGGTAAGAAGAGAGTCTTGTTGTCAGTCATGTGATCCAAGACACCTGAGTGAACAATCCAACAATTTCTTTTACATAGACTTTTTATTACAGTTAATGCTTGAAAGAAGTTACATCCCCTTATGACTATGGCAATAGGTTACTTTGTAGTCTGAAGTGTGGCTAGCATCTCCATGATTTTACTAAGTTGATCACTTTGGGAGGTCCCATTATCTTCAAAAACTTCAGTCGCATAGCCTCTTCCTTCCCCTTCCTTGGCTTCCAATCTGTAGGTTTACCATGAAGGTCTCAATAGGTATATCCTTTTATGTGCCCATGTTTCTTACAAAGATCGTAAAATGGTCAACCCTTAGAACCTTTTGAATCTGTTGATCGAACAACAAGAGATGAGACCTCAGGATGTGCATGAATAGCCCTAGTAGCAGAATGATTTTAAAGCTTTGATTTGCCCTTATCTCTTCATTAGTAGACTTCTCGTTAAAAAGGCAAGGGTTCTTGACTAAGAATAAGAGCTGCAACATTATCGTAAATCACATTAAGACCAGCTTACAATTCATATACTCTCTCCTCTTCTTTCTTTTTGCAATCTTCTTAGGCATCAACCTTGCAATGGTGAGTTTTATTCTTTAGGGCATCAAATTCTTGCCAAAGCGTTAATTTTTCAAGATAGTCATCATCAAGGGACGTGGTCTTGTTTCAGTTGCCACAACTTTTTCTTAACATCAAATATGTGGGACCTGTTCTCTACAGTACTAATGTCTCACAAACAGCTTCCCATATTTCCCTAGTTGAAAGAAGGTACATGAAACTCTTCTTAAATAAGGATGGCATTGCATTGATCAACCAAGAGGATACCAACGCATTCTCAAATTTCTATTTTCAAAACTCCTTAGTTTCCAATGTTGTGGGCTTTTTTGCTTCACTAGTTATATATTCAAGCCTATCACTTTCATCGAGAGAAAGAATCATGGATTGAGACCATTCTCGATAATTGTTGTTAGTAAGTTTCTCAGAAACAATAAGAACATAGAGATGTCATTAAACCTAGATCGTGGCATAGAGGAAGAGGCATCAAGGATTGTAGACATATTGATAGTGTAATTAAAATTGTTTGAAACTGTAGATACCTAGCCTTTTTAGAGACTCACGAAGGCAACAGACCTAAGAGGTGTCATGGAAAAAGACAAAAAATTACTAAGACACCTAAGACATGAATGTTAGACATGATAAAAGGCGTCGGGGAAAAAAACACACCAAGAGACTATGTTGATCTTCCAAGAGTTAGACCAAAGAGGCTGATGCAATAGACACCGAAACCAAGACAAATAGCATTGAAGATGTGTAATTAGGTCAATGTCGAGGAGTGGAGGACACAGAGACAAAGACAGAGCGTGCCAGAGATGAAGTCAAAGAGCATCGGATGTAACGGCCTCCCCACCAGTATACGACACTAGGAAAAGACCACTGCCCTGAACACCTGTGTGGGTGGCGGCCTCTACTGAGGTAGGTATTGTCCTCCCCTCTAGAGGATTTTTCCCTTGGGAATAAATTCCCAAGAGCACCTCCCCAAGTACTCGAGACCATGACCTAAGGCATAAGTACATGTCTTAAGAGTCACTTGGTAACCAAGTGCACCGTGACTATTATTAGAATATTATTGCAGAGTGTAATGGGCAAATAAAAATAGCACAACATACTGATAAATTGTACTTCATTAAATTATAGGAATTCCCACAGGAATATACACAATGTTATAAAGTTTTAAAATGAAACTACAATAACCAATGGCAGAACTGTAATAGGTCTACCATTTCCGTTTGCTAATATCCGTCATCTTGCCGCCTTTAGTACACTTTGCTCAATACAAACATAATGACAAGGCTTGGGATTCTGAAGAACCCCAGGGTAACAATTAATCACACAAACAAAGTATAGACAGTATATGATAGTTAACCATAGACATAAACAGTCCACACAAAATAACCACATTCACAAATCATAACATAGATCACATAACTAGAGGTGACAACATAACATATTCGTCTAAATGCAACTAGGTTCGTCACCTATGGACCACTGGTCCGTTAGGCCGAAGCCATCAGGAATGATCTTCATGGTTAGCCCTTTCGCTTAATCAAGTTGCAAGCGGTGCTGGCCCAGCATAGGATGAGACTTTCGCAACATGGTTCAAACAAACATACGTAGTTATACAAAGTGTGTAAGAGAAAAGTTACTACATGGATACTTTACCAACTCTCGAATCGGCTCCCAATTCTTCAGTCATCCTTGGCAATTGTCAGGGTCCTACAAATACACATTTATGGATGGCGGGTTAATACAAAATTTTTCAGTTTTTATTACCAAACTTAAAAAATTCATAACTTAAGTTCTAAGACTCATTTTAAAAATTATGAGGTCTACTACCTTCTAACCAAAATTCACAAACAAACAAGGTCATTTGCTTGTTCAAAACCACACTCAAAACAGGAACCCAAATTTTGGTAAACAGAGTTTCACAATTTTCCTTGCATATCTTTGCAAAATCATAACTAAATCCACACATACCTAATTGAGATGGTTCTAGATCCTAAACAACTCTTGTTAAGTCTAGAATCAGGTAAAAATAATAACCCTAGTCAATTAAATGCACAACACCATATTGTAGAAATCTTCAACAACCAAATTGTCCTAGATTATGTTGCAGTTCCAGTGCTCAAACTTTAAAAATCCATAACTACCAATATACAAATCCATTCAACCCATATTATATATCAAATTAATGCTTAGGACATTTAGAGCCATTGAATACCAATTGGTCAGCCAAATACACGATAAAAGCACACTGCCAAGTAGAACCAACTAGCAACAATTAGGGTTTTGGCCCTATTCAATCCCAATGCTTCCAAAACCACTTTCTAAACATTACCCTACATAATTTTTCATTTTAAACACATTGGAAGCATCAAAATGGATAAAATCCCACTCCTCATGGCTCTGCTATTTTGGCCGAAATATGGGAAGGGAAAGACAAGTTTTGATTTGCCAAGTTCTATCCCAAACACAACATGGTTTTAGCCTCTAATCACCTTCTAGTTTATAGTTTAGGCTTAAATCACACTCTAACCCATTTTAGACAAAGTGGACAGTACATCCCCTTAATACCTAGGGTTTCCAAAATCACAAGAAGCCACCACAAACCAACAACAAATCCAAGAACTACAAGAAGACTAAAGAACCACTCACCTCGTCTCTTCTTTGTGCTTCTTGCAAATTTTTCCTCTTCCTTTGGCTCTAAGGTTTTCAGCCTTCCTCCATGAAATACCAAAAAATAAAGCTTTTAAAGGCCATAAACCACCAAGAATGAAGAACTAGAGAGGATGAAGACCATAGGAACCTTACTTACCTTGTTCCCTTGATTTCTCCTTCCTCTTTCTCTTTAGGTTTGGCTATGGCTTCGTCTTGGGTGTGCGTGTGTGTCCAACTCTTGGAGAAGGAAGAAAGGATTTAATGGGTATTAAAAGGGTCCAAATCGGCTAGGAGGTAGAGGGAAACATTTGGCCCTCAATTAGCCACTTAATTACATACATGCCACTTAGTTACAACCCAACCATATAGTTAGGCTTTGTTGGATTTTCCCTTCATCATTTTCCTTGGGCTCTTGGCCAAATTTAGAGTATGAGAGAGAAGGTTAGAGTGTTCTTGAATTTCTTGGAGGCCAAACCCATGGGCCCCACAAGTCTCATACCTCATTTGACTATTTTACCTCTACAAAACTCATTTTCACACAAATTGACAAAATTTTCAACAAACTTTGAAAATTCATATCTCTATGCGCAAATGTCCAATTACAATGATTCCAAAGTCTATATGACCATTAGTAAGTCTATTTTCAAGGAAAAATACTTTCCATTGTCAATTACATGTCAACTATTTCAGAATCATCATTTAATGCACATTAGTCCAGAAAACATTCCAGATTTTAGGGCTAACTTCAAAAATTCATAACTCATGGTACATAGGTCCAATTGACCTATATAACCCATAAAATTAAACCTTATCATGTCTACTTTAACTCTGGAAAGTTTCATAGCCATTGGATATCATTTTCTTAATCAAAGGCACATCACAAACCGACTGCCTTCCAGAAAATCCAGTCTATCGACATCAAGGGAAATTCTCCTCACAATATTCATCACACTTCCTGAATTGGACTTAGTTATTTGCCTGATGCAGGCTTATCCTCAAGTCTCTAGGGCCAAAATTCAAGACATTACACCGAAGATGTCAACATTTGACAAACAGAGGATGCCGAGATAGAATGACACCAAATGAACAGACAACGCGGAGATGTTGACATCAGGAAACTAGAGAACGCCGATGCTGGTTCTGATAGAGATGGAGAAAGTTCTGACAGAGACACAGAACATAGAGTGCACCGATACTGGTTCTGACAGAGATGGAGAACTCAGAGCATGCAGGAATTAGCTAGGTACGAGTTTTTTAATTAGTCTCAATGTACAAGTTTTTTAATTATTCTCAATTATTCTTTTTTTTTTTTTTTATACACATGATAGGGGAGGGGGTAGGGTTTGAACCCTGGACATGGGGGAGGGGAGCCAAGCTCCCATACCACTGCGCTACTAAGGCGCTGGCTTATTCTCAATTATTCTCTTGATCGACGTTTTGTTCATACTGGCATATTACATATGTATACAAATATGATAGAATCAGACATTAATTAGGTCCTAATATGACATTATACAAATAAAGAAATAATCAAGATTAATTATCCTAATCGCTCTATAATTTTTTTGGATCTTGCTCCTTAAATTTCGGATTCTACAATTTATAAATAGTACGGCTCCCTGTGGGTTCTGTATATTTAGGATATGGAAATATCTTTTTTAGATTTGGAAGAATTAAAGCATAAATCATAAATGTTGTATGCCTTGCTAACTACCATGCAAACCTAAAATTCTGATTTTTCACATTTAAAGCATAAATCACAAGTGAAAGTAAATATCATGAATTTAAAGAATTCTGTTCAGCAAATTTAATAGGAGAGTGTCGACTTTTGAACTAGTGAGTAATTCTGAGCAAAAAAAACTAGTGAGTAAAGTGTAGCGGCCCAAACTACATGATAATAAACAATGGCCCTCTCCTCCTTCCATAAGATTTTTTTCCTAGAGTCTTGTAAAAGAAATAAAAGGCTATCATTTCGGCCAAATTAATCGATGATAGTGATTCATTGCAGGCACATCACCATTAATCTCTCTGTAATCATAGTGTTTTTTAGAGTTGGAGACTGGGACTCAGGTGGTCATGCCGGCGCGAAGCTGATCCAGTTTTTTCCGTTGTCAATCCTTGACAGTCATCCATAAAAATGAAGATAGTGCAAGAAGTTATCAAGGGGATGAAAGTTCCAGCAAAGTTTTACAATGCCAGGGAAGAAAGTATCCACAAGAAAGCAAGATTGTAGCCAATGGTGTCTTCCTGATGCTTGGAATGAGCTCCATTCATGCTACTTTGGTTCTTCAGCAGACTAGAACAAGTAGCTAAAACTTTTTGTTTCTTTTTTTCCCCCCCCCTCATGTTTTACGCAGGTTATGTCAACTACAAAAGATTGATTCTGAGGTAGCCTGGGCTGTTTGTTTGTGTGTGTTGTTTTTTGTTTTTTTTTGTTTTGGGGGGGGGGGGGGGGGCGGGGGGAACCCATGGGCTATAGGTGTTTAGTTTTTTTCATACCCAAAAAAAGTGTTTACGGGGTTTGCTGGTGTTGAGGTATTAATTTCGTCTTCAGAAAGATATGGAAGATTTATCAAATGTAATGAGATTTTTATTTTATTTTTTATTTTTAAATAATTCTAATCAGATTCAACTTATATTTATATGTGTGAAATTCATTAAGTGAAAATACATATATTTTTTAAATCTCCATGTCAGGAGTAGGGTGTCACACATCAGAATTTCTGGGACATGTTCGGATCAAATTTAGGCTCGTTGACATTTCATGTGGATCTTTTAATGTTTTTAGGAAAAATCCGGTTCCCTGGTGTGAAAATTTCTTGCGGTTTGCGTAAGAATTACTCCTACTGTTTTATTTTGTTTAAATAATGTAAAAAGATTAAAAGGACTAAAGAAAGGGGAAAATCCTTCTGAGGGCCTTTTTTGGCAAAAACAATCCAAAAAGGGCCCTAACTTTCTGACAGTTCCAGAAAGGATTGTTAGAATCTTGGTGAGTTGTAAATGAGACTGATATAGTTGTTAATCGGGACTGATATTGTTGTAAATCAGACTGATTTAGTTGTAAAAAAATTGTTGTAAATGTGACTGATTTAGTTGTAAACGAGTAAAAAAATTGTTGTAAATGAGACTGATTTAGTTGTTAAATTTTAATGCATTTTTTCCAGAAAGGGCCCTGGGGCCCTTTCTGGAATTGGCAGAAAGTTAGGGCCCTTGTTGGATTCTTTTTGCCAAAAAGGGCCCCTATAAGGATTTTCCCCTAAAGAAAGTGGCCAGCCTTTTCCTAGTCTATCATAATCATACATGCTAGAAGGGTGATAATGTAGTACTAATGTCAATCATGTGTGCATTGAATTATTGGTGTTCACATTTTTTTCAAAAAATGAATTTAATTAAAAAAATGTAATAATTGATTAAATGGGGAAAAATATTAAAATCATGTTGGAATTAGTTAATTCAAATGTTGGAAGATGTTGAAACTTGAGAGGAATTACCAAACAATATTGGTGAATGGTGTCCAGACCAGACTCACTCTTCTCTGGTCTTTGTTCCCTCCTCCAAGCTACAAGCTACGTACAAGCTAGCGTATCCCCAAAAGAAAATTATGTTGACTCCATTTATTTTATATTATCCATTTACATAATAGATAATCCTTTCATTATGTGTTAGAAGACTTTTTTTAAACAAAAGATGATGGGTGGCCTTTATTATAAATTACTCCCTTCATTCATTTTCATGAGAGGAACTACTGCAAAATTATGCAGTTTAAAATGTTAATTAAAAGTACTAAATATATTACTCATTTAACTTTCTTTTCAATTATACTCTTATTTAGAAAAAACGTACGTGAGAGATAATGATAGAAATTCAAAGGGAATTTTTTAAAGGGTTAAGGTGCGTCCAAAAGATAATGAACTATTGGCTCAGGAGCATCCAGCACAATAAACTATTAAGTGGATCGCCCAGCACAACAAACTTTTAAAAAGGAGCGTCCAACACAATAAACTTTTAAAAAGGAGCACTCAACACAACGCCGTTAGTAAAAAGTTAACGCCGTTAGCAAAAAAGTTAACGTCCGTTATCTAAGGAGCGCCCGACAATAAACTATTATTCGAGAGCGCCCGGAAGACAACAAACTATTATTCCAAAAGCGCCCAAAGACAAAATTCTAAATTTTACTAAATTAAATAATTTTTTTCTCAATTGTGATTATTCAAAACTACTTTTATAAATATCTATGGACAAAAATTACTCATTCTTCAATTTTCTCAAAATTATAATTTACTAAAATAAACAAAAGTTTTGATTAAAAATATAATTATATGATTTTCGAGTAATCCGAAAGGGCAGCCCCGTCTTTTTGGATTATTTAATGGGAGATAATTACAGTTTGGCACCAAAACATGACATTAATATTTAAATAGATGCCAAACCAGTTTCCCCTTTGTCCATCGCCTTCCTCCTGGCTTCGGGGCCCCGTGCCATCAGCGGAAATTAAAGAAAAATATGTGTACCAAATTAAAATTAAAATGGGAATCAGCAAAATGATTTTTCCTAATTTCTACAATCAAAATACTGATTTTTCATGTTACTTTATTTATTTATTGGGATAATCCCAATTAAATCGGACTAAAATATCAGAATCCAACTTTCTTATATTCTTAACAAATTCTTGATCATACAGAGACTTAGATTTCTCGATCATGTAGATTTATCTCAATGCCTACTTTTCGTGCTTCCTCAATCATAATTGCCCGACATCTTTCTCACCTTCTCCCTTTTAGATTTTTTAAATTTTATTAACATTAAATGAATTTTTTAACTTACATAAATTTCTTCTAAAATAAAAATAAATCATATATTTTTTTTGTTTAACATATATAATAAACTATAAAACACCTTGAGTTTTATTTAAATCATATAATTATATTTTTAATCAAAAATTTTGTTTATTTTAGCAAATTATAATTTTGAAAAAATTGAAGAATGAGTAATTTTTGTCCATAGATATTTATAAAAGTAGTTTTGAATAATGACAATTGAGAAAAAAATTATTTAATATAGTAAAATTTAGAATTTTGTGCTGGGCGCTCTTGGAATAATAGTTTGTTGTGCTGGGCGCTCTCGGAATAATAGTTTGTTGTGCTGGGCGCTCCTTAGATAACGGACGTTAACTTTTTGCTAACGGCGTTGTGTTGGGCGCTCCTTTTTAAAAATTTATTGTGCTGGGCGCTCCTTTTTAAAAGTTTGTTGTCTTTGGGCGGTCCACTTAATAGTTAATTGTCTTTGACGGCGCTCCCCGAGCCAATAGTTCATTGTCTTTGGGCCTTACCTTAACCCTTTTTTAAATCTCAGGCATCTTGCGTGATATTCAAATGTCAAGAGATGCATGTGGAGTAAGAGGAATAGACACTTTATATATCTACACACACACAAGAGTTTAGGTAAGTTGGGTCCCGAAGATTCATCAGGGCTAGGGCATACCTTTTCTTTTATTAGACAAACGGGCTCTTAATTAAATCATTTTTTTCTATGTAATTTTATTATTTGAAAGAGTCAATTTGTATTCCTAGATTATTAAGAATATTTTATATATCATTCAGATATTTTGAATTATCCTAAAAATCTTTTAAATTTATTGGTATTTTTCTTTTTAGGATATTATTTTAGATATATAAAATGCCAAATAGGAATCTCAATGATATTATTACTATCTTATTATCATCCTTGATTTAATTATTTTTAGATGGCATCTTATCCTTAATATCTTGTAATATCTTTTTTTAGTTGTACTAGGGTTAGAAAGTTTCTCCGGTCGAGTTCTACTAAGTTATTTTTCAGATTCTGAAACAAGAATCTCTTGTACGAGTAAAATTAATTGTGAGTTTGTATTATGGATAGAACACGGTGAGGTCGCAATAGTCTAATAATATCTTGTGAATCCTAGCTTTTATAGCTGAAGAAGCTAAGGATCTTGAGACAAGTTCCTCTCTGAAGTTTTATCGCATGAAATTGTAAAATATGTATGTCTCATGTATAAAAGGAGTGTTATTTTTATTTAATGAGAAAAGGGCAAAAATGTAATATTGGTATGTAAGTTATTGGAAGTTATAAAATACATAAATGTTGATAGGTGCAGTTATCAGAAAGTGAAAAGGCATTTATTTTCAGAAAAGAGAAATATATATAGAGAATGGGAAGGCCTTCATTGTCTGTCTTCAAAAGTTGTATCTCTTCCCTATCACAACAAGATACAAACTAAAGAAGAGAAGGTCAAAATTATGAGAAAGTTTTCTATCATAAAAGATCTTCCACAATTATGGATAAATGTTAGTGTTTTTAACCATATTGCATGTGAAAACATGATTTCCTAAGATCTTTACGAATTGTGTTCTTGCATGAAAACTCTAAGATAGAGAACACAAGTTTATATTTTTTATGTGGTATCGACAATTCATGTTTTTCATGTCACTAAAAAAATTGTATATTACTTCCTTAAAAAACGTCCTTATTAAAAAATAGGTAGTAAAAATTGAACTCGGTGGCATTCTTGTAATTATATTCAAGGAAGTTGAGCATTGAACGTCTGAATTTTTGTTCGGGACGCCTAACATTTGGGTATATTGTTTTGCGCCAAGGGAAATATGAGAATTTTTTGTTTGGCGCCATGGGATTTAATTTTTTTGTTTAAAATTGGCGACTGAATAGATTTCGGGTAGCCTATTTTAATATATTTCGCGCCATGGGAGATATGGGAATATATTGTTTGGCGCCGTGGTCTTTTTTGTTAATGTTTTTCTTGTTTTTGGTTTAAAATTGGCGACTGAATAGATTTCGGTCGCCTATTTTAAAAAACAAAATGGATTCGGTTATTAAAAAGAAATGGATTGGATTCGCCCTTATTTAAAATAGGCGACTGAAATATATTCGGTCGCCTCTTTTAAAATATGAGAATTTTGTTCGGGATGCCTATCATCGGGTATATTGTTTGTTTCCAAGGGAAATATGAGAATTTTTTGTTTGGCGCCATGGGATTTAATTTTTTTTGTTTAAAATTGGCGACTGAATAGATTTGGTAGCCTATTTTAATATATTTCGCGCCATGGGGATATGGGAATATATTGTTTGGCGCCGTGGTTTTTTTTTGTTAATGTTTTTCTTGTTTTTGGTTTAAAATTGGCGACTGAATAGATTTCGGTCGCCTATTTTAAAAAGTGGCGACTTTGAAATGGATTCGGTCACCACTATTTTAAAAAGAAGCGACGAAAATGGATTCGGTCGCCATATTTTAAAAGAGGCGACTGAAATATATTCGGTCGCCTCTTTTAAAATAGTGGCGACTGAAATGGATTCAGTCGCCAATTTTCTAAAATAGGCGACACTGAACTCCAATCGGGTCGCTTCTATTCTCAATAAACCTAATCGACACGCACGCACGCTCCTCCCTATCGGTTCCCTACTTTCTTCAACCCTTGCCTCGTCACTCCGTCTTACGCTGTATCATCTCTCACTCCGCCGACTCCGCCATCGCCCCGTCGTCGCCCTCTTTACTGTAGCTCCTTCGATCTCCGTCCTCCTTCCCTCCTCTCTCACGCTGTCAGACCTGCCGTGCTTGTGAATCCTAGCTTATTCGGCCCCTCCGGTTTGTCCCTCCTCCTCGTTCTTCTTCACCTCTGACTTTGAGCAATGAGGTTGAGTTACTCCCTTCTCTGCACCTTTGCTTACTGATTCAATGAGCGACCCTTCGTCTTCACCGGTGAGTTTGTCCCCCATTCTCAAAATGTCTGCCCTCATTCTACAAAAATTGCTTTACGAATCTTGTTTTGTGATTTGTTAGGGGTCAATTTCTTGAATTCTAGACAATTTTTTGGTGAAGCTTTGAAACCCACAACTTTAGGATAACCGGTTGGTTGAGTCCGTCTTAAATAAAGTGATATAGGAGTTTGAGCATCACATTGCCGATTATTAAGGGTCCTATAGGTAGATGGGATAAATAAAAATTTTATTTAATACTAAATTTGGCGTGTTGGTTCTCTTTGTTATGCGTTGTTTGATATTGTCGGGCTTGCCTACAAATTTGTTTGGTTCTTTTGATATTGTCGGTTCACTTAGTTCGTTCTTTACGGTAGGGATTGTCGGAAACGGTCTATTTAGGTAAGTGGATAATCACTTGCTGTTACGTTTTAGTTCGGTGGATATTTCATTTGGTTCTTTGGTTTTTAATTGTTGATTTAGCATATTGTGTTTGGGTTAGGTGGATTTGATCTTTGCATAGGCTGCAGCAAGGTGAGGGTTGTAATCCTCTTTGTGAGTGAAGAATGTTATTTTAAATTCTTCATTTTAATGTAAAGTTGATGTTTGTCTATGCGAGCATACGATAGGGCTGCAATTAAGTTCGAGAGGTGTTGATCTTGATATAAACTTCAATATGAGTGATTATGAGGAAGACATGGAGATGGTACTAATAGAATGAATTAAATGAACAAGTTATTGCAATATCATTTGTTTTTGGGGCCATCTTGTTATTCTTTTCATATTTATGAGGAAATCAAGGAATCTGGAAAAACATTCATTTTATGTCTTTCTTCACGGGATATCATATGTTTATATGGCAAGCTATTGGTTATTTGTGTCTTTAAGCTGTACATTCTCATTGCATTTTGTGATGCTTTATTCAAATTCATGATGGATAGATTATATGACTTAAGTCCACTCTAGTGAATCATCGAAGGTTATTGTTGCTCTTTGAAACATGACACTAGGAATTTTAGTCAATGATGTGTTTTGTTTTATTATCCTTATGATTCTAAATGCCTTGTGAGATTTGTTACAACTTTCCGGGATTTGAGATCTTAGCTTTCCCCTATGATCGTTTGGTGTCCACATCATGCATAATTGCATTGATGACTTCATTGTTTTTATCAACTTCATCGACTAGTAGTAAACTATTCATAGGCGGTAGTAAACTGTATGTTTTCTCATTTTTATTATCCCATTTCACTATCTCCCGAGAATCCCAATTGCATTACCAAAGGGTGTGCAATTGAACCAAACGGACCCTTATGTTTGTGGAATATTGTTGATTTTGAGATTAATTATGTGATTTTGTATGTTATAATTTTGTATTGTTACAATGCGGATATAGACGAGAAGAGATTAAAGGATAGTCATCTTCGTCTTTTTTGACTACCTATTTGAGAAATCTTGGTCAAAGGTTTGAAGCAAATGGTTGCGCCCCCAAATTAGGTCGATTGCTTTCATTTTATGCACACACACACATATTGTCCTTATATGATGCATTCTTCTTGAGAGAGAACAACACTTTTGTGTTATGGCTTCATGGATTACCATTATTGGTTTAAGTGTATTTAATCCGGTCCAGTGATTTTTTTGTTTGTCTTTCCTTTATTATTAGCCATATGAACTACGTGAATTTGATTAAAAAAGTGATGACTTCATGGTTTACCATTTCCATTACCATTGAAGTATATGTCGGTAGGAATAATTCCAATGTTACGTAGTTGATGAAATTGTTGGATTTAATAGTTGATATTGTTCTGAATTGTTTTAGTTAGTAAGTTTTGTTGAATTAAGCTGAAATTGGTTGTTATTGAAATTTTGGGATGTCTTACTTTTAAGGGGAAACGCTGCCGAAATTTTCTTAAAAGAAAGCATGTCGTTATTGAAATTGTTATGAACTTGATGTTGTTGGAAATGTCGTAGGTGGTAATAAAATGGGTCATAGTTGGATGAATGCTTTGAGAACTAGTGAAGAATATGAGAATGGGGTGGAAGAGTTTATTGAATTTGCTAGAAGGAATGTGGCTACAAAAAATGGGATGTACTATTGTCCATGTGTTAATTGTTTAAATGGGGTTCGAAGGGATATTCTTGATATAAGGGACCACCTAATTTGTGATGGAATAAACCTTCGATACACAACGTGGATATGGCATGGTGAGGAGGTAACTCCCAGTGCATCCTACGAAAATGAAGTTGAGGTAGATGATGATGGAATGGAGAGAATGATTCATGATGTTGAGGTCGAATCCTTTGCACAACCGAATGAATATGATAGCGTGCGAAGTGATGCAGAGACACCTTTGTTCCCAGGTGTACTAAGTATACACGGTTGATTGGGACCTTACATTTGGTCAACTTAAAGGCAACATGTGGGTGGGTGATAGCGGTTTCACGTCGTTGCTTGAATTGTTGTGTGATATGTTGCCGGATAATAATGTACTTCCAAATCGTATGTATGAGGCCAAGAAAATCTTATCTACGATGGGTATGGAGTATAAAAAGATACACGTTGCCCTAATGACGCATATTGTACGAAATGAGTATGAAGGCCTTAGTAATTGTCCGAAGTGTAAAACTTCACGATACAAAGTGAAGAAAGGTGGTGGTTACGGAGATCACACAAAAAAAGGCAACCTTTGAAGGCCTTGTGGTATCTTCCCATAATTCCTCGGTTTAAGCGTCGTTTACTAGTGAAGCAACAACAAAAGAAGTTGAGATGGCATTCGATGAGAGAATATCCGATGGAAAATATCTACGGCACCGGTGACTCTCTCCAATGGAAGAAAATAGACGAAATGTTCCCGCAATTTGGCATTGAGCCAAGAAACCTTGGTGGGGCTTTGTACGAGATGGCTTCAATCCGTATCGAACTCTTAGCGGTACCCGTAGTGCATGGCCGGTTCTCCTTGTAATATACAACTTACCTCCCGGCTATGTATGAAACGCAAGTATGTGATGCTTTCTATGATGATTTACGGACCAAAACGACTGGTAACAATATCGATGTGTACTTGGCGCCTTTGGTTGAGGATTTGAAGAAGTTGTGGGAGGAAGGCATAGATGTGTTTGATGCATATAAGAAGGAGTCCTTCAAGTTGCGTGCAATGATTTTTACCACGATCAACGACTTTCCTGCATACGGAAATTTGTCAGGTACGGTGTGAAGGGGCATAAAGCATGTCCAATATGTGAAGGCGACACAAACTTCCAGCAATTAAAGCATGGAAAAAAATGGTCTACCTCGGTCACGGGAGGTTTCTTGATCGGTTCCACCCATATCGTAAGTTAAGAAAGCGTTTTAACGGCTTAGGGAGCATAGAACGGCTCCAAAGGCATTAACTTAGGAGAGGAAGTCTATAGTCGGGTGATGCATATCAATGTCACATTGGGTAAGCGAGAAAAGGATTGCGGGTGAGAAGAATATATGGAAGAAGAGATCAATTTTCTTTGATCTTCCATATTGGCGTAGTCTTGATGTGAGACACGATCTTGATGTGATGCATGTGGAAAAAAATGTTTGCGATAGCCTTGTCGATACTCTTTTGCACATACCGGGGAAGACTAAGGATGGAATTAGTGCGAGACTAGACCTGGTTGATATGGGAATAAGAGAACGGTTACATCCACGAGTAATGGATGATGGTAAGAGGGCATATATGGAGCCGGCGGCTCATACACTATCAAAAGCGGAGAAAAAAAGTTTGTGTGGGTGTCTATATGACATTAAGGTTCCACAAGGATATTCTTCAAATTTGAGAAGGTGTGTTTCAATGGACGATTTGAAGTTAGTGGGAATGAAGTCTCATGATTATCATGTGTTGATGCAACAACTATTACCGGTAGCTATTAGGGGCATTATGAAAGATGAAGTGCGGACCACTATAACAAAATTGTGTATTTTCTTTAATGCTATATGTAACAAAGTCATTGACATTGAAAAGTTGGATGAATTGGAAAATGAGGGTTATATTATTTTGTCCCAACTAGAGATGCATTTTCCTCTGCATTTTTGGATATAATGGTGCACACGATAGCGCACTTGTAAGGGAGGTAAGGCTCTGCGGTCAGTTTACCTAAGGTGGATGTACCCTTTCGAGCGATACATGAAGATCTTAAAAGGGTATTCTAAAAATCCTTATCGGCCGGAAGCCTCAATCGTTGAGAGATATGTAGTGGAAGAGGCTATGGAGTTACGTAAAGATTATCTATCGGGGTCGACGTTACAATCTCGGCATGATAAGGGGATAAGTGAGGGAACTCGAGGAATCAAACTGAAGAATATGCTTCGTGCGAGAGGTGTTGCAAGCACACTGTACATCTTGAATAATACGGAAGAAGTTCAACCATACATTGATGAACACGAAAGAGTTTGAAGAATATGAATCCAAGGAAGAATGACATGCGGATAGCTAATGAGCAAAAGAAGACATTTATAAAGTGGTTCCGGGAGAAGGTATTGCACGAGACCGGTGTGTCGGCTACAATCGAGTGGTTAGCACAGGGCCTTCTTATCGGTCATCACTTGGACGGTTATGATATCAACGGATATTCTTTCTACACAAAAGACCAAGATGACGGGAGTTACGTGCAAAATAGTGGGGTGATGGTTGAAGGCTGAATCCATGCACTTTTCGAGTTCGAAAGACAAAAACCCGGTGTTAGCATCTATGGCCTATTATGGAGTTATTGAAGAAATATGGGAGATGAGCTACACCAAGTTCAAAGTTGCTTTATTTAAATGTAAGTGGGTTAACAATAATGCTTTGTTGTAATAGATCCTAAATTTGGATTTGTCTCGGTTGATCTTCAAAGACTTGGTCATAGAGATGAGCCATTCATTCTAGCAAGCCGGGCGAAACAAGTGTTTTATGTTACGAGACCACTACAAATAACAAAATGTCCATTGTACTTCAAAGTAAAAAACAGACGTATGGTGAAGAATCCTTGAACCTGGACGATACACTCCCTTTCACAACAAATCCACCGACAACACGTGAAGTAGAATTGGTAGATGATGAAGAATATGCTCCAAGGAAGGATCATTACGAAGGAATATGGGAAACCATATAAAGTAAGATCTTAAGTTATGAAAAAGTCCTATGTTATTTTTGTACGGGTTTAACATGTTAGTTCATTTTATTCATTCGTTTATTATTTAATAATAACCCTATCTAACATTATTCATTTGTCTTTGATGAACAGGGAATATGTCTAGCTCGACGAGTCATCGGGTGATGGTGGGAATGATGTACCGGTGGTGAGAAGGGGTAGAGGTAGCACACATATGGGTGCGTTAATTGCACGTCGTGGCGGTCGGAAAAAGAGGCTGCATGTGGAGTTCGATGCCAATATGAATCCAATTGGTCCGGAGGAAGACAATTTCATTAGCTATGTAGGCTATCGGCTCGAAGCAAAGTTCGCATTGTATTCTCTCATTGGAAGTTGGTTCCTCCTAAAACGAAGGAGTTGATCTGGGCACAACTTTTGGTATCTCACTTTCGATATCTTATGCATTTGTATCTTTAGTTTTATCACTTGATTTCTTTCATATCTTCTCTTTTACCTTGCGACAAACGTATGATGTGCCTAACAATAAGGCCATGAACAAGCATTGGATGGGCGAGGTTCGTATACGTTGGAAAGACTTTAAGAACAAGCTCACTAGAAAGTATATTCGAGGGGCAAAGAGGGACAAGGACCCATGTCAGGACTATGATTACATTTCTCCAGAGGACTGGAGGGAGTTTGTGGCGTCACGCGAATCACGAATTTCTTGTAAAATTTCTTTCATATCTTATCTTTTAGTTGAATCTTTTTGACATCGAAGGCTCGGTTTTATTTGTTTTCATGTCACGGAAAAAAATCAGGCCAATAGAGAGAGGCAAGCGAGAAATAAGTATCCACGCATTGCATGTCTAGGGGTGGCTATAAGAAGCTTGAACGGAGGGCGATGGAAGAAGAGTTGCGAGAAAATGAAGGAAGCTGCTCAATCCGATCCTTCCACCGTTATCCAGGCCCCGAGCGTCCTCCTCGCCACAAAAAATGGATTCTTGCGAGGATGAAGGGCGAGAAATACATAAATGAAGATGTGGGTGAGGTTGCTTCAAAGATTGTAAGTAGTTAAATTAGAAGTATTAAATAGCCTCGGTTGTTTCATATTTTTAGAGTTTAATTAGTTACTATTTATGAAAAATCCTATGATACGGGATGTGCTTGAGCGACAAAGCGACCAAGGTTCATTCACGCCGGGTACACGGATGGACATTTTGTCCATGGCGATTGGGAAGCGATTACCTTGATCTTGTTCGTGGGGAGCCGAGGGGAGTTAGTGTCGCGAAATACTTTGGACGGCGTTCGAGTTGTTCGCATGACGATGACAACCCTAGTCCTCAGCTTGTAGCCAAAATTCGAGCGTCCCTCGTAGATGAGGTTATGGCACAACTACGGGGTGAAATGAGGGAGATGATACAAGGGAAGGTAAATACGCAACCTTGAAACCAGGAATCCCCGGCCTTCCCAAGCGACAAGGAAAGTTTTCACGCTCGGATGTACCTATTGGCGAACCTTCTCATCACTCTCCCGGATGTACTTATTGACGAGCTGGCGAGCCTTCTCACACTCCACGGGGGGACAACCCTGCACTCTATATTTGGATGACCCACACCGTATTGTTGCGGATGGTCTTGTTTACCCGAACAAACCACACACCACAATATGCAAATTCCACAAGACCAACGTAGGGTGACTCGACAAGTGTGCGAGAGGGGAAGAAAAGATAGCCATCCGATTGTTGATGAGGAGGTTCCCACGCTAGGCGCTGCCACCTCATCGTTCATCCTTTGGCCGCGTCATCTTATTGAGGTCGGGACGACACCTCCAATGGTAGGAAATACATTACTGATTGACGATGAGTAGGGTTTAGGATTGATTTTCATTGCTAACCCACTCATAATCTGTTTATTATGTTTTCATAGCATGAACAAGCTGCGGGCAGATTTCTATACTTATCACAGCTGCGAGAGCTCTACCAGGACATCGTCTCTATAGGCTTGCAGATGCCTCCGGGCATTGTCGGTGCAGAAAAGACATATCCGATATGTATTGACAAGAAAGATTTGATAGAGTTTATGCATATGGACTGTTTAGATATACAGTGGCTTCAACTTGCAATATTCTAAGTTTTTTTTACCCTTTAATTATGTCACTACTCTTTTTTTGTTTAATATAGTCAACAACACTTATCATTTTATTTCGATCGTAGTGTACGCCACGACATATGCAAAAAGGGAGACCAATTGGATTCGTATGGATTCTTATGTCCTGAATCCACGGCTTCGGCTCGCAATATCTTAGCCAGGAGGGCCATTTATGTTGGTTTAACAATGGGCGACATAAAATCGTCTTGTTATCTAGCGCCAATACATGAAAGGTGCGTATTTTTTTTTTGTCTATATAAGATTCTTATATGCTTTTTTATCTTAGTTTAATATTAATATGTATATGTTGTAGTGGTCATTGGACCACGTGCGTTGTTTGTCCCGCCAAGAACGCATGTTATTGGTTCGATTCCATAGGTGGCGGGCCAACCGAGGATATCAAAAACATGTTTGCCGAGTAAGTAAATTTTTGTCTAAATCATCGATTCTTTTTTTAAATGAATTGTTTTTATGTACGGTAATTTCCATTTTAATGATAGGGGTCTTAAGACATATAGACAAATTCTTTGGAGCACGAGAGCGGGTGGACCGAAGTGGTTTTATCCGAAGGTAAGTAGTTTCAATTCAAGTTTTTTACTGAAACACGGTAGCTTTACGTTTAACAATTTGTTTTTGATTTATAGTGCCATCACCAACCGGGGAACACCGAGTGCGGATACTACGTTATCAATTGGATGCAATCTATCGTTTCCACCGGACGTACTACTAGCTTGCAAAACGTACGTAATGCTCCGTGATCCTCAAATGATGATATTTTTTGTTGTGGTACTTCGGTTGTTAATTATACCTTGTTTTCCAATTTACGGTTTTTTAAATGCGAGGATCCGTACTCACGGGATGACATCGATTCGATTCGAGACATGATGGCTAGATATCTTCTTGAACATGGCTCAATGTGAATATATAGGCAAGTCATTACTTGTTAGGGTGATTGTCATTGTGAAACTTATTAAGCTATCTTTGATTTCGGTTTCATGTAAATTATTGGTGCTTTGCTCTTGAATTTGCCACTTTAATTCTTTGTGAATATGAGGTTAGATCACTTGTTTAATTCTGGAAATAGATCAACTGTCATATGAGGTTTGATTTTGCCATTATACCTTCTTGCATTTGATTTTCCAATAACCAAGACTTGAGATTTTTGTTGAATCATACCATCATAACTGATTTGCTTGAAAGTTTTATGTGTACTTCTTGCTTGGGAGGTGTTTGATTTGCTTGTGTGGTCTTGTGATTATTAATAGGTGGCTCTCATTCACTTTAGCATTAGAGTTGAGCTAAATTCTGTATCTTTGAAACCTTGAAATTCTGTTAAGCTTCGTGTTCAAAAGTCATTCTTTGCTATATATATTTGCCTCTTGTCGCATATCGGTGTTATTTGCCAATTGAAGGGAATGTTGATGCTATCTAATTGCTGCATTAAATTGTGAAAGCTTGTTGTGAAATTTTGGAGATTAATTGCCTCCAAATGTGAGAAAAATTTGTTGTCATAGTGGTGCTTTGTTTGTTGTTTTGGTCTAGTTTTAGTAACCAAAATCTAGGTCATACATTCTTTCTTTTACGATTTGTTGAAGTTCTTTGAAAGTTTCGATTGCCTTCTTAGGTGACTTTCCTGAACTTGCCTTCTTAGGCTCTGCATGTTGAAGTTTTCTCTTTGGAGTTGTTGATATTCTTGCATCCTCATGGTTATGTTGGAAGCTAAGTTGTGAATTTGATTGATTTTGTTGACCTGATTAGAACATATATATTGTCATTCTCTTGTATGATCTTGTATGTGTAGCCAATTCTTTTGTTGAAGTCACTTTTACAATTTTCTTATTGAACCACCGTATTCATTGTTATTTCACCTTCTTTTGATGGAATGCACATACATATAATTCATACGGTCATAATATATTATAGTCGGATATGCGCTTAATTATTTTGTGAAGCATTTGCGGCAAATTGGCCAAACAAAACACAAGCACATTTTTTTTTTTAAAAAAAAAAAAATACTTTAAAGGCGACACGAAAATCAATTCGGGCGTCTTTGGATCATAAGAGACGACCGGAATAGATAATAAGGTCGCCTAAAATTCAGAAATGAGGTGACCTAATTAGAGTTCGGTCGTGAAAATGAAAAATAGGCGACTGAAATGGGTTACGGTCGCCTTCAGTCGCCTCATATGAGACGACTGAACCCATTTCAGTCACCTCATATGAGGCGACCGGACCCATTTCGGTCGCCTCATATGGGGCTATACAACTTCGCTCTCCCAACGTCCCTTAGAATAAGGATGTTAATTGGGTCTTTTTTAGGTCGTCTTTTAGGTATTTTGTAGTAGTGTGTATGGTTATAAATGGAATCCCCTGACTTTGAAAAGTTAGGGATTCTAAAATTTATGTCTTACAATTATTACGTAAGTTATTATCACTGTTTGAGTTGGATGGTAGTTATTGATCTATGTACCACTGTTTCGATACTAGATTCGATGCCGGAAGACGGTAGATATATGTATGTATGTATGCATGCATGTGATAGAGTTAGTAATTGAAAAGTATAGTAGCCGTGTAAGAGAATTATGAACCAAGCTTAGGGAAAGACCAGTTTTGGAAAATAGAATAAGTTTTGCCGACAAGATTGTTTTGCGTTAATTAATCCATTCAAAAAAAAAAAAAAAACAAAAGAGATTACGAAGGATTCATATGCATATATTTCCCTGTTTGGTTTCTTTAAACAATTGAGATCGATGTTTAAATGGCTTTTAAGTTGGACTTGAGGTTCCAATTCATCCTTTAAATAGTGACATCTTGTTTTCTTAAATATTTGACACGCATCCCAAAATTAAAACATCAAGGGGTTGATGCGCCAAGGGCCATCGTTGTTATGGTAAGAATATAAAACAAAAGCGTTTAGAAGAAAGAATGATTCTTACGTCTTTGTATTTACACATTGCTAATTTTATGATTTTATGTTTTTTAGAAGTTGTGAATAACAATTGTATGAATGTTAAGCATTTAAATTTGGTCATTAAGTATGGTGGATTTGTTAGTTACCAAAGTTGCCAAATCCTTATGAATTATTTTAATTCCAAATATTATGGTATTGTTTTAATTACGCATAGGGTTAAATACTAATTTTACCACGGAAGTATTGGTAAGAGGGCATTTATTGTTCTAATCATACCACAAGGATCATTGAAACTAGAAATGCTAGGTTCATTGAGGATGGTGAAGTTAGTGAGAGTGAAAGACCACGTAGATTGGATATTCAAGAAGTTAGAGTACAAGTTCCCTTGACTTATCTATCTAATAAAGTTGTTGTTCCTCATGATACTGAACTGATTAATAATAATGAAGAACTACAAATGAATGATTCCACTACTCATGATGAAATTATTGTTAATGAACTCATTGTAGAAGAACCACAACAAATAGCATTAAGAAGATCTCAAACGGAAAGGAGATATCCTATTTCTAATGATTATGTGGTATATCTACAAAGTCTAAATTTGACTTGGGTATTTAGGATGATCTAGTTACTTTTTCATAAGACATGAATAATGAAAATTGTGACAAGTGGTTAGATGCCATGAAAGATGAGTTTAAATCTATGAAACATAATGATGTTTGGGACCTTATTGAGTTACCAGAAAGGTGTAAGAGAGTTGGTTGTAAGTAGGTCTTTAAGACCAAACGTGACTCTCAAGATAACTTAGAACATTACAAGGCTAGACTACTTGCAAAGGGATTCACTTAGAAAGATATCATTGACTATAAAGAAAAAATTTTCACCAGTTTCTAAGAAGTATTCTTTAAGAACCATTATGGCATTGTTGGCCCATTGTGATTTTGAGTTACACCAGATTAATGTGAAAAATGCCTTTTTAAATGGGAATTTAGATGAAAATGTGTACATGGACCAACTAATGGAGTTCATAGAAAAAGGAAAAGAGCACACGATGTGCAAATTAAAGAAATCAATATACAATTAAACAAGCTTAAAGACAATGGTACCTTAAGTTCAATGATACTGTTGTTTCCTTTGGATTTAAAGAAAACACTGTTGATTAGTGTATATATTTGAAGGTCAATGGGAGCAAGTTTATATTACTTGTTATGCATGTTGATGATATCTTGCTTGCAACTAATAATCTTGTCTTTTGAATGAGACTAAGAAATTTCTCGATCTCTAGTAAATTTGAATTGAAAGATATGGGTGAGGTAACTTATGTGATTGGGATAAAAATATATTGTGCTAGATCAAAAGGATTGTTGGGCTTGTCTCAGAAAGCTTATATTATTAATACAGTTTTAGAGAGATTCGAAATGGAAAACTGCTCATCATCTCCAATGCCAATTCAAAAAGGAGACAAGTTTAGTCTTATACAATGTCCTAAAAATGAATTGGAATGAAAAGAAATGAAAAAAATTCTATATGTATCACTAGTCGGGAGCTTAATGTATGCTCAGCCTTCTACAAGACTAGATATTACATTTGCAACTGGAATGTTGGGGAGATACCAGAGTAATCCTGGCATGGGTCATTGAAAAGTTGCAAAGAAAGTTCTGAGATATTTGCAAGGAACTAAAGATCATATTTTGACTTATATGAGGTCTAGCAACCTTGAATTGATTGGGTACACTGATTCAGATTTTGTAGGATGTGTGGATATAAGAAAATACAAGAAAATCCACTTATGGTTACCTATATCTTTTAGATGGAGGAGCTATATCATGGAAAAGTGCAAAGTAGTCATAATTGCTTCATCCACTATGGAAGCTGAATTTGTGGCATCCTTTGACGCCATGGTTCAGGCTAAATAGCTACAGAATTTTATTTCAGGGCTTGGATTGGTCGACAATATTGAAAGGCCATTGAAAATTTATTGTAATAATTCCATAGGAGTCTTCTTTTCTAAAAATGACAAGTATTCAACGGGTGCTAAGCATATGGAATTGAAATAATTTACTGTTAAAGAAAAAGGTTTAGAAACATATTGTCTATAGACATGTTAGCACCAATCTTATGATAGTTGATCCCTTGACAAAGGGATTACTACCCAAGATGTTTACTGGTCATTTGTATGGTATGGGAATTATGTCAGCTAATGCATGTTGATCACTATTGTAATTATTGATTATTGACACTTTGAATTTAATGACGTATGAGTTTCTAAAAGTCACCTTGTTTTCAAAATTTGTTTGCATGCATGTATAAATGATTATTTGGAAAAATAGGATTTGTCCCTAATGAAGATATTATAGTATTGTTGCAGAACATAACGTTTACTTCCATTTAAATATCATGTTAGGAAGAAGAACTAATATAGTGGTACATGGAAGGAAATATGCCAATTTGATAGCATAGAACCGCCATGACTTATGTTGGTTTTTATTTCTAATCATGATGTATGATGAGGCCAATGTATAGAACCTTTAGCCTTTTGTATGTGCATTATGATGAATCTTCATTAAATCATGAATGTACACTTTGTGACATGAGCTAAGTGGAAGAATGTAAAATAAGTGTGTGTCTCATGTATAAAAGGAGTGTTATTTTGATTTAATGAGAAAAGGGAAAAAATGTAATATTGGTATGGGAGTTATTGGAAGTTATAAAATACATAACTGTTGATAGGTATAGTTATCAGAAAGTTAAAAGGCATTTGTTTTCATCAAAGATAAATATATAGAGAACGCAAAGGCCTTCATTGTTTGCCCTTGAAAGTTGTATCTCATCTCTATTACAAAAAGATACAAACTAAATAAGAGAGGGTCAAGACTCTGAGAAAGTTTTCCATGATAAAAGATCTTCCGCAATTATGAATAAATGTTAGTGCATTTAACTCTATTGGATGTGAAAACATGATTTCCTAAGATCCTTAAGAATTGTGTTCTTGCATGAAAACTCAAAGATAGAGAACATAAATTTATGTTTTACACAAATATCCATTACTTTTTGGGTTTTGTCATATAATTCCCATATTAGATAATGGGTTAAAATTTATCAATGAAAATAATGAGTGACATATATTTAATGAGGATAAAAATAAAAAGATCAATTTAAAATTTTAGACCAGTAAGATTTGTTCTTTATATTGAAGACCACCCATGTGATAGAGAATGTATCTTATAAAATGATTGGAAGGAGTACTACTAACTACTGAGAGAGTAAGGTGTATTGATTATATTTTCTTAAGATTTCTCCCATTTGAAATTTGTTACTCAATTTACTTAACTTATAAACTAGTATATATAATATAATGTTATATATGGGCATTATAGGCCAATCGGATCATATTTGATTAAGTATAATTAAATAATAATTTATCTAACTTCCTTAATCTACTCAATTTAATCAAGATCTTTTATACTAAGGACTAAACGAATTTATTTTGCTTTCTTACTTATCAAAGTGTAACCCATTATTTTAAATGTGGGTTTAGGGCTATGATAGAGTTAGAATTAGGTATGCCAATGAAGATTGACACAGTTGGTTAAGGCGTCGGCCTTCACTCGAAAAGGAATGAGGTTCGATACTCGCTGATCGATGTAAGGACATCATTGGTGGGCGATCTGTAAGTACCTCTCTAAGCGCTCTTTGAGCTTGGAGACATGTCCTGACCCTGGTGGGATACCGGTGTCTACCCCCACCTAAACCTTTTTTTACCCAAAAAGAAAAGAGTTAGAACTTTATTATTTTCCGCTTAACACAATCTAAATTACCTAAATCCAATTTAACGAGCCGGTCTTTTAGGAAAAAATAAAAATACTAAAGTAAATTGTTCAACAAAAAGATAAGATAAAACTACACATCTTGACTAAAAGTATTATAATATTTATATTATTAATTTAATATCTATGATAAATATTGAACCTACCTAAACACAAATATTGCTTGATTGACAAGCTATATGGTAGGAGGAATGGGTCCCCCATGTAGAGACATGAAAGGGGTAGTAACAATGAATTGTTCATTGTTTTGGTCAATTTCCCTTTTGCCATGATGAGGCCATTTGTGGAAAAGTCAAATTGTTAAATCATTGGAGTCTTTCAATCAAAAACCAATTCTCATTGATATGAAAATTAGAATGAAGTACCTAAAAGAAAAAATATCTATGGAGAAGGACCATAAAAATTGTAATTATTTAGTGAAAGTGGAGCAAATTACCAAGAGAGGGTGAATTGAGGATTTTAAAAATTATTTTGAAAATGCTCTGTAATAGAACTCTAAAATAGGGCAGAACAGAGTAAGGGAAGGAGAAGCAAGACACAGCAAATTTATACTAGTTCGGTCCAACTTGTTGACCTATGTCTAGTCCCCAAAACACTCACTAGGATTTCACTAACTCAAATGATTACACACTTTGTAACTCTCAGAGTAATTCTCTCACTAGAACTTACTCCCCCTTACAAGTTGTAATCAAATGTCCCAATCTCCAAGTCCCACGACTTGAGATTCTTACAATGAATATTTTTCAATAAATAAAACTCTCTATAAGAGTGGATAAAGATAAGCATTGGAGTACAAATGTATCGAAAGATACTTTACACAAGAAAACTAAAAGAGTAGTTGGAAACTTGAATGATTTTCGTTTTCTGCAAATTGATTGTTGAGAAGACTTGAATGCAACTCCTTATATATGAAGAGAGCATTAAATGACCATTGGATTGATCAATGTAGCCGTTGGGAACATTACTAAGTTGATTAGGAACAATTTAGTCTCTTCTCTCTCTACTCTTCAGTTAATCCAGTTGCTCAGAAGATTAGGGTTGACTTCCCTTGATATTAATCCATTGGAAGAGCAATTACTGGATGAGGGAAGGAAACATTAATTCCTTTGCAATGTGTGTAGAATGATTATCTAAAAGGATGCAAGTTTTCTGGACATTGCATTTAATGTGCTAATGTCACTTTTTGCTTTTGTTCAAATTTCATTTAATAGCATTTAAACTATCTGAAACTCACTAACAAACTGATTAAACATAGTTAGGAATAGTAATAAGTGATGATAAGAAGTATTAACATCAAACATGAAGATTTCACAAATTTGAGTAATTTGATTTTCAAATTTAGTGACACAAACTCGAGTTTGTTCATTCAAACTGGAGTTTGTAACTTTCCTCAGAAGCCTAAACTCAAGTTTACAAATCCTAACTTGAGTTTACTTCATTCAAAGAAGATTGTCGCGATTTCATCTTTGAAGCACATTTTTGAATATGAGCAAAACTCGAGTTCATTAATGACTAACTCGAATTTTGGATTTTTTATAGTGAAAACATGTTTAAGTCCAAAAGCTCAAAACTGGAGTTTTCAAATCTTAAATGGAGTTTTTCAAATCATTGAAATAAGCAAGGCTCTGCTTGGCACAAACTCAAGTTAACAAAACTAAACTCGAGTTTTCTTTAAAAATTGAAAACCTTTGAAAAATCTTTGCCAAGTGAAAATTAGAGTAAAGTGGGTAAAATATGAAAGCTCTCTATCAAATACAAACTTGAGTTTACAAACACAAACTCGAGTTTTCTCAAAACTTTGGAAAACTTAGAAATCTCTTGGCCAAGTGCAAACGGAGTTTGTCATAACAAACTGGAGTTTGCTCGGGATGAAAAGCATTAATGCTCTAGGCCAAGCACAACTGGAGTTTCCATATCAAAAAATGGAGTTTACTTAAGTTCAAAACATTGGAAGCTCTTTGTAAGACCAAAACTCGAGTTTACTCTCGCAAAAGTTTTGTTTACTTTAGAGAATTTTGAAGAGTCTTTGTATGGTACAAACTCGAGTTTGTCTTAATGTGAAAAACTTGGAATGCTCACTGCATCTTACAAACTCGAGTTTGCCTTAGTTCATAAAAATTAAGCTACTCTCTGACAAGTCCAAACTCGAGTTTTCCAACCAAAACTTGAGTTTGCCTTTGACAAAGTTTTTCAAATTATCAAAGACAAACTTCATCTTGAGTTTATAATTGTCGGTTATCATCAAAACACATAAAGAACTAACATTTAGAAGGACTAAATATAAAATTAAAAGTACTAAAATGCCCCTAACAAAATCTTCGGTATTCCCTCTTACATTCTCTTTTCCATTCTATTTTTAAAAGTAATACAAAATTCTAAGTTTCATTCTTGAATATATATCTATGAAAAAAAAAATTACGCATTCTTCAATTTGTAAACATTTTATTTAAAAAAAAAATCAACAAAAATTTTAATAAAAAATGAAAATAAAAGTCAAGGTCTTTTATAATTTATCATATATGTTAAATCAAGAAATTTTGTATGATTTATTTTTGTCTTAGAAGAAGTTTAAGTGGCTTAAAAATTCATGTAATGTTAATAAAATTAAAAAATCTAATTAACCTATTATATCCTAAAAAATATGAAATAAGTTTAGTTTTTATTTTTATAAAAAGAGCTTAATTGACATTAACATTAATAATATAAATCAAGCAACTTGAAGATATAAATTGATGAAAAATCAAAATTAAGAAAAATATGATTTTTGTTGATTAAATAATATATTGAAAAACAAAAAAGATATGATCATATCATGATGGGCAGTTTTATTTTTAATTTTATTTATTCTTTTTAATTATGAATACAATAGATAATACATGAGGATTAATTAGGGGCAATTTAGTAATTTTGAATTTATATTATAATGTTTGGTCCTTCTAAGTAATTACAATTTTTATGATTCTTTATAACAAATATTATTTTCTCTTGGTCCTTTATGTTAATTTTCTCCAAGAGCCTAACTTACAAAAAATAAAATAAAAATGTTAATAATATGAAGTTATTTAATTAGAACTAATGGGGTCCTATTCGTATACGTTATTTGTACCGAGTTTGACAAAAATTTATACTATTATTTATGATTTAAACTTAATTGTAGTTTTTATATCATAATGTGTGTCAAACTTGTTAATAAATTAATTGTGTTATTATATCTTTTTTTTAAATATAAAAAAGAAAGTTTCACCTAATTATTTATTTTGTATTCAGGCCTCATGAACAATATTTATTATTTTTTTGAAAAAAAATCTTGTCACAAAAATAAGAGCAGGGTCTAAAATATTAATGAAGAATTAGGGATAAGAATTATTGACTTGACTGTTTAATTTGAATATTTTCAAATATCGTATAATGTTTGTTATATATCATATAAAAAATTGTATATCGATTAGATTATTTCATTTTGTGGCGGCAATAATTGGGATACATAGTGACACTGACACCCACTGCATTATTGACTTTGTCATCCTATATTTATTGCTTGTTTTTGGGTTAACGATATGACAAATTATGTATTTATATATTGATGATTTGGTGAAAGTTGAAATATGAAAATAATTAAGGCTCTATGGTTAAATACAAATCATCACACCTTTTCATAAAAAAGCACATTGTGTGTGTGGGGCCAAATTGATAGTTACTCCTTTTATTATTTAACTTAATACTAGGATGTTTTTAAGAAAATGATGTTTTAAGGGTTAAGGTGCGATTTGCCAACGAACTATTACTCGAGGAAATACGTCGATACAAAAAACAATTGAAGCCACCAAATTAGCCAACAAACTATTAAAGTGAAAAAAATACCAAATAACTATTAAAAAAGTAATTATCACTATTACGTTAAAATATGAGGCAGACGTAGGACGGTGGCGAGACGCTGGAGAAAAGAGTGGTTGAGCCTTCTTGTTGGATAAATCAAACACCAATAGAGATGGGACCCATGTGAGCAGCTATGATAGCGGTGGTTGCTTTGCTTGTGGCATCGTGAGAACGCAACCAAGGTGTGCAAGGCGCGTGCCAATCGAAAGCTATGGACAGCTGGATAAGTTCAAGAGAGTGAGTGGAATACCCAACAACAATGGAAGCTTTGGAGACGCCGATGTCGGTGACACTATGACAGTCAATGGAAGATGGAGATGTCAAGACAGTGACAGAGTAATAGTTCGTTGGCGAATCTGCTAAAAATTGTTTTTTTTTTTTTTTACTTTTTAATATATAGTTCGTTGATCAATTTGGTCCCTTCAATTTTTTTTTTGTGTCAGACACTCCTCGGGTAATAATTTGTTGGCAAATCTTCACCTTAGCCCTTTAATTTATGAGGCTTTTTGCAAAAGGTTAAGAATAGTTAATTTATTTAACATGAAAATGCCTCTAACAAATAAGAAATTGCTTGACCCCAATTAGTTGTATTTATTTCTAGTTAAAAGATTCATCAATTGTATGTGGTACTCGTTTATGTCCTTTTTTATAACAAGTACTTAAAATATGAATTGTCTTGGTCCTACTCAATAAAAAATGTCTCAATATTTAATGAGTTTTTTCATTTGTGCCCTATTAATTGTATATTTGTATATATATTGCATTAATTAAATATTTAATGATTTTTTTCATTTGTGCCCCCATTAATTGTATATTTGTATATATATTGCATTAATTAAAGGGTTAATTATACTTATGTTTTTCTACTTCTCTCTTTTACTTGTCTTATTATAAATAAGGATATACTTGGAAAAAAGAGAGTTTATTTTAAGACATAGTTATTATTTTTAATTAATTTTAACCACTTTCTTAAATCGTGTAATTTAATTATCGGGTTCTTATAAATAGGACCAAAGGGAGTATATATATATTTGAAAGAAAAAAATTATTTTAAGAACATTAATTATGTATTGATTTGTGTGAGTCAGACAAAAATGATTTATGACAATAAAGTAATTTGAGTTCCTGGTGCAGGGGCTTAAGCTTTAAGCTTCTAAATCATATGATACTGATCATAATATTGTGTTAATTTATTCATAAATTGGTAGTTAATTAAATAAGTAACTTAATCTGACTGTCTAAAATATCTTTTAGGTATCCCTTTCTTCAATACTTATTTTGATATGGGAAATTCAAACTAAATAAAAATTATATGTCATTTAATGTTAAATTAGTGATTTTTTTTAAGAAAAAAAGTGCAAGATAAAATTCTTATTGATTTCCAATTCAAAAACTAATGATCCAAATTTATATATATGTATATATATAACCCCTTAACGCAATATAAATGATTAAGAAATTAACATAACTCGCAATTGTTTGATCAAGTGAAAAGAATCCTTAAAAAGAATTGAGTGTGTGAAGGAAAAAATCAAGTTAAAAAACTTACTCTTTTACAACTAGATAATTATATTTTTAAGAAATTAGTAATGACTGGAGAAAGCCAAGGAAACTAATTTTCCGTTGTGCATTGTACATTGTATTGTAAATGCACTACAAAAAAATGACATTTTGTAACGGTTGAAATTACGACCGCTACAAATGACATTAATGTAGATTTAAAGAACCACTACAAAATACAAAATGAAAATAGGCGGCGAACAATAATCGGGTCACCAATTTTCAAAAATAAGCGACACATACACATTTCGGTCGCCTATATTTGAAAATTGGCAACTTTGATTTATATTCAGTCGCCAACTATAAAAAAATTAAACGACGGAGCATTGAAGGGACATGGGGGGTTTTTTTAATATAATAAAAAAATGGCTCCCAATTTATTCAAAAATAGGCGACCTGAACAACAATCAGGTCGCCAATTTTCAAAAATAGGCGACGATACATAGTTTAGGTCGCTAATTTTCAAAAATAGGCGACCTGATACATATTTCAGGTCGCCTATATTTCACCAATTGTTTTAATAACTTTTTTCCCTGTTTTTTTTATCCCCTCCCGCTGAAAGGTTTACCGCACGTGCGTTTCCTCTTCCGTTCCTCGACGCTTTGCTCTTCTCATCTGTGCTTTCTCCATCCTCTCAGACTCAGTCTCTCTGTCTCTCACGTAGTTATAGGGGCGCCACGGCACACGCGACCTCAATTCATCTTCCTCCATCCGTGCTTTCTAGTCTCCGCCATTGCCTTCGCTTAGTGGTCGCGTCTCGGCGTACGGATTACGGCTATTCGATTCGCTTGTTGTTGCTTCTCTCGGTATTTTTACTTGCGCTTGGGAAACAATTCCGAATGTTTCATTTTTCTATTGCAATGGTATAGATTCATTTGATCCAATAATTTTGGCCCACTTAGGTCTTTTGGTTTGATTTTTTCTGGCGTGGGGACGGTGATCGGTGGTGTGGTTTGGGTCGAGGAGGGTCTGTCTATGTTGGTCCGGGTCCTAGGACGTCTGGGTTGGGTTGTGGTAACTGATTTGCTCTGTGTTTCAATGAATTGTTGAAAACACTCCATGATAGTGTTAAATTTTTCATCATTGCTACGCTGCATTTGGTTAAAAAATGCCCTACGCGTTCATCGGATGTGCTTTTCTTTGCTTTGTTGCACGGCATTAAGTTGATCTTGCATTTGAGCCATGCGTGTTTTCTCGGCCATGAGGTGAGTCGGGAATGAAAGCACCAAAATGTAGGGATAGGTTGGATAGAGAGGGAAGGAATTGGAAGAAGAGGGGAGGATAAGAATTTTGTCAATTTACTCATATCCTTTATTGTTGCCTAACGTCTACTTGTTTAAAGCAATTAGAAATCCTAGTTTAGAATTTAAATTACTGAATTTGTAACACCCCAAATTTTCCAACAATTATAATAACATAAAATTGCAATAATTTTTTTGTGAATGATTACTGAAATTCAATAATAACTAAAATTTGGGAAGTGTTACCGCCGCACTTGTATTGGGACAAGTGTAAGGCTACCTTATTACATTAACATAAATCCAAACTTAAATAAAAATGTTTTATTCAAAGCATAAAATAAAAACTAGCTAGAATTGCTAATTGTTCTTCCTCACTTCTCCTTTGCTAGCCCCAACAACTTGACCTTGAAACTGTTTAAGCGAAAATCTGCTCCCAGAAGGATTGTCATGACCCATGAACACAAACATCAGCAAAAGCTGGTAATCCTAATCAAAACACAATTTATGCAACTCAAATATATTAATTAAATCAAATATATATTCACATAGTGATTGAACCAACTATCAATTCCAATACTCATCATGTATACATACACATACATATATTCACACCGAATCAAATATCATTCATTATCTTTATTAAATTCATATAGACCCGGAAACCTACCAGTCTATTTAGTTTAGTGGGAAGAGAACCATGGTAGACCCGGAAACCTGTCAGTTACAAATCATCAAGTTGGCCATAAAAACATTTCGTCCTAATGTGCACACCTCTTCCCAAAGTTGCTACTAGTATCCCGAGTTACCACCGCGAGATACCACTTTGAGAAGAACAGATATAATCGGTTCACATCAAATAATATATCGAGGCATAACGCCCAAAGGTTGTGTTCATCACTTTAGGAGGTACCATCCCAAAGCTATCCTCCCACGATTAAATTGTTTTAAAATACACACACATAACAAATGGATTTCTCAATAAATAAATAAATATAAATATATAAATATATATATATATATATATATTAATGATGAGCATTTATAGATTTAAAAAAAGGACAAAAGACGTACATATATTATGTATAATAATGAAAAGAACATGTATATATTTTAACATAGGTGCAGATTGACAAATTAAAAAGGATACACACACACATGCATACATACATACATACAAAAGCTGAAGTACCCAAGGCAAAAGATGTACTTGTATTATATATATATATTAATGAAGGATATATATATATATATATATAAAAGTTTCAATCACAAAAACCGAGGCACCCAAAGTGTACACGTATATTCAATGATAAAGGGTTTTGCAAAAAGTTAAATGCAAATCAAGAAGGAGAAATATATGTATACAAGGAGGTGAGGAGTTTTTCTTTCATAAAGTAATTCACGCTAACCAAAAAGGAAAACATATATATACATATACAAATGTAGCGACACATTTAAGGGTTTTTCACAAAGATCATGCAACAATTAACTCCTATTTTTCTAGGGATTAGGATTACCTGGTCTCCGTTTTACTAGCCTTTTAGAAGAATAGAGAAAGAATAGAGGAAATAGTAGAAGAGAATAGGAGTAGAGAAGAAGAATATTCAGGGTTAGGCTAGACCTCTATTTATAACTTAAAATTAGGGTTTAGCTTTGGGCTCTTCTACTATTGCTAACTCATTAATAGGGTATATTAAATTCAATCAATCAACCACGGTGTGAATTTAATGTCATTAATAGGGTATATTAAATTCAATCAATCAATTATGATGTGAATTTAGTGTGACTTGTTTGACAAGTAGTGGACTTATTATCTAAAACCTCTTTCTTAGTGCATAAGTTGGAAATTCCTAAGGCAATTAGGACTAGGAGTATTTGGCCCACCAAGGCTATATAAAATAAAATAAATGAGTTATTACTATTAATAAAAATCTGGGGTATTACGAATTAAAGGAACAACTTATTCCTACGAACAAGGGTTGAAATAACAACTACCTAGGATTTAGCTTATTTGAATTGAAATGAGAGCTTTCTTCGGTTGACTGCTAAATTTATGGTTGCACAGGTTTGACCCAATATTACTAAATATAATCCTCCATGTAAGCTGGGCTCTTCCTGACACGAGTGGGCCTTTCAGTGGCGTGGGCCGCTACAAGTGGGGTTAACTGTTAAGGGTTTTTTTTATAGTAGTCATCTCACCCACTCACCTAGTTGCATTTATTTAAAGGTTCTTGTTATTTGTTAAAGGTTTTGTTGTGGACTTTTGGGTCCTAAGGTGGGTATAGATATCAGATATGGACAAAAATTTGAAAGACTTAGTAGGAATGTCATTAATTCTCCATTCATATAATCCTTTTCTGCAAAATTCTTTGTAAAGTTGCTGATGTGTAATGGTATTGTTTGTGGTGGTAAAGTCTCTGTGTGCAAATGTTTTAGCATCTCCAATTTGTAGAGAATTGAGTTTTATTCGGGTTCTTTTAGAATTAGATGTTTATAACTTTAGTGAAGTAATGCTACTTGATGATTTTGGTTTTGATCTCAAATGCTACTTGATGATTTTAGAATTAGAATGGTTCTGCTACTTGATGATTTTAGAATTAGAATGGTTCATGACTTTCCCCATACGCCCATGCTTTATTGCATTCATTTTGTTGTTGATCCCGCATCTACCACCTATCTTGTCTTGAAGGAGTCGTATGCCTCTCTTTCTATTAGCTCCTGTAGCTATAGGTATGGGCATGTAGGATAATCTATGTATCTTAAAAGGAATTCTTATTATGGTTTTTTTGTTTTGTTTTGTTTTTGTTTTTTTGCATTATTTGAGTATGCAAGCATCATTAGATGGTTTAAATAGTCCCCGTTTGGATTATTCCTCCTCCTTTTTTAGTGTTCTTAAACTAAATAAATTAAAAGTTAACCACATTTGATATGATATCTTTCAAACCATGTTGTGGAAGTGTTGATTAAATTTTGAAACTTAATATTCCTTCCTCCCGATTTTTACTTGTGTTTGTGATCTTTTTCATTATTTGGCGAGGCCTTTGATGAGACAATTTTTGAACTTGACACATTGGGTGAAGAGTCATACAAAGATAGTACATTGATCATGCAACTTCTCGAGACAATTTGACTTTGTGGACATCGACATCACGGTCTCTCCCTTGATCTTTTTTTTTTTTTTTTTTTTTTTTTTTTTTTTTTTTTTTTTTTTTTTTGATCATTATTCTTTTTTACCTCTGGTGTTGTCTATTGAGCAATTATACCTTATCTTGCAACCTATGATTGCTAGCAAAATGATATTGAGGAATAAGCCATTGATAGTCCTATTTCTTTTAAACTAAATATAAGTTTGAAAGTTTTAATTTATTCACAAGTTAAGATTTCCTATTACCGCTTGCAAATAAGTTTTGTGCTTGGTTCTTAATAGAACAACCATATGTTGATATGCAGATATAGACGAGAAGAGATTAAAAGAGAGTCATCTTTGTCTATTTGACTACCTCCGTTGAGAAATTTTGGTCAAAGGTTTGAAGCAAACCGTTGTGCTCCCAAATTAGGTTAGTTGCTTTTATTTTTTTGGCACACACATATATTGTCCTTATATGATACCTTCTTCCTAAGAGAGAACAACACTTTTTTGTTATGACTTCATGGTTTACCATTATTGATTGAAGTATATGTCAGTAGGAATAATTCCAATGTTCTCTTAGTTGATGAAATTTTTGGATTTAATAGTTGATATTGTTTTGAATTGCTTTAGTTATAAGTTTTGTTGAATTATCTTTGAAATTGCTTGTTATTGAAATTTTGGGATGTCTTACTTTTAAGGGGAAATGCAGCCAATTTTTTTTTAAAAGAAAGCATGTCAAATATGAACTTGACTGTTGTTGGAAATGTCTTAGGTGATAATAAAATGAGTTATAGTTGGATGAATGTTTTGAGAACTAGTGAAGAATATGAGAATGGGGTGGAAGAGTTTATTGAATTTGCTAGAAGGAATGTGACAACAAAAAATGAGATGTATTATTGTCCATGTGTTAATTGTTTAAATGGGATTCGAAGGGATATTGCTGATATAAGGGATCACCTAATTTGTGATGGAATAAACCTTCGATACACAACATGGATATGGCATGGAGAGAATGATTCATGATGTTGATGGAAAGAATGATTCATGATGTTGAGATCAACCACAACCGCATGAATATGATAGCATGCGGAGTGATGGAGAGACACCTTTGTTCCCTGGGTGTACTAGTATACACGGTTGACTGGGCATGTGGGTGGACTGATAGCAGTTTCACGTCGTTGCTTGAATAGTTGTGTGATATATTGCCAGATAATAATGTACTTCCAAATCGTATGTTTGAGGCTAAGAAAATCTTGTCTACGATGGGTATGGAGTATAAAAAGATACATAGTTGCCCTAATGACTGCATATTGTACAAAAATGAGTATGAAGGCCTTAGTAATTGTCCGAAGTGTAAAACTTCACGATACAAAGTGAAGAAAGGTGGTGGTTCTGGAGATCACAAAAAAAGGCAACCTTTGAAGGCATTGTGGTATCTTCCCATAATTCCTCGGTTTAAGCGTCTGTTTACTAGTAAAGCAACGGCAAAGAAGTTGAGATGACATTTTGTTGAGAGAATATCCGATGGAAAATATCTACGGCACCCGGCTGACTCTCTGCAATGGAAGAAAATAGACGAAATGTTCCCTCAATTTGGCAGTGAGCCAAGAAACCTTTACTGGGGCTTTGTATGAAACTTCAATCCGTATCGAACTCTTAGCAGCACCCATAGTGCATGTCCTGTTCTCCTTGTAATATACAACTTACCTCCCTAGCTATGTATGAAATGCAAGTATGTGATGCTTTCTATGATGATTTCTGGACCAAAACAGCCCGAGAACAATATCGATGTGTACTTGGCGCCTTTGGTTGAGGATTTGAAGAAGTTGTGGGAGAAAGGCGTAGATGTGTTTGATGCATATAAGAAGGAGTCCTTCAAGTTGCGTGCAATGATTTTTACCACGATCAACGACTTTCCTGCATATGAAAATTTGTCTAGGTACAGTGTGAAGGGGCATAAAGCATGTCCAAAATGTGAAGCAGACACAAACTTCCATCAACTAAAGCACGTCAAAAAAAGGGTCTACCTTAGTCATAGGAGGTTTCTTCATCGATTCCACCCATATCGTAAGTTAAGAAAGCATTTTAACGGCTTACCGGAGCATAGAACGGCTCCAAAGGCGTTAACCGGAGAGGAAGTTTATAGTCGGGTGGAACATATCAATGTTATATTGGGTAAGCGAAAGAAAGGATTGCGGTGAGAAGAATATATGGAAGAAGAGATCAATTTTCTTTGATCTTCCATATTGGCGTAGTCTTGATGTGAGACACGCTTGATGTGATGCATGTGGAGAAAAATGTTTGTGATAACCTTGTCAGTACTCTTTTGCACATACCAGGGAAGACTAAGGATGAAATTAGTGCGAGACTAGACCTGGTTGATATGGGAATAAGAGAACGGTTACATCCACGAGTAATGGAAGATGGTAAGAGGGCATACATGGAGCCAGTAGCTCATATACACTATCAAAAGCGGAGAAAAAAAGTTTGTGTGGGTGTCTATATGACATTAAGGTTCGACAAGGATATTGTTCAAATTTGAGAAGGTGTGTTTTAATGGACGATTTGAAGTTAGTGGGAATGAAGTCCCATGATTATCATGTGTTGATACAACAATTATTACTAGTAGTTATTAGAGGCATTATGAAAGATGAAGTGTGGACTACTATAACAAAATTGAGTATTTTCTTTAATGCTATCTGTAACAAAGTCATTGACATTGAAAAGTTGGATGAATTGGAAAATGAGGGTTATATTATTTTGTCCCAACTAGAGATGCATTTTCCTCCTACATTTTTTGATATAATGGTGCACCTGATAGTGCACTTGGTAAGGGAGGTAAGACTCTGCGGTCCAGTTTACCTAAGGTGGATGTACCCTTTTGAGCGATACATGAAGATCTTAAAAGGGTATTCTAAAAATCCTTATCGACCGGAAGCCTCAATAGTTGAGAGATATGTAGTTGAAGAGGCTATGAAGTTCTGTAAAGATTATCTATCAGGGGCGACGTTACAATCTCAGCATGATAATGGGATAAGTGAGGGATCTCGAGGAATCAAACTGAAGAATATGCTTCGTGAAGAGGTATTGCAAGCACACTTGTACATCTTGAATAATATGGAAGAAGTTCAACCATATATTGACGAACACGAAAGAGTTTGAAGAATATGAATCCAAGGAAGAATGACATGCCGATAGCTAATAAGCAAAAGAAGACATTCATAAAGTGGTTTGAGGAGAAGGTATTGCACGAGACCGGTGTGTCGGCTACAATCGAGTGGTTAGCCAGGGGCCTTCTTATCGGTCATCACTTGGACAAAGTTATGATATAAATGGATATTCTTTCTACATAAAAGACCAAGATGACATAAGTTCTGTGCAAAATAGTGGGGTGATGGTTGAAGCTGAATCCATGCACTTTTCGAGTTCGAAAGACAAAAACTTGATGTTAGCATCAATGACTTATTATGGAGTTATTGAAGAAATATGGGAGATGAGCTACAACAAGTTCAAAGTTGCTTTATTTAAATGTAAGTGGGTTAGTAATAATGCTGTTGTAATAGATCCTAAATTTGGATTTGTCTTAGTTGATCTTCAAAGACTTGGTCATAAAGATGAGCCATTCATTCTAGCAAGCCAGGCGAAACAAGTGTTTTATGTTACAGACCCTACAAATAAAAAAATGTCCATTGTACTTCAAAGTAAAAAACAGAAGTATGGTGAAGAATCCTTGAACCTGGACGATACACTCCCTTTCACAACAAATCCACCTACAACACGTGAAGTAGAATCAGTAGATGATGAAGAATATGCTCCAAGAAAGGATCATTCTGAAGGAATATGGGAAACCATATAAAGTAAGATCTTAAGTTATGAAAAAGTCCTATGTTATTTTTGTACTTGGTTTAACATGTTAGTTCATTTTATTCATTTGTTTATTATTTAATAATAACCTATCTAACATTATTGATTTGTCTTTGATGAACAGAATATGTCTAGCTCGACGAGTCATCGGGTGATAGAGGTGATGTATCGGTGGTGAGAAAGGGTAGAGGTAGCACACATATGGGTGCGTTAATTGCACGTCGTGACAGTCAGAAAAAAGCTGCATGTGGAGTTCGATGTCAATATGAATCCAATTGGTCCGAGGAAGACAATTTCATTAGCTACATAGGCTATCGACTTGAAGCAAAGTTTACATTGTATTCTCTCATTGGAAGTTGGTTCCTACTAAAATGAAGCAAATTGATCCGGTCACAAATTTTGGTATCTCACTTTTGATATCTTTTGCATTTGTATCTTTAGTTTTATTACTTGATTTGTTTCATATCTTCTCTTTTACCTTGCAGCAAACGTATGATGTGCCTAACAATACGGCCATGCACAACCATTGGATGAGCGAGGTTCGTCTACATTGAAAAGACTTTAAGAACAAGCTCACTAAAAAGTATATTCGAGGGGAAAAGAGGGACAAGGACCCATGTCAGGACTATGATTACATTTCTCCAGAGGATTGGAGGGAGTTTGTGGCGTCACGCCAAAATCCTGAATTTCTTTCATATCTTATCTTTTAGTTGAATCTATTTGACATCGTAGGCTCAATTTTATTTGTTTTCATGTCACAAGAAAAAAGTCAAGCCAATAGAGAGAGGCAAGCGAGAAATAATTATCCATATTGCATGTCTAGAGCTGGCTATAAAAAGCTTGAACGGAAGATGATGGAAGAAGAGTTGGAGAGAATGAAGGAAGCTGCTCAATCCGATCCTTCCACTGTTATCCAGGCCCCTGAGCGTCCTCCTCGTCACAAAAAATGGAAAGCTACGAGGATGAAGGGTGACAAATTCGTAAATGAAGATGTGGCTGAGGTTGCCTCCAAGATTGTAAGTAGTTAAATTAGAAGTATTAAATAGCCTCAGTTGTTTCATATTTTTAGAGTTTAGTTACTATTTATGAAAAATCCTATCATACGGGATGCACTTGAGTAGCGAGAGCGAGTCAAGGTTCATTCACGTCGGGTACACGGATGGACATTTTGTCCACGGCGATTGGGAAGCCAGATTACCTTGATGCTGTTCGAGGGGAGCCAAGGGGAGTTAGCGTCACGAAATATTTTGGATGGCGTTCACGTTGTTCGCATGACGATGACAACCCTAGTCCTCAGCTTGTAGCCAAAATTCGAGCATCCCTCGTAGATGAGGTTATGACACAACTACGGGGGTGAAATGAGGGCTATGATACAAGAGTAGGGAAATACGCAATCTATAAACCAGGAATCCCCGGCCTTCCTAAGCAGCAAAGAAAGTTTTCACGCTCCAGATGTACCTATTGGCAAACCTTCTAGTCACTCTTCAGATGTACGTATTGGCGAACCTTCTCATCACTCTCCAGATGTACTTATTGGCGAGCCTTCTCACACTTCACAGGGGGGACAACCCTGCACTCTATATTTGGATGACCCACAACGGCGTATTGTTGCCGATGGTCTTGTTTACCCAGAACAAACCACACACCACAATATGCAAATTCCACAAGACCAACATAGTGTGACTCGAAAAGTGTACGAGAGGGGGAAGAATAGAGGCAATCCGATTGATGATGAGGAGGTTCCCACGCTAGGCGCTACCACCTCATCGTTCATCCTTTGGCCGCATCATCTTATTCAGATGGGGACGACACCTCCAATGGTAGGAAATACATTACTGATTGACGATGAGTAGGTTCCCGATTGATTTTCATTGCTAACCCACTCATAATATGTTTATTATGTTTTCATAACATGAACAAGCTGCGGGAAGATTCCTATACTTAGCACAGCTGCGAGAGTTCTACAAGGACATCGTCTCTATAGGCTTGCAGATGCCTCCGGGCATTGTCGGTGCAGACAAGACATATTCGATAAATATTGACAAGAAAGATTTGATAGAGTTTATGCATATGGACTGTTTAGATATACAGTTTCTTCAACTTGCAATCTTGTAAGTTTTTTTTACCATTTAATTATGTCGGTACTCTTTTTTTTTTAAATATATTCAACAACATTTATCATTTTATTTCGATCATAAAGTGTCGCACGACATTTGCAAAAAGGGAGATTGATTGGGTTCGTATGGATTCTTATGTCCTGCAACCATGGCTTTGGCTCGCAATATCTTAGCCGGAGGGCATTTATGTTGGTTTAACAATAGGCGACCTACAATCATCTTGTTATCTAGCGCCAATACATGAAAGGTGTGTATTTTTTTTTTTTTTTGTCTATATAAGATTTTTAAGAATAAATTGCTTTCTTATCTTAGTTTAATATTAATATGTATATGTTGTAGTGGTCATTGGACCCTGTGTGTTGTTTGTCCCGCCAAGAACGTATGTTATTGGTTGATTCCGTAGGTGGCAGGCCAAACGAGGATATCAAAACCATGTTTGCCGAGTAAGTAAATTTTTGTCTAAATCATCAATTCTTCTTTTAAATGAATTGTTTTCATGTCTGTTAATTTCCATTTTAATGATAGAGGTCTTAGGACGTATAGACAGATTTCTGGAGCACGAGAGTAGGGTGGGCCGAAGTGGTTTTATCCGAAGGTAAGTAGTTTCAATTCAATTTATTTCATTGACACAGTAGCTTTCGATATACCTTTATTCGTTTTAACAATTATCTTTTGATTTATAGTGCCATCATCAACTAGGGAACACCGAGCGTGGATACTATGTTATGAATTGGATGTAATCTATCATTTCCACCGGACGTACTACTGGCTTTCAAAACGTACGTAATGCTCTGTGATCCTCAAATGATGATATTTTTTGTTGTGGTACTTGAGTTGTTAATTATTTCATTCACTTCATTGGTTTATCTTATACATTGTTTTCCAATGTACAGGTTTTTGGTACTGAGGATCCGTACTCACAAGATGACATCGATTCGGTTCGAGACATGTTGACTAGACATCTTCTTGAACACATATAGGTCTGGGCTTGTATTCAGCTTTGCAGCAAATTGGCCAAACATACAGCAAGCATATTTTTTAGAAAAAAAAACCAATATAAGGTGTCCTGAAAGCTAATTCAGTTTGTATGGGTTACTTGTCTTCTTGGTCATATGTTAATGCAAAACTTATTAAGCTGTGCTGATTTCAGTTTCTAGAATTGTTACAATATAAAATTTGACATCTACTTGTTTAATTCTGTAAATTATTGGTGTTGCTCTTGAATCTACCACTTTAACTGCTGTGAATATTGGGAAATAGATACTGTCATATGAGGTTTGATTTTGCCATTATACCTACTGCATTTGATTTTCCAATAACCAAGACTTGAGAATTTTGTTGAATCATACCATCATAACGATTTGCTGAAAGTTTTATGTGTGCTTCTTGCTTGGGAGGTGTTTGATTTGCTTGTGTGGTACTGTGATTATTACTAGGTGGCTCTCGTTCACTTTAGCATTAGAGAATTGCTAAATATATATAAGTTCATACAGTCACTGAGCTGAATATACTGTTCATCTGTTGTCATTCTCTTTTATGCTCTTGTATGTATAAGCCAATATTCTCTTGAACTCTTTGTTGAAGTCACTTTTACATGTTCAATTTTCTTATTGAACCGTGCTGCATTATTCATTGTTATTTCACATTCTTTGGATAGAATGCACATACATATAAGTTCATACAGTCATACTGGGCATATGCGCTTATTTTGTGAAGTATTCAATTTTGCAGCAAATTGGCCAAACATACAGCAAGCATAATTTTTTTTTTTTTTAAAAAAAAACTAATATAAGGCATCCCAAAGCTAATTCAGACACTCATAATAGGCGACCTGAATTGTATTCATATGAGGCGACCTTAATAGTATTCAGGTGACCTCAATACAATTCAGGTCGCCTCATAAGAGGTGACCTGAATTTTATTCAGGTCGCTAAATATAATACAAACAACGACACTCTCCCAGACGTCCCTCTGAAAAAGGACGTTAATTGGGTTTTATTTAGGTCATTTTTTAGGTATTTTGTAGTAGTGTTACCATCTACTGATGTCCCAACCCCCACTGGATGATAGCTGGTCCCAAACAGTCTCATCAACATTAACATAGGTTGGGTTTTGAACGAAGGTTATGATGGGTTGATCGAGGGGAAGCCAACGATCAGCCTAGAATTTAGTCCCAACCCCATTGTTAACCTTTTTCCCAACTCCACTAATAAATTTATCCCAAACGATGACAATCGCTTTCCAAGCAGCGGAGGAGTTCTTTTTCTCATCTCTCAACCAACTTAAAGCTCTCATGTTCATTTTACATAGAAAACGGCATTTAAAGCAGTGGATGATAGCAGACAATAGTGGCAAAGGAGAGAAGATGATCTCCTGAAAGAGCACTGAGTTTCGAACCATCTAGATCTTTTACTATTATTCTTTCTTTTTATTTTTTTAAGAAAAAAAACTATTTTAATGTAAATAAAAACTAAAGCAAAGACAATTGAGACATCAAATTATAATATATATATATATATTTTTTTTTATTTAAAAATTATTTGTTAAATATTTTAAATTTAGATTGTTGAAATTGTATTTGAACGATAAGTACTATTATTACCATCATTACAATAATCACTGAAAACTGTTTCAATACACTAGACAAAACATAAATTATAACCACCACTACTACTTTGTATATATATGACATAAAGTTGATTGATTTGGAGACTGAAATATTAAGTCTGCAGTTTGTGTGTGTTTGTATGTGTGTGCGCATGCAAAAGGCAAACAAATATTGATCACTAAAAGTGAATGTCCAAATCCCATAATATCGTGTGTGTGTGTGTATATCTTTCTCAATATCACCAGTTGCTACTATATATATATCCCCTCTATGGCTCTATCTCTCCCTAGCCACCCCACTCCCTACTGTGCAGTTTAATTTGGGACCACTAATTTTCAGTCTTCTTCTTCTTCAATTAATTAATGGCCTCTCACAAGAGGAATTGAACATAGAGCCAGTGTGGCTGTTGCTCTTGACAGTTGAATACCGTTATCACTGCTTCCTAATATTAACGGTGGTGGTGACAACGAAGACGACGACGGCGCTTCAACTTTAAGGCTGCCTCGTAGTTCCTCTACTTCTTTCTTCAACCTTCTGTTCTCCTTTCTTAGGTTTTCGCAACATTTTCTCAGCAACTCACAGTCTAATTCCGTTTGCTTCAACTTCTTCCTTCACACACAAAAAAGAAGGAAAAACAAAACATCAATTCCCTTCCTTGTTTGATTGGTTTCGGTAAATTTGTGAGAGGATTTTTATATACAAGAGCCTTATTTTTTTAAACGGTTCCCAAACTGGCCGGAAATAACTGAGTTTTTACATCTTAACCTAGCTCGTGTTCCCAGATGATCATTATCAGACTTTTGCAGAAGTTAATGATAATAGAAGAAATGTAATCCTCTCTATGGTGGGAAATACTATAAAATATCACAGTCATGTGTTAATTTGGACTGTGAAATATTGAATAATTACCACATAAAAATGTTATATTTGATACACACACACACACAATACATACATGGTTTACAAAAGGTTTGGAAACTTAAAGCCATATATAGATCTCAGATAACGACGTTATATGCAATATACCCGAAAAAAAAAAAAAAATTTGATAGTGTGTTTTAACAGTTATTGAATCCATGAATACAGAACCTTTTTAAAGATAAACTTATAAGTTATAAACATGCCAAATATATTATATACACACAAAGTCACAGACACATATAAGTGTATATGTATGAATATGTGTATATGTATACCTTGCTCTTCTGTTTTGAAACCAAACTTCGATCTGTCTGAGCTTCAAATTCAATCTGTGGGCAAGTTCTTGTTTCTGGAGCTGCATGAAATATGAAATAAGAAGAAACCAAAATTAACCCACATAACTTTCCAATTTTACCCTTCTGGGTAGGTAATTAAGAATTACTAACAAACAAGAACTAACATATTCATTTCTATTGAACATAAATTTCAAGATCCTGCAGTTTCATTGACGACACCATCAAGAATCATTCTTAATCATCACACCCTGAACCTGGGTGAGAGATTATGTATAGACTATATGAGATAGAAATGAAATTACAATATATACATTTTAATTCACTAAAAAAAACATTGGATTAGAGATTCAATTGAATGATTTTGTTGTCAAATAGATAGTCCCTAATTAGTTAGATACGGAATTCCATCGTTAAGTCAATTTGACTTAACGGCGGAATTGTGTAGCTAAATTTTATCACCAATGAACTATTTTTTAGTGAGATATATATATATATATATATATACACACAGAGAGAGAGAGAGAGAGAGAGAGAGAGAGAGAGACTTACTGGGTTGAGAGAGCTATGGAGCTTAAAGCTATCTTCAAGCATGGCGGATTGTTCCTTGGTGAGTCTCAGTTTCTTTCTGCAAATATTCCTATGAGCGCTCTTTTCATCATCATCATCTTCTTCTTCATCATCGATTGATCTGGTCTTCAAACTGATAAATTCACTATTAATAATGGCTTCTTCCAACTTCTGCTTCTTTGATGGCATCACATAGCCTCCTATTCCAAGCCCTAGACTCAGCCTTGTGTTGCATATCGTTCCATCATCTTCCATGGCAGAGAATTAATCAGAGAGAGAGAGAGAGAGAGAGAGATGAGATGAAGGAGGAGGAGGAAGAGAAGAAATAAAATTAGAGTTGAAAGGGGGAAGTTATAGGGTTTATGGGAATAAATATACAAACGAAGCAGATTTAGTACATATTTTATTGTCGGGTTTGGTCTTGGGAGATTCAATTTCAATCAGTTATTGGTGGGCTCAAGAAAAATAAATAAAATTTTGACATGGATTAAGTAATTAATAATTAATAAAATTAATTAATTATATGGTTATAGGTCTTTGTATGGCCATATGTAATGGAATAATTAAATGAGAAGAAGAAAGAGTAGATTAGCTAAGAAAAGAAATGCGTGAGAACATAGAATTGTGATCCCTTTTAGGAAACCAAAAACTTCTTTTATTTTTTTGTTCAAAAAAAAAAAACTTCTTTTATTAGTGACATAAAAAAATAAAATGTTCGACTTTTCAATTTTGTTTCAATTCTTAATCCAATTTTCTTTGTGTGTCTGCTTTCCTAGTACTTTCTTGTGATCCCATGCGGCCTTGTTTGGTGGTTTCAATTCAAACTTTTTGCTTTACCACCTACTCAATCCATCCATCAACATCCAAGAATCAATAATTAGTAGTAAAAATAAAATTAACAATGTTATATATGTTCAGTTAAACTTAAAATTTCACTTGAGATATTCAAATATTTGTTTAAAAAATATAACTTAATTTTTTTGAAATTACTGTATTTTTGCGAAAGAAAGTTTTCTTTATATGTAATTTATTCTTAATTTAAATTAAATAATTTTATGCTTAATAGCACAAACAATTCTTGCCTTATGCATGTAAAGCTAAATTTGAATTTGTTCAAAAGTGTGCCTATTAGTGAATTAAGCTATGCCTACTTTATCCCTTTGGTTCTTGAATTCGAGTTACGGAGGAGTCACTTGTATTGGAAGGGGTAACCATGAACCCAAACCGGATGCCGATGATAATATTAAAAATATTGGTATATTACTTTAATTGATGCAATAACATTTCATTTATGTTAGGGTTAAAAACACACAAAAGTATCTATAAAGTAATTTTTAAACATTTTCATATAGTTAAAAACATAAACGAAATCATGATAATGCACCTTCATTACACATATTACTGAAATTAATATCCATGAGGTTATGTCAGTTTTTTGGGCCATCAAATGAGGTTGGATCAGTTTTAATTTTTAAACAAAACTGAAGTCTTACATATGCTTATTATCATATTCTTTGATAAAATATATCATAATTAGATGGCATTAACTCAAACATAATGGGTGATTGTTACAAATTTAAAAAAGGTTATAAAATAATGGGGTTATTAATTAATTAGCAAAAACATGTATCATATAATAATAATATTTTGTTGTTATTGTGGATTGAAATTTGCAATTAAGAAATATTTGACTTACTTCCTCTGCTCTTGTTACAATAGGCATCTAACTATTTTATCGGAACTAAGATAAAAAGTGCTATTAAACCATTAACTTTGCCTAGAAAATGAATGAATATTTTTATTTTGCCATGTTTAAATAAAAAAATTTCAAATTTATATATTATATTCTCTCTCACAGTTAATACCTTACATATAGGCGATGTTAAAAAAATGTAATATGTCATCAAGTGGCTTATAATAAGAATCATTCTCCTCTTCCAAGATGTGATTTATAGTAAGGAGAGAATAGGACATGTATTTCAACTAACTCACCTTCTAAATCTAATTAATGAAAATCAAATTGGAATTAAGAATTTTTTCCATTTCCAAAAAGGAAACTAAAGAAAAAAAAAAATGTCACAATCCAATCGTTGAAAAAAAAAAGGGACAAAATTAATAACAATTCCAACTTGTGACGATGTCTACCATAAATGATACCCAAAACAAGTGTGTTTCTACTACTACCTAACCTAACCCCCCACGAGGTTAGACTAGTATTAATCTCAATTCAGTGGTTAAAAAACACTGATTAGTTGACATTAACACAACAGTAATGATGATAGTTTAGCAATAATGTGATATGAGAGAATGAATAATTGAATATAGGTTGCTGTTATACTCCCTCCGGTCCTAATTATAGGAGCACATTTTGGAATTGGTTTTGGTCCTAATTATAAGAGCAAGTTCTAACTTTTGTCAATTTTTTCCTATAATACATCTATTTATACTTTTTCAATAATAATTTAATAATACACCAATATATTTTATAAAGTAAATAATGTTTGCAACTCATTAATGTTATATACACCTCAATTATACTTTTTTTAATGAAATAATTTTGAGCAATTTTTATCATATTTTTCCCATATCACCTCTACAAATACTTCTTTTACAGTAATTAATTTAACAACACGCTTATATTTTATCAAGTCGAGATTCTACTTTATTTTTTATTTTTAAATAAAATAATTTGAATATTCATTTAAAAATATTTTTGTGTGACTATCCATACAAAGTGAGTAATCCTTTTTCCCTAAAATAACCCAACAAAACATTAATTTCATTATCTTTTTTCCAACAATAAAAAATAAACTTGCATTTGTATTATGCCCCATTAAACACAAACCTCACCAAACTAGACGTGAGTAGCTCGGTACAATTAGTTGAATCAGTAGCCCGACTATAATGTCGCCTCAACACGTCTACTGAGTGCGCGGGCAACTAATTCAACTAATTTTGCCTTGATGTAATTTTCAATTTTCAGCAGGGTTATTTTTGGAAAATAATTATAATTAACTAATTTAACTTATCTCTTTAATCTCTTCAAATTTTAGTAAATAGTTCCTATAATTAAGACCGGAGGAAGTATATTATATTGACACTTGAACTAGACTCACATATTGGCGTTTCCATAATATTTGTACCCCAATATTGAAGACATTTAAGTTGTTGAATATTCAACAAGAAACAGTTCACACGTGTTGATGAATTCTATCTTTAATATAAGATATACTAGTATTTACTTAATTTGGTTAGATTAAATTAAATAAGTTGGTTAAATTAATTAATATGACATGTATTTTTTGAAACACCTTATTCATCTTTCTTAATTTCTTCATTCCCCCTCCTCTTTAATTATTATTGAAAGAGTATCAATAAAGATAAATTAGAAAATATTGACAAGCATAAAAAAATATAAGGAAAACTCATTTGTAAGTGCCTATACTTCTCTTCAATTTTTAATGTAATACTTGTGTGTTTTTTCTCATAATTAAATGCTTTAATTTTGATCCACGAGAACCGTTAACTCCTATACAGGGGCTAACATAGCAAATAGAGTAAAGTTTCAGGAGTGAATGATGTTAACAAAGCAAAATTAATGATTTAACTCAGAGAAAAAAAACACACAGATACTAATTTTTTTTTTTTTTTTTTTAAAAAAAAAGAGTGAAAGCATAGTTACATACAAATGGTTTTCCTAAATATTTATATTAAGTACCGGGAAGAGAGTATTAGTATTACGGATTGCCCAAATGAGAGGCAAAGTGTTGGTCTCAAAGTTAAATGGTTACATATTATTGAAAACTACGTTTATTGTTTGTTTGTGATAAAATATGAAGTGGCGGTAGTGATGATTCGTCAAGACATATGTTGGTTTTATGCAATGCATGTATCTTTGTGAGAACATTCATGAAGACTTGTCAGAGACTAAGACTCATTACTTGACTGAGTCACAAAGCAAGTGTGGACATGTGTCAAAGTAGATCCATCTAGTCTTTTTGCTTCGTACGTATAGAGTTGGTAAGCAGGACTGAGACCTAAAAGGGCTAATCCATTTAGGCTCAATTAAAGAAAAACAATCATTTTTGCATATGACCTTAATTTTAGTTTTTAGTTTACGTTTTTATGATAACAAACCTTAGAAAACAATGAGGACTTTATGGGAGCTTTTTGTTTCAAGACCCTCGAGTGATAGAACTTTATTTAAATTAAAACTTAAATCAACAAGTACACTCACTTTAAGTGATCTAGATGATCGCTTGAGTAGTAGGTAATGCAATTGAGTGATGATCTTTAACTTTCAATGATTTTACAAGTCACTCCTAAAAGAATGAGAATGATGTTAGATCACTTGAGTGACTAAATTAGCATTCGAGTGATCTCTTGTCACTTACAGGAAATCAATAAGTTACTCACAGGATTTTGGAAATTATGGAAGATCACTTGGCTGATGGGTTTCATCACTCGAGTGACGAACTCAGAGCACTTGAGTGGATAATGATGACCACTCAAGTACTTGTGATCACTCGCTTTTTTTTTTTCTTTTCAGAAAACGTTAAGGTGTCCACTCAAGTGAAGGTGAGAACTCGCGAGTTAAGAAGCAAGTCACTCACGGTGGTTATACAGACTCACTCGAGTGCTTGTGATGCCACTCGAGTGATGACTATCAACTTTCAAGGTCAGTGCAAGTCACTCGCTAATGAACCATGCTGGCTTCTCATTTGGAGTCCACTCAAGTGAACATCGATTAGAGTCACTCGAGTGACACAAAATAACTTGCAAAAGAACTTAAGTCATTGGCAGAGTTGAAGTGAGTTTTCAAACAACACTCGAGTCAAGCGTTACTATCACTCGAGTGATCTATGCTTTCAACACTTCATTTCCAAAGACAGTTCATCAACACTCAAGTAAAATTACAAAAGCACTCGAGTGATGAATGTTCACTAGAGTGATCCTGGAAATCTCACTCAAGTGACTATTTCTGTTTCATTTTACAATGTCTTTGAGAATTCAAATTTTGTGATTAACATCTATTTATACTTGATTTCCTATGTCAAAGCACTAAAAGCATAGTAGAACCAGCGCACATGGAAGCATTCACAGGGTAGACCAAATGATTTTGTTCAAAGCTATTGTTACAATGAAGATAAAAGCGAACAAACCTTAAGCGATCTCAAAGCAGACCAAAGGGATGTTGTATGAACATTTATTGCAATGAACCGAAAGCGACTGAATCTCGAATTCTTCCAACAACTCCAATTTATTTGTGATAGATAGTCTGAACGCTCATAACAGCCATTAATGGCGTTCAACTATAAATAGTTGAGCATTCAATGCAGAGCTACCAACCAAGCACACGATCAATCTTCTACTCATTTATTGCTCATAAATTCTTATGTAATATCTTCTAATATTCATTGTTTACATATCTACTCTGTGAGATAATTATTTACAAATGTTTTCAATCGTTGTAAAATATCAAAGTAGTGGGACCTTGAGTGTAGTTGTTGGATTACAACTTGTAAGGGGAGTGAGTCCTATTGAGGATTACTTATGTATCTTAAATATAATGAAAATCTCATAGACACTCTGAGGATTGGACATAGGTCAGAAAGCTAAGGCCAAACTAGTATAATCCATTGTGCATACTTTGGTTATATTCTTTTTTTTTTTTTTGATAAACTTTGGGATACCTCAGCTAACTCATATGGGGATATTACACCTATTACAATCCTAACCAAGGATAACCTCTAGCGCCTCAGATGGCTTGTACACTTCATGGAATCCCCCTCCCGATTTGAGACCCTTTATTGCTAGATAATCTGCTGCTGTGTTTCCGGCCCGAGGCACATGCGTCACCTTCGTTGCCCACTCCATCTGTAACAGCTGCTTGACCTCGTTCAAGATATCAGAGTCACGGTGATGTCCACCCTATGTGTGAGACAGTAGCATTACACACTCCGTAGAATCAGATTCCAACCACACCTTCCGAAATCCCATTGCCCATGCAATTTTGAGGCCCAAGAGGCAGGCCCAAACTTCAGCAGTCAACTCATCGCCTTCCTCAATGGAGTGAAAGAATTCCCGAAGAAATATGCTCGAAGAGTCACAAATGATTCCTCCACAGGCGCCCTTATTAGTAACTCTAGAATAGGCACCATCCACATTCACCTTCACCCACCCTTCATCTGGCGGATGCCAACCCTCTCGATTGGAAGCCAGAGTGATGCCACTAAGTTGCATCCCTCCTAGTTGTTTATTTGTATTACCCATGCATTCCACCATCGCATTCGCACTAGCAATGATATTGCTATTAAGAGTGAACCTCTTCTCGAACACAAATAAATTTCTCCGCCTCCAAATCCACCAACACAGCACAGTGAAACGAGATGCCCACTTCTTACTCGTATCACTCCGACCACTAATATTCCACCATACCCAGTCCGATAGAGGCTTACTACAGAATGTGCGCCACCTGTTTGGGGGTACCACCTTTCTCCATAGATCTCGTGAATGAGTACAATCTCGAAAGAATGAATAGTATCTTCAATACTTGTACCACAGAGACTACAGTTCTGGTCATCCGTCAGTCATCATCTCGTCCGATTGGCATTCGTGAGCAGGCACTTACATGCTGCCAACCAAAGGAGCATCTTACACCTGTGTGGTGCTCGGACTTTCCATAGGCGATCCCATTTCCCACCATGTTCAACCCTCTTCTCTGACGCCACATTGTAAGCCGATTTCACTGTAAATTCACCATGTCTCTCCCACTTCCATCGCACCCCGGGAGAAGTGTTTGAATTCTAGATCCCCCCACGAACTTTCTCCCATGTACGCTTAATTCCTGCCCACACATTGGAGCCAGGTCGTTTAGCCTCTATGCGAGGAATTAAATCATCCCCGCATTTATACTTATCTCGTATCACTTTGACCCGAGGGCCTCCCAGGTGTTACTAGCCTCCAACCCAATTTCATAAGGAATGCTTGATTTTGGTATTTCGCATGTCTCATTTCCCCAAACCTCCCTTCCTTTTCTCCATGCACACTTCATCCCAAGCAACTAGTGGCACCCTACGACTTTTTGATGTGTTTCCCCACAGAAAAGATCTATTTTGTTTATCCAGAGCTTCACAAACGGTACTAGGGAGATGGGATGTTTGCATTGTATAAGCCGGGATAGCCGAGGACACCGAGGAAATGAGTGTTGCTCTACCGGCTAAAGATAAGGATTTAGGATTCCATCTAAACAACCGTACCTTGCCTTGTCAATTACTGCTTGAAAAGATTCCAAACCTGCTCACTTATGGTGAAGTTGAACCCCAAGATATTTTCCAAGATCCGCCGTGAGAGTGAAGCCAAGTGCGGCGCTAATCTCCGTGCACCTAATATGATTTATGTTCTTGGAAAAAAATACCCGAGTCTTCGAATCATTCACTTTTAGCCCTGAACATTCACAAAAATGGGTCATGCATTCTCTTACCATCTCTGCTTGTTGAAGTGAGGCTTCCGTAAACAAAATAATATCATCAGCAAAGAACGAGATGAGAAATTGGTGGCCCCGTCTTGGTGAGACAAATGGGTTTCCATTTCCTTGCCGCCATACACTCTTGGATCATGTGGGCTAGTTTTTCAATACATATCACAAATAAATAAGGTGAAAGAGGATCCCCCTGTCTGACTCCGCGTGAGGTGTTGAAAACTTTTGCCTTATTTCCATTCCATAAAAGATGAAGATCCGCAGTGCTAACGCATTGCTCCACTACCCAGATAAGGTTATTAGGAAGGTTAAGCTCATTTAGACAACTCAGCAAGAACTTCCAATTTACCCTATCGTAGGCCTTCTCCAGGTCAATTTTAATAGCCATAAATCCCTTCTTACCTCCCATTGTTCTCATGGAGTGGACGACCTCTTGGGCCACAATGATATTGTCCGAGCTATGCCATCCTGGGACAAAACTGCATTGATTTGGGGAGATAATATGTGGCATAAATCCTTTCATTCGATTTGCCACAATCTTCGTAACCAACTTGTAAATCACATTGCATAAGCTAATTGGTCAAAGATCACTGAACGTCTTAGGATGATCAGTCTTTGGAATTAGGACTAGCAATGTCTTGTTCACCTCACCAATCTTATGTGGATCAAGAAATACCTATTTAACAGACTGCACAATAGATTGCTTGACGGTCTCCCATTGGTGTTGAAAGAATAAGGCATGGAAACCATCCGGCCCTGGTGACTTCAAAGCCCCCATACTAAATAGAGCATCTCGGATCTCTGCTTCATCCACTTCTTGTAGGCATAACTGTTCCTGCACCTCTGATAGTCTTGGGTAGGTAATGTTGCAAGTAAGATCCGGACGATCTACTATTTCTTCCTTAAACAAGTTTGAAAAATATGTAGTCGCATGAGCTTTTATACTGTCCTCATCAAAACACCACTCCCTGTCATTCATACAAATAGCATCAATTCTATTGCGTTTCCTTCGGCCATTAGCGTGTGCGTGAAACATCCGGGTATTCCTATCGCCATCAATTGTCCAATTAATCCTTACTTTTTAGGCCCATAGCAAGGCTTCTTGCGTCAGAGTCTCATCAAGTTCCAACCAAAGATTCTTCTGGAGATCTTCCAAAGAATTGGTATTACCTCCTCTTGTGATCACATGATTAATACCATCCAATCTTCGAAGGAGTTGATTTTTTCGTTTCTGGATATTGCCGGAGACCTCCTTATTCCAACATTGACAAGCAGAGGCGAAGCTCGAAATGTTGGTCGACCAATTACCTGAACATCTCCACTCCTCCCGAACCAAATCATTAAATTTCTCATGTAGTACCCAAGAAGCAATAAAGCGAAATGGTCGCTGAGTTCGCCCTTTTGTTGAGGCCCCCTCCATCCCGAGCAATACTTGGTCTATCATCGATTTGTAATGTGGCAAGTGGAGTATTTTTGTGTCACTATGTCTTGCACACCACTCTTCATTTACAAGAACCCGATCCAACCGAGCCTCCGTATCTCCTTTCTTCCAAGTAAAAGGTGGTCCATCAAAGCCCAAGTCTACCAGTTCCATATCTTCAACCCATCTACAAAATTCTCGATCTGAAGATAATTTCGATGTAGCACATGAACGCCTCTTTGTAGCAAGTAGTGTGGCGTTAAAATCACCACCAATACCTCAAGGGCCTTGCACAAAGTTTCTAATCTGGAAGAGTTCCATCCACAGTGTGCGACGATGCATTGGAATTGGGCTCGCATATACTGCCATGAGACTCCATTGTTGCCTTTTTGAGTCTGTGATGTTTAAGTGTGTAAATTGCTTGTGCTGTTTAACTAAGTCAATCTTGAGAGAGACATCCTCCCATAGACACCATATCCATCCACTGAACCCTTCCGCTGCAGTGAAACAGAAATTATTAAATCTGAGATTATGGATACGTCGTTCCGATTTTAGAGCATCTGAGCGTGTTTCTAGATTTACAAGAAAATCCAACTTGTAATGTTGCTTCAGTCCTCTTACAAGGCTGGGAAAAGACATCGCGATTTGTACCTCATGAATTCCAGAACATAAAATTCATTAAGACCGGTAGGAAGGTGTAGGGGCCAAGCCACTGCCCATAACATTAACTAAAACTGTCTGATCTACTTGTTGTCCTTGTTGCCTTATTTCTCCCTCCGCCATACCATAGGCATTAGTTACAACACCGTTACTTGCGTTTACTGCATTCCTAGCTTCACAAGGGGGGGGCACATCGCTATTTGAATTAATGCTCAAACCTTCCTCCCGTCCGACGTCAACCTGCATATCCCCTTCAAAGAGATCATTCGCATGGCCCACATCTATTAAAGCTGCAAACCCATTTCCCAATTCCATACCACTTGGCCCACTTTTAGTTTCTTCCTTTATTTTTAATTTGGGCCTACCTATTGAGTTGTTCTCCTTCCCATACATCTTGGGCCTTTCATCCTTCTTTCTTTTAGAACCCACAACCCTTCACTCCCCCTTATTCTTCTCCTTTTCTTTTAATGGGATAATTGGAGATCTCATTGAATCCTCCCCGCCATATTCATTTTTGCTGACCATTACTCCCTCTTTTAATGCTCTCGTGATTTTTGGGATCCTTCTTCACGCCTTGCGAGTTATTAGGAATTGCACCCTTTATTTCCTTTTTTGTTGCCGAGACTTGATTATTCCTCCTCATATCACGATGGAAAATCATTTGAGGTCCCAAATGTTTATTCCCGCCGGCTAATCCGTGCTTCATATGCGCCATATCATTAATACCACCAGTCAAACCCACATCCGCCGTGGAGTGCCCTGTCATCGGAGATCCACCGTCAACCACCACGTCCGCCATGCCCGACCCTACTTTCGGCCCTTCCTCGATCCTCACCGCCAACCACCTTCTATGCTTCAATCCCTTTATTTTTTCCAACTTCAGCCCCCATGCTCGTTTTGATCCAGGGAATATTGTCACCACCGTTGGCCACACTCTATTTTGGGTTGCCCGTGCTTCCTCCAGCTCCGGCCCCCACACTCTGATTTTGAAGTGCATCGTGGGATCTAGATGCGACCGCCATCTGATGAGGACACTCCCCACGCTCATGCCCATACAATCCACAGCCAAAACAAACCAGATGTAAGCCTTCATAGACCAGTTGCTTATCCTCCCCGAACGCAGTGAAAGCCGGTAGTAGTGGTTTTTGATGGTCAACTTCGACACAAATCCGAGTGAACTCACCTTTGTCATATATGGATGTGGACCTATCGATTTTGACCATCTTTCCTATCATGTTCCCAATAATTCCTAGCGCCTCCACCGTGCAAAATTCCATCGGCAAATCTGGAACCCTTACCCATACCACGATCCTTCGTTGGCAATTTGCTTTCCGGGGATTGAAGTTTGGCCGCCACCTCTGAACAAGGAGGTAGTGATCGTCAATCATCCATGGGCCTTCATACAATGTGTAGTCTCTATCCTCCATGCTTGAGAATGAGACTATGTAGTATTCATTACTTAACGGCACCACTTTTAAGGGTTGCTGTGGCCTCCATATACGCCGTACATGGTCAATCAGTACATGTTTCGGAACCAAAAGCCCCAGCAATTTGATAACCAGCAAGTTCATCCATGGCCGACACCACGCCGTATACTAAGGTTACGATTTCGACCCTTTGACCGCTCGTATTGATTTCAACATCGAAGGATCTCCTTCTCGACTCCAAGTTCGACCTTTTCAACGCATGACATGTGTGGTCTTTGAGATTTAATAGTCAAATTTAATATTTGGGGACGAAGGGAAAAATTGCTACTTTTTGTAAACTTCGGAGGCAAAATTGCTCCTCAGCGAAAACTTCAATGGCGAAAATGATACTTCTGGGGCAAAATTGCTACGTCTTGTGAACTTCCGTGGCATTTTTGGTCCAAAAAAAACTTCCGTCTTACCAGTGCTCGTAAGCGAAAACTTCCATGGCATTTAAGACCCTTATCCCTTATTTTTATTATTATATGCAAGAAACATTGCAAAATTCAATGAATATTTAATACTTATTTTTTCAAAAAAAAAAAAGTTCCTAAATACATTATCTTTGGAAGGGGGCTCAAGAAGGACATCGTGAAATTCATATAACCGATCACACCTAATGGGCTAAGATTTGTTAATATTGTATCCTTCACTCGAAAAGGAAAACACACACTCATAATACCTATAAAGGGTCGAATTTGCAACCTCACGTTTAATAAAGATTTATGTGGATACTTAGTGTCATTTGGTTAGAAGTTCCTTGCGGTCAAATAATAGTCTTTGGTTTGATTTATCTTAATCATCCTTCAATGACACACATCCTAAATGTTTTTTTTCCTCCAATTAAAAACAAATGAAACAAAAGGCCCTTGTTTTGAAACTTATTAATAAGCTTGTAAGCAAATTAAATACATGTGTTTTTGTTAACAAACGAATAAAGTGGTTAGCATGCAAGCATAAAAGATACAAGGTTTTAGTTTTATGAAATGACATTAGCTTGTTAGTGATCCCTTGCAGTTGAGTAATTAGTACTTGTAACCATGAGGACTCGTGTTATTTTTTTTGATACATGAGGACTCGTGTTATTGTGTAACCCTAAGCTACAACTAGTTAGGCCCATGTAGGCATAAAACTATTCAAAATGAGGAGTGAAATAAGTGTGGATTGCTAATGAGGATTGACACAGTTGGCTAAGACATCGACCTTTACCCCAAAAGGGAGGAGGTTCAATACCCGCTAGTCGATGTGAGGGCCTCATTGGTGGGCGATCTGTAAGTACTTTTGTAAACGTTCTTTGAGCCTGGAGACATGCCTTGACCCTAGTGGGATACCGGTGTCTACCCCCACCTAAACTTTTTTTTACCAAAAAAAAAAGTGTGGATTGGTGGGGTTTGCTTAGATTGTTGGTCATATCCCTTTGAAGATAAGGGGCCTATATGATGATGAACAAGCTTGGTTTGTGTGACTCTCATGTTTTGATTTAGACTTAATTGACAGATTAACTTTAATGGGGTGAGAAAATATCTTTCAAAAGTTAAAACTTTGAACTTGAATGAAAAATATTAAAGTAAAATTAATAATCCATTGCTTTTGTTCACACACACAAAGCCAAGTAGGTGTACTATACTCCCACCATCGCTTTTTTATAAGCTTTAAATAACCAATTTATGTTTATCAAGAAAATAATCAAAATTAGTTAAAGACAATGAATGTGTACTATTTTTCCAATATGCTTTTATATGTAAGAAAGATAAATAAGAGAGAATCAATGCAATAAATACAATCAAGAATGTGTACTATTTTTCCAAATATGCCTTAAATTTGTGGACACTAAATGTAGGTGGCAGATTTAGGCCTAATCCCGATCCCTTACCATCTATGCCAACCCTCATTGCAGGCAATGGAAAGTTCCTCTGCCGAGGATGATCCTCCGCACTAGAGTGTACAAGCAAATGAAGCAATCCTCATCATATTTTCTCCCACACAATGGCGGAAGTACTTTGTAGTTAGTTGATCTTCTTTTATCTTATATATTTTTATATATATATTATATAATATTTTATTTTGACTAATAATTTGGTCACAAAAAATTAAGTATTTTATTCTACATATTTTACTCTTTCTAATGAGGGTAATATTATGTTGATTAGTGAAAATTTTGGGATTATGATTTTGGGAGAGTCTTGAGTTTTGACAATAGATGACTATATATATATATATATATAGAGAGAGAGAGGATGATTAATGGCTATTTTTAATCAATTTGCATTATTTGGTTGTCGTATGATTTTATAATGAATTTATCTTTTAAAAAAATAGATTATAATAGATTATTTGCTTAGCTGAAATTGAATCAGATCTTTATTTTTTTAAAATATTTTTTGGGGTTCATATTATATTTCTTTTATTTTCTGCAATTATTTTTATTTTGAGGTAGGTGGAATACGTACTTAAGTGTTAATTTTATTAAATTTCATTATACATATTATTATTATGATTATGTTTGTGATATCTTTAGGATAATATTTGGTTCATTACTAATTGAGCTGTAAGAGGAAAATAAAATTCTTGTTTGAGATACCTACTGAAAATGTTATCATCTTATATCTTGTTTTAATTTATAATTGTCGGTTATTATTTATTTGTATTTTTAATTTTATACGATATTATTTAATAAATAGTTCAACATGTTTATTTTTCGACCCGAGCTAAAAATATTCTCTAGTTCCACCACTGCTCCCACACAAATTATTATGGAGTAACAACTCATCCAACTCCTCAACATCCCACATCGTAGGTTGTAGCTTTGATTTTCCCAGGAGAGAGAATTATGCAATTTTCTATCACTTCCATGATAATTCCAGTGTAATTGAACCCAAATTAGACAACCAGTGAACTGGCTAGTAAATCAATTCGGTTCAGGCATTAACCTGCTTTATTTATAATTTTTTTTTATTTTATTTATAATTTTATATTAATAACTCTTTAGATTTTCACTTTCTCACAGGTTTGCCCCGACGTAGTTCCAGTTTGGCCTACTAAACCTTGACCCAGTACCCCAATTAGTTTAGTGACTGGTCCAATTTTAATAATCTTGAATAATTCTAATCTATATATGAATGCAATGTTTTTTGTGGAGGAGAAAAGAAAGTGTTGTTCCATGGCTCATGCCATTTGCTCAATGAAGTGGAATATAGAGTTCCTTGTAGCCCTTAGCTTAAAATGAATTGGCTGACCAAGCAAACTATGAATGTCAAGCATATTTGTTATGGTATTGATATGAAAGTGATAGAAAAAGAGGATTAGAAAGAGAGAAGACATAAGTAGAGAGAGGAGAAGATAGGAGATAGGAATTCTGAATTATTGAATTATTCCCGGGTAATTCTCTTATTGATTCACAAACTAAAGAGACTCATCATAGGTTCAATGGGTTATTTATAATAGGCCTATTTGAATTAGTGATGGGAATGATGACTTACTTTCTATTTGACTTTTGCAGAAGCTTGGTAGGAAAAAAAAGTTAAGTTGTAAATGTGATTTATATTTGAATTGGCTTTTGAAGAAGTTTGTTTGTTTTTTCCCAAACTGATGAGTGTTTGAATTATTATTTCAAAAGTCAGTTGAGATAGAAAATAAATGAAAATGGTATAAATCATATTGAATACCACATATACATATTAGTTGTATATATTGAGATACTTGAAGATAAAAATTTAGGCAAATGTGCAATTTTACACATGAAGTTTGCCCCCAGGGGCGCCCAGCACCACAAAGTATTTTTTGGAAAAAAGTACACACAAAGTTACGTTTTGGGAGCGCCCAGCACCATGGCCATTAGTTAACCGTCAACTTGGATGGAACGCCGACGTGGCACTGACTTGGACGACACGCGACATGGACGCCGACGTGAAATAAAAAAAATTCAAAAAATTAGGAAAATAATAAAATAATTAGAAATTTTTTAAAAAATTCAAAATAATTAGGAAAAAAATTAAAATAATTAGAAAAAAATTCAAAAAATTAGGAAAAAAAATTCAAAAAATTAAAATAATTAGAAAGAAATTAAAATACCCCCGCTGGGCCTCACCACCACCACCCTACCGCCGGCCATGACGGCGATTTGCTGTTCTGCTATTTCGGTCCCGATTAGCGGCCATCGAATTAGTTGATTTTACTTATTTTTCTAAAATGCCTTTATATAAATTTTGTACCTCAACTACCTTATTGATTTCACATAATCCCTCATTTATATCAATAGGCATCTTTTAGGAAGAAATTGACAAAAAATTAGAATGTTGTATTATAATTTGGACCAAAACAAACTCTCAAATGTTGTCTTATAATTAGGACCCGCATAGGAGTATATAATAAAGGGCAACCGATTGCCACCGTACGATGATAGGGTGGTCGGTGGTGGGGCCCACTCGGGGTATTTTAATTTCTTTCTAATTATTTTAATTATTTGAATTTTTTCCTATTTTTTAATAATTTGTTCTAATTATTTTAATCTTTTCCTCATTTTTGATTTTTTTTCTAATTATTTGATTTTTTAAATATTTTTTTCTAATTATTTTATTTTTTCCCTAATTTTTTGAATTTTTTTTTATTCCACGCGTCAAGATCCATGTCAATGTGTTAGTCCAAGTCAAATCAACGTTGCGTCCATCCAAGTTGACAAATAATTAATACGTCTTTGGGTGCTCCCAAAACGTAATTTCGTGTGTACTTTTGCTCCAAAAAATACTTCGTAGGTCTTTGCTCCTCTGGGGCAAACTTTTTATGTAAAATTGCACCTTTGTCCTAAAAATTTTAATTTTAATTTTAATTTTAATTTAAAAAAAAGTTAAATGATTATTTAAAAAAATGACGATGTGATAATGAAATAATAACGCTAAATATGGACATCTGTGATTGGATAATATCACACTTATTAATTATGGCACAGTGGTAGACAAACAGGGGGGAAAAAAGAATAATCGGCTCCACTGGGCTTCACGAGTCCTCAGTAGGATAAAAGCTTGCATGAGTGGCTTTTAATAAGAAGCCACTTTTAGGGAAAAGTGGGATGAAAAAAAAAAAAAAAAAAAAGCTAACTCAAACAAATAAAATTTAACTCTACCAGGCTTCTATTCAAACAGGCTCTCAACGCTCAGAACTGGTCTCTTCTAACCGGCACAAAGTTGTAGCCTCACTTCTGTCTTCCTCTTCATCCTAACGGTCATCCTAGTAGGACCAAGTGACCAACCAACTAACTAATCCCTACTTTACATATAGGTCCTTATCCCTATTTCACATTCAGTTTTATTCCATAACGATTTTTCACCAGGCAATTATAATATGACATATTCTGGATCAACCACTGGAAACGGAAGAAAATAAAAAAAAACGTTAGAATTGAATAAATTAAACAGCCTCCAATATTTTTCCTGAAATTAATACATCTCCTTACAATTTTCAAAATATGCACACCTCTCCTAAAAATTAGTTATATAATATCTTAATCAACTTTTAAATTGTTTTTTTTTTACTAAAATACCCTCCACTAACCAGAATACATATTTATAGTTAAATGTACAAATAAAAGATAAGTTGCAAGAAATTTATATGTTTAACCAGAAAAAGTATTTTATATATTATATTATATTTATATGTTTAGGCCGATGGATGATACATTAAGCAAAACAATTTAAAATTGGACTGGGAAAAGCAAGATAATTTCAACAAAATTGAAGGTATGTAATTTACTCTAACATTTATCATGTAGTGAAATCATTCCATTGCTATATTGCTTTCTAATCTTCCTATATTTCTGAAGCAACATCACATAACCAGCTATTATATTCTCATATACTACCTCACCACAAAACCTGGACTTGACACCTAGAAAAGCAGCTTCTACTTCATCCCGGTGCTGAGCACATAAAGACAGTAAGTCTTCAATCATAAAATATTGATTTAGATCATGTCGTTTGGAAGACTCTGTTTTTTAATGGAGAAACCAAAGCCATCTGATTTGTTGATAAGGATCTTCCTTTTTCTTAATTGCCACCTCTAAGCTGTTCAGCACTTCCAAGAACATAGATTCAGTGCGAATTTTATCAATTACATCGCAAAAAATGTTTTTCTGATTATGCACAAGCCAATTACAAACATGTGGTGGCAAAGAATCTGCTGCAACCAAGCACGCTTTCCGAAAGGTGGGATCAGAATCGCTAATGATCTCAAGTGTAATAAACTCACAGAAACCAGATCAAGCTTTTGAGACCAGGATATACAGTCATCATAACAAGGTCTATCCTGGTTCTCATTCCAGCAACGAAGTGTACAATGAGCAACTCCTTCCCATTTGTGTTTCACAGAATATATAAATTACTAGTGATACCAAAAGATATTTTAATCATTGCAGGTAAAAAACAGTTAATAAAAGACCACCATATTTTGAATTACTAGCACTATTATTGAATCTTTCATGAACAGAGATAATAGTTGCTCTACTAGCACAAAATATCAGTATATATGCCAAGCCAATAGAGTGCTCAAACCTTGAGCAAAAAAAAAAAAATAGTGATCAAACTCTCTCTCTCTCACGAACTCCACTAGAAGCAAACGCAAAAAATGGTGTGAAAGAGGAGAGAGAAAATGCAAAAAGCTGTTAGAAAAGAAAACACATGTTTCAAGCATGAAGGACGAAGGCCAAGTTGAAATAACTTGTGACCAATTATCCCACAAATCCAAAAGAAAAAAAACAGAATAAAATAGATAATTCATCAAATGACAGGGAGAGTTAACGATTAGATAGTCCTTCTAAATAAAAAATAATATACACACAAACATATAAACGAACTATAACATGACCCACATTAACCAAACATAATAAAATCCCACTTTTTATGTGACAAGACACTCTTCTGAAGTTCAAATCTTCCCCATTCTTCAATTGAGCACAATCAAAGATTGGTAATATAGTACTCTTCCTTATAAGATGGATTATAATTGACATAGGCATCATTATCAAAATGATAGCATAAATATGGTCCATCAATAAGCTTTTCAGAGACAGTCTGAGTGGGTGTCCTGTCTCATGGACGCTAATGTCCAAATTTAATGATTGATTTAGTGTGGGTCAGTTCACATGCATTGTTTCAGTTCTCTGTTCCAAGAAAACTATCAATCATTAGATTTTGTTTTACAATTTTTTTTTTCTGGTCAATAAAGAGCAGTACACTATACTTACCCCCCAATTATCAGCGATCTTAAGCATGGGTTCTTGGTCTTTCTTTATAAGCAAAAACCACCCAATTGCAGATGCAAGTAAGAGATGTTTCTCAATTTGCCCCTCATTAAATGACCATTATTATGGTAGGAACAACATTAAACATTCATAACATGGGCATTTCAGTAAAAAAAGACAAATCAATCTGAAACATAATTATGAAGATTAATAATCTTCCTAAAGAATTATGAAACAGTTAAAATTTGCTTATAATTAGAGATGGAGGAAATACATGACAAATGTGGGTTGGAGAAAGAGTCAAGGGAAAAATTATGCTTCCATGAGCGGAGAGTTCATAGACAACTAAACGACCAAACTATAGATTTGTATTTTTCATGAAATACTGAGAATTAGTCCAAGGCAACCTACACAATATTAGTATTTTACTAAGCTCTCAGATGTGATAAGGTGATGATTCTGCAATTTTATGATGTTACAACAAACAAACTCTTGCAGTATTAGTGGTTCAATCAGTGGGCTACCCCAGGTGATCATAAACCATTAGACTTCTACGGTTCTTCTTCATGGACCAAAGAAGCACGCTACTTCTTTTAATTAGTCAAAGCTGGACTTGCTTTGGCTGAATGGAGACAAGGACATGACCATTAATATGACAGTACTGATTTGATTGTGCAATATTCGAATCACGCAAGCTTGGCAACAGTGGAGGATCATCATGAATGTGGAGATTATTATTTTCTTGAACAAAATTTACAATTTACCACGGGAAAAAGTAGACGGAAAATGACATTGGACATATTTTCAAAAAGTAAAGGCGAAATTATACTTATCCCCAATCTGGATCCTCTGCTTGTGAATGTAAATATTGCATGAGATATGAAGAGAAAAGAGATGATGGTGTAAAGGCATGTACATTCCTACAGGAGCATGGGAGAGAAAGCACATCCAAAATTGATTCTACCACACAACACTGGACATCATTCAATCAATCATTGTCTTCAAAAGAAGAATGAACACCATTAAGATCACAATCTCCACCTTTATAAAAAGAAAAGAATAAAGGAGGAAAATGAAATCAAATAAAGGGCCATGACAAGCTTTAAAACTTTTTAGCCATAAGAGAAGAAAGGGAACCTTCATGACTCAAAATATCACAATCACATTTATTGTTACATGTTAAAAGCATTAGTTAAAATTTACTTACTCAAATGGTGGTTCAACCTCAACACTAAGGGTAAGGTGCAAAGAAAACCCAGAAGAAACATCATCACAACCAGATCTAGTATATGCTTCATGAGGGAAACCTCTGGGAATATATAATACATCACCCTCCCTGAGCAAGAATTCTCTGCTACCAGCCATAGTACAGTTAAGATCAGAACCATGTAGATCATCATACAAGCGAGGTAATAGCTGACTAGATTGAGAAAATACTGTCCATTGCTTGGATCCAAAAATCTGGCATATAAATACACAGTGATCATCGAAGTGACACATAAGACCCTGAGAATTAGGTGGTGTCAGGTACAAATTGGCACCCACGGGTCACTACTAATTTATCAGCAATAGCAGCAATGCTTTGATAGCGGAACTCTAAACCACGCAGTGCAACTGTATATCCTTGTTCGCACTTCAAGATATCATCTTTCGTGAAATAATGAGGTTTTCTTGTGCAGCCTGAATTAAAGTGCTGAAAGTAATGCACCTCTTTTCGTGAGTGCCTCTCTGTCTTAATAACTCAAATATCTTGATGGTAAGCTATAGGACAACCCAATTTACCTTTCACCTCGTTCAAAAAATTGAGGATATCCTGTTCATCTGAGGCAATTGGATAACAAGATAGCAGACCTTGAAGAATCGATGACAGAAGAGAAGGAACATTCCCTGTCCAGTGAAGAGATTGTATGAATGGACTAAAAATATCATTCAAATTTAGATTGTTTGGTGTCTTTTTCAGAAGAAAGGGTGAAAATTCCCAGTGGTTCAAAATAAAATCTTCAAAACTTGATTCACTTGTACCAAATAGACTTCCTTTAACCACTTCATATGGTAAAGTTGCAGTCAATGAGCAAGAATTAATAGAAATCCTAAATATAGCTTCTGCAAGGTTATTAACTCCAACGTTGCTCTTACAATAATGTCCATCTTGATTAACTTCCATAGCACCTTTGACAGCCCTTTGATGACTTACTTTTGCCCAGAACTCTTTTAGAAGGGTCAAGAATGATTCCAAAAGGCTTACAGGGACATTCTGTAGTTGCTCAGCATCACACGCATTAATGAGAATAATAGTTGCACTAAGAAATGCCATTGAAAGTTCACGATGTTCACCCATCCCTATCTTGAGACAGTGGAGACTTCCATTTCCCTTAGACCACCAAGAAAAAGGATTTGAAAATTTTGGAATCTGAATAAATGCGAACCTAAAGAGTGTCATGTTGGAAATTATGCCCTAGGGCAAGTCATTGTTCTCCATTTAGTTATCATTTCATTCGCATGTTTACATTGATAACTGTATCCCTGGATATATCTTTTATAGATTATTCTAAATGTCCCTGGTCGGTCATCTACACGGGAGCGAAGATGAGATAAGACCAGTGTAACTATGATGAGGTATGGAGATACGAATCAAAGTCATGGGCACTTATAAGAGTACAAGGTGCTGGACCGACTCACTATGAGAAAGCTGCATGGATCTAGTTATAAGCTTATCTTATGTATAACCGCGTCATGACGCCCTATGACCTAAGATCATCATGGATTCCTAAATGATGAGTCACTGGTCTTTGACCTAGTCAAAAGTCACCTTTGACCGGGTGATGATAAAGACTTGGATCGGGATCAGTGGTTTTCATGTGGAGGAATGTGAATGGTCAAGATGAAATTTGTCCCTCACATTTGCGTAGAGATATATCTTTTGGCCCCCTCGATGAGTGAGCCTAAGAAATGTATGGCCATACCGTGATGGAAAGGAGTTTCCATTTCACTTATTAGACTACTCGAGAATCGAGAAAGATTGGCCAAGAAAAGGAAGTTGACATTATCCATACCTCATCCTCGACCAAATTATCGCGTGACATAAGGGACGTGACATGGTTGTACGATAGGTTGTATCGTGTCATCGATCCCCATGTGAATTGGGTAGTCGCAATGTTTTGCTAGAGGCCGCTTGCAACTTGTGGGCTAGTACAGTATTGGCCCACTGCCAATCTCATATGGGCCTACAACACGAGCAAAGTGTCCAGGTTCATTGAATCTTAGATTAATCTGAGATTTAATGAATACTTAATTTAACTGGGTGAATATATATATATATATATATATTCGAAATTAATATATATTAATATTATTAATGAGATTATAATATTATTATATATTATTTGTTTTATATTTAATTTATTTGATAAATTAAATATCTAAAACAAATAGAGATATTGTATCTCATTTAATTTTTGAATAAAGATATCATATATCTATTTAATTTAAATTGAGATATAGTATCTCGATTTAATTAAATAGATAGATATCATTTCGGATTTAATTTATAGAGATAAATTAAATCGGAAGGCTTTTTGATTTGGATTAAATAAATATATCGATTAGATCTATTAGATAGATTTAATTAATATATTTTAATCCGCATTCAAAATTCAAATTTCGTATCAGCCTTTTAATGCGGATTAAATACGTTACATTAGATCTACCAGATAGATTTAATTAATGTATTTTTTAATCCATATTTGAAATTCAAATTTCAAAATTAATGAGGATTAATTTTGAATATAATACGCCGATCGGGTTTAGAAAAACCTACGTGACTTTTTGTCAAGCGTATTAGAGAGCCGCGAGAAACCCTAAAGCGAGATAGAGAGGGACGCATAGTTTGAGGCGCTAGCACGCTGCCACGTCCGTGTTTGGTGCTTATTCGTGTGGATACCAATAGAGGAAGCCGATTCCTGGAGTCAACTTCTACTGATCAAGAAGGTAGCCCACCTGTTCAAAGAGAGTGAGATGCGGACGAGTTCACTATAGGTAATATTCGGTTCTTAAACTTTGATTTCGACGATGGTTGAGCAATCCTCCGGATAGGATTCGTAGAATTTTTTAATTTGCTGCTGTGTACGGATCCCAACATGTCAATGGTTTAGTTATTTCAAAAAATACATTGGATACTTCAACATTAGACAAAACAATGTTGCATGCGTCCAAAATCAAAATTCCCTACGAAGCTTTTTCTGACAACCATTATGGAAAATATACAAAATACTTCAAATGAAAGGATTAAAGGTTCTCTCATAGTACATGTCCAGTTATATTTCAAGTATAGAGTTTATAATGTAAGTGGAGCTATATACCCGAAGAGGGGGGGGGTGAATTGGGTATTTTAAAACTTTTCGAAATGCTGTTTTGAAGCTATAAAAACAGGTAAACAAAGCGAGGGAAGAAGAAGGTGGACACAAGGATTTATCTTTGGTTCTGGCCCAACTCTTTGACCTACGTCCGATCCCGTAAAACGCTGCCGATTTTCCACTATCACTCAATTACAATTACACACTCTCGTACTCGGATGATCCTCTCCCTAGGACTCACTCGCCCTTACAAGCCGTAATTGTAAACAATTAGATACACACTCTGTACTCAAGAGTTATCCTCTCCCTAGGACTAATTCCCCTTACAAGTTGTACTCGATTTTCCCAATCTCCAAGTCCACCGACTTGAGATTCTTACAATGAATGATATAGAAGGAAATAAACTCTCTAAGAGTAGATAATGATACTCACTGAAGCTCAATGTATCACAAGATACTACACAGATAAAAACTGAAAAAATAAGTGTGAGACTTGAATGATTTTCGTCTTCAGCAGGTGTGTTGTTGGGATGACTTGAATGCAACTCTATTTATACTTAGAGAACATTAGATGACCGTTGCAATCCCAAAGGATCCGTTGGAGAGGCTCTGCCAAGGTTAAGAGGTGGCTTAGGCATTTTCTCTCTCTAACATTCTCTTAAACCAAATTGGCCAAGTAACTGTGTTGACCTTACGCAAATCAATCCGTTGGAGATGCGCTTGCTTGTTGTAGAAAACATTCTTAAATGCTTTGCAAACGTGTGCGAGTGGATTAGCCAAAGTTGTGCAACTTTCGATCGCTTGCATTTAATGTTCACAACCACTTTTTGCTTTTTGCTTTATCACTTTAAAATCATTCTCTAAACCATCTGAAACTCACTAATAAAATCATTAAACATAGCTAAGAATAGTAGAGAATAATCCCGGAAAGTATTAAGATTAAACAAGAATGATTTAAAAAATCGTGTAAATCAAATTTCAAAAACTGACAAACTCGAGTTTTGTTAATCAAAACTCAAGTTTTAAAATGTGCACAAGACCAAACTCGAGTTTCAAGATCCGAACTCGAGTTTGCTTCTTCCTGAGAGCAACATCGCGATTTATGCTTCAAATCAAGTTTTCGATGAAAAACTCAAAACTCGAAGTTTTGACCAAAACTCGATTTTTGGACTATTGATATGAAAATGTAGTTTTAGTCCAAAACATCAAAACTCGGAGGTTTTCAAATCAAGAGAATACGACATGCTCTCGTTTGCCCAAAACTTCGAGTTTTCTTCCAAAACTCGAGTTTTCACTTATAACATGAAAAACTCAAAACTCGTGAATATATCAAAACTGGCGGTTTTGCAATTGTGAAAACTTGAGTGCTCTCTCTCGCTGACCAAAACTTCGAGTTTTGCTTCCAAAACTCGAGTTTTCACATGTTCATCGAAAACTTAGTGAAAACGAAAACTTCGAGGTTAATGAAAACTGGCCGGTTTGCTTTGTTCGATTTTCTCGTAAAACTCAAAACTCGGAGTTTTACTTCAAAATCGAGTTTTCCCTTGACACAAGTTTTTCAGATTTGCAAGAGAAAACTTCTCATTTTGTTTACAATTGTTAAAACATCATCAAAACACATGTAGAACTAACATATAAGAGCATACAAAAAGTTACTTTTGGGTCACCTTTCAAAAACAAGATTCAAATAATTTAATCATTCAAAAACAAATATATTTATGCGATTGGAAATTATGCCCTAGGGGCAAGTCATTATTCTCCATTTAGTTATCATTTCATTCGCATGTTTATATTGATAATTGTATCCCTGGATATATCTTATAGATTATCCTAAATGTCTCTGGTCAGTCATCTACGCGGGAGTGAATATGAGATAAGACCAGTATGACTTTGATGAGGTATGGAGATACGAATCAAAGTCATGGGCACTTGTAAGAGTACAAGGTGCTGGACCGACCCACTATAAGAAAAAGCGCATGGATTTAGTCATAAGCTTATCTCATGTATAACGTCCACGACGCCTCTTGACTGAGATCATCATGGATTCCTACATGATGAGTCATCAGTCTTTGACCTAGTCAAAAGTCATCTTTGACAAGGTGATGATAAAGGCTTGGATCGATCGTGGTTTTCATGCGAGAGGAATGTGAGTGATCAAGATGAAATTTGTCCCTCATATTTGTAGAGAGATAATACCGGGCCCTTCGATTTAGCGAGTCTGAGAAATTTATGGGCATACTACGATGGAAAGGAGTTTTCATTTCAATTATTAGACTACTCGAGAATCAAGAAAGTAATGGTCAAGAACAGGAAGTTGACATTATCCATGCCTCTTCCTTGACCAAATTATCGCGTGACAAAAAGGACGTGACATGGTTGTACGATAGGTTGATCTTGTCATCGATCTCCATGTGAATTAGGTAGTCGCAACGTCTTCTGAGGCCGTCATGACTTGTGGTCGGGTAAGATAGTCCATCACCAATCTCATGTGGCCTCTGTGGTCGCACACAAGAATAGCCCAACACAAGCAAGTCAAATTCATTGAATCTTAGATATATCTAAGATTTAATGAATATTGAATTTAATCTAGGATTGATATATATATATATATATATATTTAATTTAAAAATAATATAATAATATTATTTAATGCAGATTATAATATTATTATATATTATTTGTTTTGTATTTAATTTATTTGATAAATTAAATATCTAAAACAAAGAGAGATATTGTATCTCACATTTAATTTTCAAATAAAGATATCATATATCTATTTAATTTAAATTGAGATATAGTATCTCAAATTTAATTAAATAGATAGATATCATTTCTCGCATTTAATTTATAGAGATAAATTAAATCGGGAAGATTTAATTTGGATTA